>SJYX01005856.1:0-95138 GCA_006410675.1 Oreotragus oreotragus | reverse complement strand
CTCTCTCTTTTTCTTTAAAATGATTCCAGTACCAAGACCCTGATTCTGGGAAGGATTGAGGACAGGAGGAGAAGGGGACAGCAGAGGATGAGATGGTTGGATGGCATCACCGACTCAAAGGACTTGAGTTTGAGCCAGCTCCGGGAGATGGTGAAGGACAGGGAGGCCTGGCACGCTGCAGTCCATGGAGCTGCAAATTGTCAGACACAACTGAGCACCTGAACACCACCACCAAGTACAAATGGCTCAGCGGTAAAGACTCTGCCTGCCAATGCAGGAGAAGGCAGGTTCGGTTCCTGGGTCTGGAAGATCCCCTGGGGTAGGAAATGGCTACCCACTCCAGCATTCTTGCCTGGGAAATCTCATGGACAGAGGAGCCTGGCGGACTGCAGGAGCCTGGGGTCACAGAGAGTCAGACACGACTTAGTGACTTAGTGATAATAAAGTACAAAGTGCATTTGTTTTTTCCTGACACCCCTGGTTGTCTCACAGTTCATGACAGTTCTGGCCCAGAGGTAGCATCAGATGCTACAGGTTAAGAGTTCAGTCCCACAAGACTCTCCCCTCCCCCTGTCGCAAGTCACCTGTGATTGTCACCCGTGCGTCTGACCCACTGATTATAGAAGAGAGGTTCTGATGAGCTCCTCCTTGGGTTCAATTAATTTGCTAGCTCCCAGAACTCAGACACATTAACTACTCTATCACCAGTTTATTACAAGAGATGACTCAGGAACAGCCTGATAAAAGAGTTGCACAGGGCTAGGCCTGTGGGAAGGGGGTGCAGGGCTTCTAAGCTCTCTCCACCACCTCCCTCTCCTCAGATCTGCATCTGCTTAGCAGCCTAGATGCTCCACAAACCCTGTGCTTTGAAGTTTTTATGGAGGCTTCATTACACAGGCGTGATTTATGAAATCCTTGGCCACTAGTGACTGAACTCAGTATCCAATTCCTTTCCTCTTCCAGGAGCTCTGTGATGACTGCAATGGGTAGAGTGATGGGGGAGGGGCAGGACCACAAGGGAGGGGATATATGTGTGCACACAGCTGATTCACTTTGTAGTAGAGCAGAAAGTAACACAACATCTTAAAGCAATTATCCTCCTATAAAGAAGTAAATAGATATGGGGGACACAAAAAGGTTTTTGTGCCCAGAAGCCCCACACGGTCCTGTTTGGTATCACTTTCTCTTTAAAGAACACACTTACTGGATTTAGCGCGTGCATGCCAGCATGCGAAGTCTCTTGCTTCAGTGTGTCTGACAGTTTGTGGCCACATGGACTATTGGCCATCAGGCTCCTCTGTCCATGGGATTCTCCAGGCAAGAATATTGGAGTGGGTTGCCATGCCCTCCTTCAGGGCATCTTCCTGACCCAGGGATCGAACCCAGGTCTCCTCCATTGCAGATGGATTCTTTAATCACTGAACCACTGGGAAAGCCATTAGATTTAAGGCTCACCCTAAATATAGTCTCATCTAGAGATCCTTGACTTGATTACAGCTGCAGACTCCCTTTCTAGAAAAGCCACATCCATGATACTGGGAGTGAGCACGTATCCTTGGCATGGGAGGGCAGAATTCAATTCACTACAACCTGTGTAAGTTTTTCTCTGATGTAACTTAAATGTGAATTTATCCCCTCCTCCTCCACATATTAGATCCCAGGTTAAAGCTGTGTACCTTAGACTGGGACTTGAACCCATGGTCTTTTAGTTAGAATCAATCACCTGGTATCTAAACTTAACTTAGGCTTAATCCTTTATGTCTCATCACAGAAAGAATTTCGTAAGAGACAAAATGATTAAGAAGAAGTAGATTTACTTAGAAACATGTGAGCCCTCTCAGAAGGCAAGAGGCCCCCGAATATGGGGTGATTAGTTTTTATGGACTGGGTAATTTCATAGGTTAATGAGTATTCCAACTGTTTTGGGGGAAGGAGTGAAGATTTCCAGAAATTGTGTCACTGCACTTTCTGACCTTTTATGATTAGCCGCAGAACTGTCATGGTGCCTTTGGGTGTGTCATTTAGCTAATGCATTACAACGAGCATGTAATGAGGCTCACAGTCTACTAGAAGTGGAATCTTCTGCCATCTTGGACCTGGTTGGTTCTAACCAGTTTTTGTCATGTCCTGTGGCTATGTCATTCTTTCAATGGTTGTGTCCTGCCCCCTTATCTCCCATTTCAAATGTAGCTCCTATGTCTGCAGCCTTGGTCTTTTAATTTCAGAAATCCAGTGCTCGAAAGCATCATGAAAATAATTCAGGTGACACCTCAAAACAAAGCTCGGAGTACAAGGGGAGATTTTGCCCAGACCCCCTGGCAATGTGCAAGATCTAGGAAATAAAGCAATATTGACTCCCAGCCAGGATTTCAGTTCTATAAAAGCTGGGTTTGAAATATCATCATTGTATGAATTGCCTGAGCAGTTGATCCAGGCATAATTCTCTCCCCTCCTTCATCGAGGACATCAAGGTCCACCCCTGGCTGCAGGACAAACTCGGGCTTTGGTCCCTGATGGGTCTCCAGCCTAGCACACCCCACCTACATGTTTTAATGTCACTTACTGGATACTCACATCAAGAGGTAGCACCAGAAGCAGACGTTCTGCAGCCATAAAGCGAGCACATCCCAGCATTGGTCCACAGTGACTGTTTATCTTTTATGACTGAGCCTCTCCACTTTGCAGAAATGAGATCCCAGCACCATTTTCAGAATTTTAAAAAACCTAACCAGAACTCATAATGCTTTGCTTTCAGCTGGACTTCAACCAAGCAGGTGGTGGTAACATAAGTTACGTTCATCTGAACCACTGGTCCATAATTGGGTACATCTTAGATGATCTGCTGGCAAAGAAGCAAATGGCTTGACGGAAACTTAAAACTTACATTTTGGTTGACAAAATTCCTGTTGAGCAGAGCTTAAGAGCCTCTCAGCAGGGCTGTTCAGAAAGTTTAAAAAGCTAAGAGGGGTTTGAAAAAGACAGGTTGAAATCTCTGCCCACCAACTCCTTGGCGGGTGATGCTGGGTAATTCACAACTTAACCTCTCAAAGCTTATTTTCTCCTCTGAAAAGTTAAGCCAGGCTAATACCTACCTCAATCCTAAAGGAAATCAACCCTGCATAATCATTGGAAGAACTGATACTGAAGCTGCAATACTTTGGCCACCTGATGTGAAGAGCTGACTCATGGGAAAAGACCCTGATGCTGGGCAAGATTGAGGCAGGAGGAGAAGGGGGCGACAGAGGACAGGAGGAGAAGGGGGCAACAGAAGGGGGCTGGATGGCATCACTGACTCAATGGACATGAGTCTGAGCGAGCTCCGGGAGATAGTGAAGCACAGGAAGCCTGGCGTGCTGCCGCCGGTGGAGTCACAGAGAGAGGGACAGGACTGAGTCACTGAACAACAGTCTATCATCTGTCAGCGATGGGTCAGGGTATCGTTTTCTATGAATAGAGAGACAGAGGGAGTAAGGACACCACGTAAAGGTCAGGTGATGTATTTTGAGTGGGACGGTAGCCCTGGAGTCGTGTGGGAGCCATTAGGAAGGAGCCTAGAAACGCAACAGAGGTGAAGGACCCCGCCACCTGTGTGTGTCCCCGCCGAGCTCTGTGTTTCATCCACCGCCCCATTTGCCCTCCCTGCCCCTGCTCAGCACAGATCACTGTTGACCAAAGGGCAAAGCATTTGCCCAGGAATCCTGTGTCTCTTTCCAAGGGCTGGGGCCAAGACGTAGGACACGGTAGATTTGGGGTTACAACGGGCCTTCTGAAATAGTCAGTGCCCATCTGCCCAGAGAGCTGTGAGTCCCCAGGCAGTGGTGAGCGGCAGCAGGTGACTCAACTGTGAAACTCAGAATTGAAGGAGAGAGCGATTAGACTCCATCCGGCTCGCTTTCTGAGGAACGGGGCTGTCAGTCTGCAAAAAGACACCGCTTCTCACTGCTTCGATTCCTCCCACCAACTGTTCAGCTGCCCCCGGGTGCTAGGAGGAGGAACACACTCTGGGAGGGAGGCAGAGAGGCTTCTGCTGATGACAGCACAAAGCCACAGCTTCTGCTCTGGGAAGGAAGAAGCGCAGGCTCCCAGGGCTCCGGGACCTGGAGGGGCGCGACCCTGGGGTTCTTGAAAGAGCCACTGCGGCAAGATCCCTTCCTCTGCGCTTGCCGCCCTGCACGCCCCACTCATGCAGGGCCGCCTGCCTCGGCCTTGGGTTGGAACCTCTGCTTCAGCTCCGGTTTTCATTCTGAGTAACTGACAACCTCTGCTCCAGGGAGCCTTTAACTCAGCCAAGCCCCCCAGGCGGGCTGTCACTCGGAGGGAGGAACATTGCAAAGCCGCCTGGTGAAATTAACAGTGATGCCAACGACGAGATCTCTCATTGCGTTTCTTTCCCTTTATATGTTCCCTCTTCATCAAGCATCTTCTTTTTTTTTTTTTTTTTGGACTGCTCCCATCTCATGCGGCTGGAAGCCGAGAGGACCTCTGGCCATCCCAGTCCTAACTGAGGACTCAAGACTTCTCCCTGACTTTGCATTTTCTCCAGGGGCGTTTTTCGAGAACGGTTGTGGGGATTCAGAAGAGTCTGGCAGGAGCCATCTCAGAAGGATGTGAGGGTGTGAGTGATGGATTCCTTCCGTCCTGTCAGTATCACTTTGGATTTACATAAGGTGCCGCATCCCAGAGGAATGGAAAAAACCCATAGGAACCTGCCTGTGATCTCTACATTCCGATTTCCTTTCTCACGGCCGCTGGCCTCCTCTCCCTCCTCACTGCCTGTTACTGTGCAACCCAGGTGGTACCTTGATTACACCAAAATGTGTCCATCCAAGTGTCTGGCTCTTTAGCAAAATCTGTGGGTTTTCTGGCTGCTGGAGGCCATTCTTGACTCTTGGCTCCGTTCGCAGAGCAAACATTCACATAATAAGCTCACTGGGCTTCCCTGGTGGCTCAGACAGTAAAGAGTCTGCCTTCAATGCAGGAGATCCCGATTCAATCGCTGGGTCGGAAGATCCCATGGAGAAGGGAATGGCAACCCAGTCCAGTATTCTTGCCTGGAGAATCCCATGGACAGAGGAGCCTGGTGGGCTACAATCCATGGGGTTGCAGAGAGTCAGACACGACTGAGCAACTCACATATATACACAATAAGCTCGTTAGAGAAAAGCCCCTCAAAGGCCAGATTGGTGGGTGCTCAGGAAGTGTGCTTTGCAAAATAGAAGATGACAGAGCAAAGCCTGGATGTTGGCCGTTCTTGCCCCCTCCACCCCTCCACTTCATCCCCATCTGAGAGGTACCAAGATCGCGTCTCACAAAGACCTTCTAAGGCATTGGTTAAGAGCACTGCTTTCAGAGTCATTCAGACCACTCTCAGCTGTGTGTGTGACCCCCAAACAAGTCACTTAACTTCTTTGAGTCCTAAGGGCCCTCACCTGTCACGTGAGAATGACAATTAAGTTCCTGTGTGGAACTTGGAGATCTTGAGTTAAAAGCTTTGGGCAATACCCCACAGATAGGATTTAGAGCAGGGCCTAGGGTGCAGCGCCTGAGACAGGGCTCTGCAAGTACAAGGTTCGTTGTTGTTATTCTGCTGCTAAGTCAAGTCCTACTCTCTGCGACCCTGTGGACTGTAGCACACCAGGCTCTGCCCTTCCATCTCCTGGAGTTTGCTTCAATTCATGCCCTTTGAGTCAGTAATGCTATCTAAGCATCTCATCCTCTACCACCCACTTCTCCTTTTGCCTTCCATCTTCGCCAGGGTTAGATCCTGTCTTTATTTAAAATGTTGATATTTTGCCCACTGTGTGATTTTCATGTTTATTTTGCTTTTGTGAACTGTTGCATTGAATTGGTGCATCTCGATGCCTGAGTTTTCTGGTGCCCCTGAAGCTTTGTACCTCCCCCAACTCTGGGCTCTAACTTTGAGCATCACCCATGTGTGAGGCCCTAGGACAGTCGGTGGGTTTACAGTGGTGTGTCCGTGAGATGCCTTGAGTGGCCTGGGATAGATTTCCTGAGGAAATGGGCAGAACCTAGAAAGTGTTTGTCACTCAGTCACGTGCGACTCTTTGGGACCCCCATGAACTGTACCTCACCAGGCTCCTCTGTCCATGGGATTCTCCAGGCAAGAACACTGGAGTGGGTAGCCATTCCCTTCTTCAGAAGAGCTTCCTGACTCAAGGATCGAACCCAGGTTTCCTGCCTTGCAGACAGATTCTTTACTGTCTGAGCCACCAGGGATGCCTGAACCTAGTAAGGACATTGGTTGTTTCAGATAACAAGATTCCTTCTGGGATAAGACAGGGTAGGTTCAGAGACTCCATATTGTCCTCAGAGAGTCGCCAAGATCATTTCTGTCCAGAGATGTTCATTTTCTTTTGTTGTATGAGCACAATCATGTGGCCCCTAAGCTTGTCCCTTCTCGGTGTCAGGATAGTCACCTCAGTTCCAATCATGACATGTAGAGATGGTAAGACTGGCCCTAAAGCCTCCTGCTCCTGAGGAGCACCAGCAGAGCAGTGGTCCAGGCAGAAGGATCAGGTTCCCACACCTTGTAGTCAGGGAGGGGTTTGCTTGTCAGGGAGTAAAGAGGGTACCAGATGGGCTTGGAGCCAGAGGCAGTGGATGGTTACCTAGAGCCCTTTAGGCTGTGATAGGGAACATATGAATGTGTGTATGTATGTAAACCACTGAAAGGTTTTTAAAAAATATTTACTTATTTATTTTGGGCTGCATTGGGTCTTAGCTGAGGCATGTGGGCTCTTTCTTAGCAACTGGAACACCAGGGAAGTCTCCATCCATTTATCAGTTGATGGACGCCAGTGTTTTTTCTACCCCTTGGCTATTGTGAATAGTGCTGTTCTGAGGCATGGGCTTGCAGATACATCACAGCCTACTTTTCTTCTTCCTGGAGTGGTCCAGGGGAAGGGGAAAGACTGAGGATTCAGGGGAACAAGCAGAAAATTGCAAGAGTAAATCCCTCGAGAACGCACAAGTCTTCGCGGAGAGGCTGATGGGAGTGGGTGCAAGGATGCCTCTTTCACAGGAGCAGGTGGGAAACGAGGGAGCAGATACACAGGGAAGCTGCTAGATTAGCTGGCAGGTGGGTGAGGAAATTTCTGTTTAAATGTTTCTGTTCCCTAATGAAGTTAGAGATCAGACCATCAGCTGTGTGTGTGTGTGTGTCTGTGTGTGTATGTGCGTGTGAGTTTATGTGTATGTTGAGGGGGATGAGACGGGGCATCAGAGTTGCCTTCCCATTAATAGAATGAATGATTAATAGTTAGTACTTGAAATCAAGTTGATGCACCCCCTTATGTGCCATGCAGACAAAATAAAGCTCAGCTCTGTTGTCAGACAAAAGCAGCTGTTATTACAATGGTTGGCATTGCAGAGATAATTCAGCTCTAAGAGATAATAACATATCAATCAGTCAGGAAACATTTCACCCAGCAATACCCACAGTATAATATTTGAGTAATAGTCTGCTCTGGACACAACCAGGAATTTTCTTTCACTGAAATACTCCCCTTTATAGCAGAAACTTAATGCTGATTTTTTTTTTTTTCCAGCTTCTGTGTGGAGAGTCTGCTTATTTCTTTTCTTCCCAAGGGGATGGTGAAATAGATATTGTAAATGGTGAAGACTTTTTATTGTTTTTGACAGTTATCAAAGAAACATTTTTTTTAAAGAGCTGGGCCAATAGACTGAAAAATAAACTCACTTGGGATTTTTGAGTCAAGCGTGTTGAGTTATGTGTGATGGTCACTTGTAGGTTTCAGGGAGCTTAACTGCACTTATTAATGGGGATGGTTATAAACCGCCTGCATGCAGGTTCTCATGTGGTCCACTCTGGGTTTGATACCACTTCAAGAAATAATAGTCCAGTGTGTGGCGATATAAATCACCTCCTTTGTTTATATGCTGGAAGGTCGTCAAGGTGGGGACGGACACCACGTGCTGAAATGCCCTTTGCACTCTTTCTCTATATCCCAACTCTCACACTCCCCAGAGACTGCACCCCACACACCTCAGAAAAGTTCCCCTTCTTCTTCAGGGCTTTCTGGCCACTCCCTTGTCTCCTTTTATATCCACACCATCCTCATAGTTAACGCTCCCCAAACACCCTACTTTTCCAGCACAGCTACCTAGAAATGCAGCTTCATCTTTTTTTTTTTTAAGCATCACTTTAAAAGAGTGTTGTTCTCTTTTTGCCCTTCATTCTGGCAGGAAGTGTGGAGCCAGACCTGCTCACCTGTTAACACTTTTTCTTTTTGCCCCTACTCTACAAGAAAATGTGGAGGAGAAGAGAACAGAAAGCCATCTCAGCAACCTCTCTGGGCTCAGAGCAGACTGGGGGCGGCAGGGGTTCGTCCTGCTCAGGACTCAGCACTACTATGTTGGGCCCTGCGGTGGGATTAAGGTCGGAAGAGGGAGGGCGCTCGCCCCAGGGAAATGGTTTAAGAGGGACCCTAGACAGTCAGGAACCAAGTTGAATCCTACTTTCATGCAAATCATCAGGATTCACATCAAAGTCTAATACAGAAAGTATCCAGAGTTGGATTAGGAGAGGGCCAGGGAAGTGAGTGCAGGTAACTCAGTGGTATCCTCCTGCCAACGCGGGAGATGTGGGTTCAGTCCCTGGGTTGGGAAGATCCCCTGGAGGAGGAAATGGCAACCCACTCTGGTATTCTTGCCTGGAAAACTCCATGGACAGAGAAGGAGCCTGGAGGGTTACAGTCCATGGGATCAGCAAAAATCCGGCACGACTGAGTGACTGCACACAAGGCTTGTTTATGGTACCCAGAAAATCTACTTCCCAGCACGGCCTGAGAACATCACGTGAGTAGGGGGATCTGTCCAAAGGAGAATGAGAGAAAGGGGTCACTTCCCAGCCTGCCCAGAAAAAAAAAAAAAGGAAGACAAACTTCTGCCCAGCCCAACATGGCCGAGTGTTCCTTGCAAGGCGCTCAGGACTGTTTAGTATCTTTCTTTCTTGGTTCTTCTGAATGCCACCCTCCCCTTAACCTTCCCTACTCCCCCTGCACCTGGGTGTCAATTACAGCTGACTTCGCAGGCTCCAGCCCCTGACACAACAGCCGGGTGCGATGTCTTGGGCCCCGTGGCATAAGGCAGTGCAGCTAATTAGCCAGGTTTGGCTGTGCCCTCTGCTTCAGCTTGAAAAGCTTCTTGAAAAACAAGTTTCTGGCATTGGAGTGCATTGCTTTGTACTTTCTAGATGTTCTAAAATGTCTCCATTGTGTGACTAGCAGTCTCATTTTATGCAAAAAAAAAAAAAAAAGGAGAGTTTTTTTTTCTGATGCTCTATATATTTTTGACGCTCTATTTTTTTCTGATGCTCTATTTTTTTTTTTCTTTCTGATGTTCTATTCAGCCGGTCTTTGAAATTAGATGTTACTGCTGATATAAATATCATGATGACGAGGATGACAGCTGACGTTTATTGAGCACAAGATATGTCCAGAGATGGTTACAAGCCTTAATGCATATGGACTCATTATAGTCCCATAACAAGTAGGCTGTATTATTATCCCCATTTTGCAGAAGGGGCAACTGAGTCTTGGAGAACTCCTCATAATGAAATAGCCCCTTTTTGTCTTTGTTCTAAGACCGAGCAGGTGTTTTCCACATGTAAGCTCTTGTATTCCTCAGTGTGCTTATGTTCTCATAGTCTCTCTAAATTTGGCAGCTGAGGGTTCTTGAATATAAGTAGGACGCCATACATCACAGACTGAGTTTGGAAGCAGGGTTTGAACTCCAGCAGCCTGGATCTGGAGCTCTTGTTCTCTGTGGCTACACACTTCTCCCTTTGTCGGGTAAGAAATGGCTTCACACGCTGCTGCTTTGTTGGGTTACACCCCAGTAATGCTACAGGAGGCTGCTGGCTGCACTGGAAGTTAGACACCGGGGGACCAGACGCACCTTCGTGGGACTTCCAGCTCAGTCATCACCGTCCCCCCAGCAACCCCTAAGTGATCTCAGGCCAATCGCTTACTTTCTCTGACTTTCAGGTGTAACTTCTGAGAAAAGGAAGTCATATAAGGGTCATGATGAACGTCAGAGATCATCTGTGTAAAACAGTACCTACGTGGGCCATGCAACGACTGTGAAGACAAATGCAGTTGTTTCAAGAGGCAGGGATGAAATCAAACCGAGGCTCTCCGATCAACAGTGTTGGGGACGTGGTTCTCTACATTTTTCAAATCTCAGTCTGCCCCTCTTTAAAGTGTGAATAACAGGAAAATCCAGTAGAATAGTAAAAGCAACGCAGGATTCTATGATTACGCAGCGGGGTTTAACAGCATTCAGTCAGGAGCAGCTATTAGTGTAATTATGAACACATTGCTTGAATCTGAGCACAGTAGAACCACTGAATTCCAGTTGAAAGAAAGTTCTCTGAAGAGAAGAAATAACAGTGATTTACAGCTTCTTTTCAACCCCCTGTACTTACCTCTCTATTGACTGAGGGGCTATATGCTGTGATTAATTAAAATCAATACCTTCAAGCGGACACAGTGATGCTTTTTATGAAAGAGGAGACAGTGGGACTATGGCTCACTAGAAAGGGGTGTGACCATTTAGATGAAACTTTGAGGAGCTCACCACTTCAAGGGGCTGTCGAAATAACTTAGGTCTCAACAGAACATAAATAAATAAACTTTGAAGGCACGGATCGTGCCGGTTAAGTGTTGAGGGCTCTAATCACTTATCATAACAGTGGCTAGACATTTTCTAGAAATGCAGGATTATCTTGTTATTTCACTGTTTTCTCAGGCTTGTCAGGAAAAAAAAAAAAAAAAACAGCTTTGCTTTATCAGCCTCTTGTGCAGGTAGGGGTGGCCATGTGACATGTTTGGTCAGAGAGGTGTGGATGCTGTGGACGCCCTGGTGCCCCGGGGCAGCTCTTGTTTTCCCTGGGGAAGGGGGAGCCTGCAGGTGGCCCTCTTTCCCTCTCCTGCCCTTTTCCTTCATCTTTTATGGCATCCATGGTGGGGCTGTGGGCTTCCCTGGTGGCTCAGATGGTAAACAGTCTGCCTACAGTGCAGGAGACCTGGGTTCGATCCCTCGGTCGGGAAGATCCCCTGGAGAAAGGAATGGCTCTCCACTCCAGTATTCTTGCCTGGAGGATCCCATGGACAGAGCAGCCTGGCAGGCTACAGTCCATGGAATCACAGGGTCTGACACAACTGCGGGACTAACAGCACACACGTGGTGGGGCTCCAGGCTCTGACTGGCAACCATATGGGACACTGGTGTGAACCAGAAAAGCTGAATCAGAGATGGGATAGGCCATCTCTGAGCTCACATCTTGTGGGAAAATTAATCCCTTATTCGTTTATACCTCTGCCATTTGAATTTCTTTTTTTTTTGTTTGTTTTTTGATGTTCAAGCTGGTTTTATTTTATTTTTTTTTTGTATTTATTTATTTTTTTACACGAACTCCCAAACATGAACCCCCCTCCCACCTCCCACCCCACATCTTCCCTCCAGATCATCCCCATACACCAGCCTGCCACCAAAAACATTTCCAACTGAAACAAACTAAAGAGTTACTGCAAAAATTTATTTCATATATAAGAGTGTGTGTGTGTGTGTGTGTGTGTGTGTGTGTGTGTGTGTGTGTGTGATATGGGGCCTTAGCGTTTCCGTATATATTGCTTGTTTGATTTGGGGTTAGTTACACAGACCTATTCCATTCATATGTACTCAGTCACGTCTCACTCTTTGTGACCCCCATGGACTGTAGTCCACCTGGTTCCTCTGTCTATGGGATTTCTCAGGCCAGAAGAACAGAGTAGATTGCCATATCCTCCTCTGGGGGATATTCCAGACCCAGGGATCGAACCCAAGTCTCCTGCATTGGATTCTTTTACCTGGAAATCCAGGCATAAGAACCTATGATCATGTAACAATTTGCCTTGTCTTTCCTTTTCTTTTCCTCCAAAACCTCTTTTGCCATTTTCAAACAGAGAAAGGTCTATTAGTAAAAGCACCAAGTTGCCTTCTCACTTTCAAAATCCTCCATCTTTGCTTGCATTCCTTGGCCCATTGGCTACCTGAAGAGTCTTTTCCAAGCTGATGTCTGACATAGGGATCAGAACAGGGTTTTGAAACAGCTTTAATAAATTTGAGATGGCAAGTTTTTGCTGACAAATTCCAATTATCAAGAGATGTTGATATTTCTCCAGGAAGAAAATCAAGGTTCCAACTCTCCTGTAGAGAATTTGGAGAGGACCATGGAATTAAAGAGGGGCAGATTCCTGCAAGGGGAGGAAAAGTTCAACAGTGATGGTATTTGGTGTCTTTCCACTTAAGTTAACCCTTTAATTAAAAAAGAAGGACTATTTATGTACTTATTTGGCTGTGCTGGGCCTTAGTTGTGGCATGTGAACTCTTAGTTGGGGCATGTGGGACCTAAATTCCCTGGCCAGCGATCAAACCTGGGCCCTCTGCATTGGGAGTACAGAGTCTTAGCTATTAGATCACCAAGGAAGTCCCAAGTCAACCCTTTAATGGCAGAAAAGCATATACATATAAACCTCTGAATGGTGCATCATGTCATTTTTTGAAGGCTTGTGCTTTACTTTACAGATCCATGTAAAATTTTTCACTGTTTCCCATCATAGAACTGAGTTGGTTGGTACAACATGATGGGACTCCCTCGCCCATTAATTGAACCAAATTAATGATGCAGAGAGATGTCCGTGTTTATCTTATTGGGTGGTATTTTATGTGACATCCAATTCGAGAACACTGGAAACCGTTCTGTAGCCAGGATGCACGTACCCTTGAGAAACAAGTTTAATTCACTTTCCATTTGAGAAGCTTTATCCAGGTGAGAAGTATCCCTCACAGGTATGAGCTCATTTTGGTCCTTTTTGAAAAATCATGTATTTGTCTGTTTTTGTCTTTGCTGGGCCTTCGTTACTGTGCAGGCTCTTCTGTAGCTGTGGCGGGTGGGGGCTGCTTTCTCGTGGTGATGCGTGGGTTTCTTATTGCAGTGGCTATCTTGTCACAGAGCAGGAGCTCTAGAGAAAAGGCTCAATAATTGTGGTTTGTTTGCTCCAGGGCACATGGGATCCTCCCGGATCAGGGACTAAACTCCTGTCTCCTGGATGAGTAGGCAGATTCTGTACCAATACACTACCAGGGAAGACCCATTTTGGTATTTATGGAAACCTACGGTCATCCCTCTCACATATGTAGTTTGTTTTCTGTGGGCACCATTAGTGGGAAAACTGAGTCTCACTTCAGAGTGAGGGCTCAGATCTTGGATCATTGATCGTCCATCCTTAAGTCCTTAGTCTTCAGCAGGGTGCTTCTCATTCATTAAATGAGCATCATTAACAGGACGGGCCCTGGGATGTCCCAGAGGTCGCCTTGCCCCTCTGTCCGTCATCCCATGGAATGGCTCTCCAAGTTAATAGCTCCAAACTGTAGTTACCAAGAGTCAAACATTTGTTTTTCACTTATGTTGCCACATTTGATATTCACAATAAACACAAGAGATCGGCTTGCTAGCATCCCATTCTGAGAGTTGTAGGAACCTAGGCTCATAGTATTTGGGGAATTGGCTTAATATCACACTGCTGGGACGTGGCTAGGGATGGACTTGAACTTGGATTCCTGATACCCAAGCTCTTAGCCGGTCCCACTGCAGTTTCCTAGCCCCCAGGGCACACAGAGCTCCTGCCTTCTCCACTCCTGCCTCTCACATTGCTCATTGTTTAGCCCTGTCACCTGCTTTATCCTGTAGGTGATTGCAGAGCCATTTGAAATCACTAGTAACTTAATTAAAGTGATGTGCAGTTGTCTGCCCAATGAGTTTAGTTCATCACTTCTTTACCTGTAAATAAATTATGAGGAAAGTGGAGAATTATGAGGTCAGCAGGGCGGGGGTGGGGGTGGGGACTCCTCCAAANAATTAAAGTGATGTGCAGTTGTCTGCCCAATGAGTTTAGTTCATCACTTCTTTACCTGTAAATAAATTATGAGGAAAGTGGAGAATTATGAGGTCAGCAGGGCGGGGGTGGGGGTGGGGACTCCTCCAAAAAGCCAGGGGGGAAAATATCCAGGGTGATAGAATTATCTATTTGCTGCTTCTGGTCCACAGACTTACCGGCATTTTTATTTATTTTTTATTATATATAGGATTATGGAAGATGAAAAGGAAACGCTTACTTCAGCTTTTAAGAGCGATGTAAGCAATTTTGCATTGCATTTACTCCTCAGGGGTGGTGTGAAAATGTTTCTAGTAAATTAAAGTATAATAAAAGCGTTGGCAACCCAGCAACTTTTATATTAATTTCTTAATTTTTCAGAGGCTTAATTATAAATCTCAAGAGGGAAGAGGCGAGGTCTATGGGTTTCTGGGAGAAGAGTGTCGCATTCCTAGGTAGAGAGGTCTGGTCCTCTGCTGAGAGGCGTGTATGCAGTGATGTAGGCTTTGTGGATGCCTTGAGATGCAGGCACTCCTCCTGGCTGAAGGCTAGTGATGCCCAGGGGACCAAAACATCAGGTTGTGGAGGTCCAGCTGTGCTGCTCAGTATTAACTGTTGTTGTTCAGTTGCTAAGTCGTGTCTGACTCTTTGCAACCCCAGGACTTCAGCACACCAGGCTCCTCTGTCCTCCACTATCTCTTGGAGTTTGCTCAAATCTGTGTCCACTGAATCAGTGATGCTATCTAGCCATCTCATCCTCCACCACCCGCTTCTCCTTATGCCTTCCATCTTTCCCAGCCTCAGGGTCTTTTCCAACGAGTTGGCCCTTCACATCAGGTAGCCAAAGGACTGGAGCTTCAGCTTCCGCATCGGTCCTTCCAATGAATATCCAGGGTTGATTTCCTTTAGGTTTGACTGGTTGGATCTCCTTGCAGTCCAAGGGACTCTCAAGAGTCTTCTNGGTCTTTTCCAACGAGTTGGCCCTTCACATCAGGTAGCCAAAGGACTGGAGCTTCAGCTTCCGCATCGGTCCTTCCAATGAATATCCAGGGTTGATTTCCTTTAGGTTTGACTGGTTGGATCTCCTTGCAGTCCAAGGGACTCTCAAGAGTCTTCTTCAACACCGCAGTTCAGAAGCATCAATTCTTTGGCACTCAGCTTTCTTTATAGTCCACCTCTCACATCCATACATGACTATGGGGAAAACCACAGCTTTTGACTGTACAGATCTTTGTCGTCAAAGAGAGGTCTCTGCCTTTTAATATACAGTCTGGCTTTGCCTAGCTCTTTATTGGCACTGTGGTGTCATGGGTATGTGCATTGCATCCGTCAGCAGTTTGACTTCCTGGGTTTAAAATCCTGGCCCCTCCTTTACCTGAAGAAATTTGGAGAGCTCCTTCCTCTTTAAAAATGGAATTTACGATGGTATTTATGTCATGTGGAAGCTATGTGAAAAAGCCTGAGTGCTCCTGGCACTTCTGAGCCATAAAACAGACTTGGGACCATCTCCTAGCAGACTTCCAACCAGGCAGACCACACATATCCTTATGGATGAAGCCATTGCTGGCCAGGTTTTGTAACTTGCATCCTAGAGCAACCTCACTTTTAGTAGGTTGCTTCTTCATATGAGCAGCAGTTCAATGCATTCTAGATTCACTGAATCATAGAATACCCGTGCTGGACAGAATCTTAGGTCTTTCCACTGAATTTTCTATATAACTTCTTCTTTCTCACCTGTACATACTTTTTCAGGAACGTAGAAACTGGAGGGGGAGGTTTTTGAAAAATCCATGGGAAAATATGCAATGATACAATTATTTATTTTCTGGACAAAGTTGGACAATTTCCAGCGAATTATTTTCTTTGGTCTGTTCTTTTCCAGTCCCAGGCCCTTCTCAGGCACCCAGTTAGGATAGGCGTGTGTGCTGAGTCGTGTCTAACTCTTTGCAACCCTGTGAACTGTAACCCTCCAGCCTCTTCTGTCCATGAAATTCTCCAGGCAAGAATACCGGAACCGGTTGCCATTTCTGCCTCCAGGAGATCTTCCCGATCCAGGCATCAAACCTGTATCTCCGGCGTCTCCTGTGTTGGCAGATGGGCTCTTTCCCACTGTGCCACCCAGGAAGCCCATCTTTTATTAGGCATTGATTTTAATTGCAGTGTTTACCTCTGCACTTCCCTGTGGTTTCAAACACATACTTCTTTCTATTTTAATCGTATTTGTTTTCTGTTTCCTCTATTCTAAGATGTGTACTACTTGAGAATAGGAGACGTATCTTCTTATTTTATATTTGTACATCTGGCACATAGCAAACACTCAGAGAGGAATGAATGAATCAGAGAAGGAGCTAGTGTGTGTTGCTGGAATGTTAATTCCTTGGGTAGGTTGATACTTGCTCCAGACACACACACACACACACACAGTTCCATGGTTTTAAAAACAAATGTAGGTTACATTTGGTGAGAAAGATTATACAGATTTCTTTGTGTAAGTCTTCTTTGTACCTGTAATATGCCACTGATACGAACTGTAAATCTCCAGCAGGATGGTATAGAATGAAGCCGCTTCACTAGACCAAAGAAGTCTTTTTTAAAGACTATCTTGGGACTTCCCTGGTGGTCGAGTGGTTATACACACACACACACACATAGTTCCATGGTTTTAAAAACAAATGTAGGTTACATTTGGTGAGAAAGATTATACAGATTTCTTTGTGTAAGTCTTCTTTGTACCTGTAATATGCCACTGATACGAACTGTAAATCTCCAGCAGGATGTTATAGAATGAAGCCGCTTCACTAGACCAAAGAAGTCTTTTTTAAAGACTATCTTGGGACTTCCCTGGTGGTCGAGTGGTTAAGAATCTGCCTTGCAGAAAAAAAAAAAAAAAAAAGAATCTGCCTTGCAATGCAGGGGATGTGAGTTCAATCCCTGGTCAGGGAACTAAAATCCCACATGCCTTGGGGCAACTAAGCCTGCGTGCCAATTCTACAGAGCCCGCAGGACCACAACTAGAGAGAAGTCTACATCCTACGACAAAAGAACCTACTGCCACAACTAAAACTGACACTGCCTGATAAGTAACTATTTTTTTTAATAAAGAATGTCTTGCAGAAACTCAGTTTAAAGGCTGTACTGAGTTTTTTTTTTTTTTTTTTGCTCTTTTCTTTTTGAAGCTGCACCATTTTTCTAACTTTTTTTCCCCTCTGAAAAATTCTGTTATGTTAAAGTAAAGGACTGTGACTGTAATGCCTATGTATCTACCAGAGAGCTTCCATGGTGGCTCAGATAATGAAGAATCTGACTGCGATGCAGGAAGACCCAGGTTCGATTCCTGGGTTGGGACGATCCCCTGGAGAAGGGAATGGCAATACACGCTAGGTACCTTGCCTAGAGAATCCCATGGACAGAGGAGCCTGGCAGGCTACAGTCTTTGGAGTTGCAAAGATTCAGACACGACTGAGCGACTCACACACACACAGCTCTACCACAGTTACACATTTTTAACACTTGACCACTTGTACTTATTCTTCCTTCCTTCCGTCTCTCTCTGTTCAGATGCTTTTTGGACATCTTTTTCCTGACAATGAGGCGGGTCATCTTCTGTACGCCACTAGGATTTTCTTCTATGCTCGCCTTTAAGGAAATAACTGAACACTCCGGAAGGCAGATACCTGTATGTTTCACATGTCTTTATTGATTTATTAAATCCCATCCCAACAGAATTCTAGAAGCTCAAGATGTGGAGGGATCTGAAAAGGCATCCTATCCAAGCGCCTACCCACCCCCTCTGCATTCCAGACTGGTATTTTATGCCTTCCAATGCCTTTTTTTTTTTTCCCCCCAGGGTTGGTGAGTTAGTTTCTAAGTGGTTGTGAAACTTGCAAATGAAGCCTTGCCGAGATTCTGCCCTCTTCCTGGGCACCATCCAAGTGGGCTATTAGCTGCTTCCATTTGTCAAGTCTCGTGTGGATATAGGAAGCCTAATAATAAAAGCTCAGGAAAAGAACAGCATTTTGAGGGAGGACTAAAGTGTTTTGCCAACTCTTGATTACCCATGATAACCAGAATGAGAACCTTGGCCCCGGCTGCCCACCGATTCACTGGATTGTGAACCATCCGTGCTGGACAGAGTCTTGGGATCATTGGATACAGCCCCTGCATTTTTCAGACAAGGGAGCAGAGAACAAGAGAGAGTGTAACACGTTACGTGAAATTCCGTGGCTGCCATGGTTTCTGATTCGGGGGCCAGGTTATTTCCCAAGCCAGCAAGCCGATCTTGGAGCAGTCACAGACAGTGTTTAAGACAGACGCTCACACACACCCCTGCATTCACACAGAGGCACGCATGGACGCGGGTGCTGAGACGTACGCGCAGCCTCATTAATGGGTGGAGTTTCTGTCTCCTCCAGCTATGACTCGTGATATGAGGCTGTAAGTCCTCTTACCTTAGTCTGCAGGTGTGTCTCTGCACGTGGGCGTTCTCTGTGGCGCATGGGGTGCTCATGGCACGGGCCTCTCATGTTGCAGAACACAAGCTTTAGGCGCGTGGACTCCGTGGTTGTGGCCCAGCCTCAGTAGTTGTGGCCCACGGGCTTAGTTGTCCCAAGGCATGTGGGATCTTCCCGGACCAGAGGTCAAACTCATGTCTCGTGTCCCCTGCACTGGCAGGTGGGTTCCTAACCACCAGACCACCGGGCAAGTGCCTGTATACCCTCTTGTTGGCAATCTAGAACTGTGAACTTGCTAAGAGAAACTCTGCCAAATACACGGACATACTTTATTCAGCAGCTTTAGCCCCTCTTGCAGCTCACAGAGGGAGTTGGGATAAAGGTCAACTTCACAAGGCTGCTGGGTTGACCGTCCGGTCAGTGAAATGACAGAAGAAATACAGACATTCAGTGTTACTGAGAGGGTAGCTCATAGTAGTCACATTTTATCCTTATTCAGGCCAGATCTGAAATATTTATGATGGCTAGAGAGAGACCCCAAAGGAAATTTGAGTTTACTGAGTGCCAGCTCCACACTCTGGTACCTGCATTATTTTATTTAATCCTCATGATGTCTATATGACGGGAAAAAAAAAAAAAAAAAAATTAAGTATGGAAAGGCTATTACCTTCTCTAAATCACACAGCCAGTAAACGGTGGGGCCAAGAATTAAATGTGCATCCAGAGTTCCCTTTTTCTTAGGTCACAGCCTCCTGGTTGTTAGAACAGTGAGAACATAGTATCTAAGGAAGAAAACAAATTTCAGACAAAAACACCTCAAAGGGTTCATGTTGTCCTAACCGTAAATCTCCTCCTAAATTTTGGGAGATAAACTTACAGTTTTCCCATTTGTTTCTTTGGTGAGAGGGCAATCTCTTCCCCCCAAAGCCCTATGAACCAGTGCTTTCCAATTGGATTTTCTGTGATGAAGAAAATGGTCTATAATCTTGCTGTCTAATATGGTAGCTACTGAGTAAGTATAATAACGCATGGGGTTTCAGAGCCTTCACAGAATGAAAGAGGATAAAATAACTCATTAATATTTTTGTAAGAAGTTGATTGAATTTTGAAATGATAATATATTTGGCCAAAAGTTAATATGTTTTAATTTTTTCTTTTACTTTTTGAACTTGGATAAAAGAATATTTGGACTTCCCTGGTAGCTCAGATGGTAAAGAAAAGACCTGCAGTGCAGAAGATCTGGGTTCAATCTCTGAGTCTGGAAGATCTCCTGGAGAAGGGAATGGCACCCACTCTAGTATTCTTGCCTGGAGAATCCCATGGACAGAGTAGCCTGGTGGGCTTCAGTCCATGGGGTCGCAAAGAGTCAGACATGACTGAGAGACTCAGCACACAAGCATGCACACACATACTAGAATATTTAGAATTACATACATTGTTTGTGTGATATGCCTATGTAGTGTGTCTATGAATATGCCTATGTATTTATAATAATATGTGTTTCTGTATGTATTTATGCTTGTATGTGTGTATGTATGTCTGTATGTAGCCTCTATCTATTGAAAGTCATTTTACTTTTAATAGAGACAATATCATATAGTATATAATGATTTATAATTGGTTATCATTTAACAGTGTAATTATGATTTTTCCGCTCA
This sequence comes from Oreotragus oreotragus, assembly GCA_006410675.1. Taxonomy (NCBI): domain Eukaryota; kingdom Metazoa; phylum Chordata; class Mammalia; order Artiodactyla; family Bovidae; genus Oreotragus; species Oreotragus oreotragus. Next base: position 75,071 of record SJYX01005856.1, on the reverse strand, counting down.
GTATAGGTACATATAAATCTGAATCACTCTCTTTAATTACTATATAGGAGTGCCTGCATTGATTTATGAGTTGCTCATCCATTTATACAAAGTACCTGCATGGTGGGATATCAAGCATAAGAAGAGAAGCAGGTTTGCAGTTGTGGAGAACACAAGCTTTTAGGAGGTGGGCAGAAGTCAGTCCTGCAGACTGGTATGAGAATAGAAGGACAGAATGACGGGATATCTCCGGACAAAGGTATTAATAGAAACCAAGAGCTAGCAGGCCAGTGAGCATTGATAACGGAGAGGTCAGACCAGAAACCTTCTGGCAACTAGGCTCCAGATTTAGGAATTAAAGAAGTGCTCATCCAAGAAGGGAGGAGAGGGCATCTGAAATAACACTGGCTGAGGATTAGATGGAAAGTGAAGCAATAGAGGCTATGAATGTAGCCTTCTTCATTCTGGAATCCTATAGAATCTTTACAGCACCTTACATTGTTGAGGATGCTTCAGAAAATGAAACTTAAGCCAGAAAGTATAGCAAAAGAATTGATCATATAAATGTTTACACTTTTGGTATTTAAAAATGTATGCCAAAACCAGTAGAGTACTGTAAAGTAAAATTTTTTTTAAAAAATGTACTATGAATAAAACTAAAAGGAAAAGGGAAACTGGGAAAATGTCTGCAACTGTATAGAATGCAGCTTTGTTTGTTTGTTTGTTTCCTCCTAAATTAGAATTTACACTTCAGGAGGGCAGAGTCTGTATACTTTTGGCTCAACGTATATCTCTAACAACTAACAAAGTGCCTGGCAAATTCAGTGAACATTTGCTGAATCAATGAATCATAGTAGAACTCTTGATTTCAGATTCCCTGTCCTTCCCTTTTCTTTATTCTGATAGTAATAGAGCACACTCTCCCCATAAACACTGTCTAGGCTTACCAGATCGAAATATCATCACATACTGGTGAATGTGAGCTTGAGTACCAACTGATCTTGTTTCCATGTCAGGATAATTCCAGCCCAACCTGCTTAGAAAGAGCCAGGGAAAGAATATACACCAGTGAGCTTTGAAATGGAAAACTGTGGTTCACCTGTTTGGCATGATTTTTGATAAAACAAGGCTCTCATTTTCCATAGTGGACAGTTAAGTAGAGAAACCTGGTTCTCCCAATTTATTGTGAATGAGAGTCATCAAGGTGCTCATCAACTGCTCCTTCCAAGCATTGTCCCTGGATATTCTAATGCCTTAGACCTATGGTGACTTTGGTCAACAATATTTCTTCAGTTTAATTCAGTAACTGTTTACCAAGTTACCTGAAACTACATGTACAGGCACGGAAGGGGCTGCTAAGATAAATCACTGGGCAAGACACCCTCTGTACCTCGGGATACTCAGTTCAGTTCCGTTCAGTTGCTCAGCCTTGTCCAACTCTTTGTGACCCCGTGGACTGCAGCACACCAGGCCTCCCTGTCCATCACCAACTCCTGGAGTTTACCCAAACTCATGTCCATTGAGTCAATGATGCCATCCAATCATCTCATCCTCTGTCATCCCCTTCTCCTCCTGCCTTCAGTCTTTTCCAGCATCAGAGTCTCTTCAAATGAGTCAATTCTTTGCATCAGGTGGCCAAAGTATTAGAGTTTCAGTTTCAGCATCAGTCCTTCCAATGAACGCTCAAGACTGATCTCCTTTAGGATGGTCTGGTTGGATATCCTTACAGTCCAAGGGACTCTCAAGAGTCTTCTCCAACAACACAGTTCAAAAGTATCAATTCTTTGGAGTTCAACTTTATTTATAGTCCAGCTCTCACATCCATACATGACTACTGGAAAAACTATAGCCTTGACTAGACGGACCTTTGTTGGCAAAGTAATGTCTCTGCTTTTTAATATGCTGTCTAGGTTGGTCATAACTTTCCTTTCAAGGAATAAATGTCTTTTAATTTCATGGCTGCAGTTACCATCTGCAGTGATTTTGGAGCCCCAAAGAAATAAAATCTGACACTGTTTCCATTGTTTCCCCATCTGTTTGCCATGAAGTGATGGGACCAAATGCCGTGATCTTAGTTTTCTGGATGTTGAGCTTTAAGCCAGCTTTTTCACTCTCTTCTTTCACTTTCATCAAGAGGCTCTTTAGTCCCCCCAGGGTTGGTGAGTTAGTTTCTAAGTGGTTGTGAAACTTGCAAATGAAGCCTTGCCGAGATTCTGCCCTCTTCCTGGGCACCATCCAAGTGGGCTATTAGCTGCTTCCATTTGTCAAGTCTCGTGTGGATATAGGAAGCCTAATAATAAAAGCTCAGGAAAAGAACAGCATTTTGAGGGAGGACTAAAGTGTTTTGCCAACTCTTGATTACCCATGATAACCAGAATGAGAACCTTGGCCCCGGCTGCCCACCGATTCACTGGATTGTGAACCATCCGTGCTGGACAGAGTCTTGGGATCATCGGATACAGCCCCTGCATTTTTCAGACAAGGGAGCAGAGAACAAGAGAGAGTGTAACACGTTACGTGAAATCCCGTGGCTGCCATGGTTTCTGATTCGGGGGCCAGGTTATTTCCCAAGCCAGCAAGCCGATCTTGGAGCAGTCACAGACAGTGTTTAAGACAGACGCTCACACACACCCCTGCATTCACACAGAGGCACGCATGGACGCGGGTGCTGAGACGTACGCGCAGCCTCATTAATGGGTGGAGTTTCTGTCTCCTCCAGCTATGACTCGTGATATGAGGCTGTAAGTCCTCTTACCTTAGACTGCAGGTGTGTCTCTGCATGTGGGCGTTCTCTGTGGCGCATGGGGTGCTCATGGCACGGGCCTCTCATGTTGCAGAACACAAGCTTTAGGCGCGTGGACTCCGTGGTTGTGGCCCAGCCTCAGTAGTTGTGGCCCACGGGCTTAGTTGTCCCAAGGCATGTGGGATCTTCCCGGACCAGAGGTCAAACTCATGTCTCGTGTCCCCTGCACTGGCAGGTGGGTTCCTAACCACCAGACCACCGGGCAAGTGCCTGTATACCCTCTTGTTGGCAATCTAGAACTGTGAACTTGCTAAGAGAAACTCTGCCAAATACACGGACATACTTTATTCAGCAGCTTTAGCCCCTCTTGCAGCTCACAGAGGGAGTTGGGATAAAGGTCAACTTCACAAGGCTGCTGGGTTGACCGTCCGGTCAGTGAAATGACAGAAGAAATACAGACATTCAGTGTTACTGAGAGGGTAGCTCATAGTAGTCACATTTTATCCTTATTCAGGCCAGATCTGAAATATTTATGATGGCTAGAGAGAGACCCCAAAGGAAATTTGAGTTTACTGAGTGCCAGCTCCACACTCTGGTACCTGCATTATTTTATTTAATCCTCATGATGTCTATATGACCGGTAAAAAAAAAAAAAAAAAAATTAAGTATGGAAAGGCTATTACCTTCTCTAAATCACACAGCCAGTAAACGGTGGGGCCAAGAATTAAATGTGCATCCAGAGTTCCCTTTTTCTTAGGTCACAGCCTCCTGGTTGTTAGAACAGTGAGAACATAGTATCTAAGGAAGAAAACAAATTTCAGACAAAAACACCTCAAAGGGTTCATGTTGTCCTAACCGTAAATCTCCTCCTAAATTTTGGGAGATAAACTTACAGTTTTCCCATTTGTTTCTTTGGTGAGAGGGCAATCTCTTCCCCCCAAAGCCCTATGAACCAGTGCTTTCCAATTGGATTTTCTGTGATGAAGAAAATGGTCTATAATCTTGCTGTCTAATATGGTAGCTACTGAGTAAGTATAATAACGCATGGGGTTTCAGAGCCTTCACAGAATGAAAGAGGATAAAATAACTCATTAATATTTTTGTAAGAAGTTGATTGAATTTTGAAATGATAATATATTTGGCCAAAAGTTAATATGTTTTAATTTTTTCTTTTACTTTTTGAACTTGGATAAAAGAATATTTGGACTTCCCTGGTAGCTCAGATGGTAAAGAAAAGACCTGCAGTGCAGAAGATCTGGGTTCAATCTCTGAGTCTGGAAGATCTCCTGGAGAAGGGAATGGCACCCACTCTAGTATTCTTGCCTGGAGAATCCCATGGACAGAGTAGCCTGGTGGGCTTCAGTCCATGGGGTCGCAAAGAGTCAGACATGACTGAGAGACTCAGCACACAAGCATGCACACACATACTAGAATATTTAGAATTACATACATTGTTTGTGTGATATGCCTATGTAGTGTGTCTATGAATATGCCTATGTATTTATAATAATATGTGTTTCTGTATGTATTTATGCTTGTATGTGTGTATGTATGTCTGTATGTAGCCTCTATCTATTGAAAGTCATTTTACTTTTAATAGAGACAATATCATATAGTATATAATGATTTATAATTGGTTATCATTTAACAGTGTAATTATGATTTTTCCGCTCAGTATAGGTACATATAAATCTGAATCACTCTCTTTAATTACTATATAGGAGTGCCTGCATTGATTTATGAGTTGCTCATCCATTTATACAAAGTACCTGCATGGTGGGATATCAAGCATAAGAAGAGAAGCAGGTTTGCAGTTGTGGAGAACACAAGCTTTTAGGAGGTGGGCAGAAGTCAGTCCTGCAGACTGGTATGAGAATAGAAGGACAGAATGACGGGATATCTCCGGACAAAGGTATTAATAGAAACCAAGAGCTAGCAGGCCAGTGAGCATTGATAACGGAGAGGTCAGACCAGAAACCTTCTGGCAACTAGGCTCCAGATTTAGGAATTAAAGAAGTGCTCATCCAAGAAGGGAGGAGAGGGCATCTGAAATAACACTGGCTGAGGATTAGATGGAAAGTGAAGCAATAGAGGCTATGAATGTAGCCTTCTTCATTCTGGAATCCTATAGAATCTTTACAGCACCTTACATTGTTGAGGATGCTTCAGAAAATGAAACTTAAGCCAGAAAGTATAGCAAAAGAATTGATCATATAAATGTTTACACTTTTGGTATTTAAAAATGTATGCCAAAACCAGTAGAGTACTGTAAAGTAAAATTTTTTTTAAAAAATGTACTATGAATAAAACTAAAAGAAAAAGGGAAACTGGGAAAATGTCTGCAACTGTATAGAATGCAGCTTTGTTTGTTTGTTTGTTTCCTCCTAAATTAGAATTTACACTTCAGGAGGGCAGAGTCTGTATACTTTTGGCTCAACGTATATCTCTAACAACTAACAAAGTGCCTGGCAAATTCAGTGAACATTTGCTGAATCAATGAATCATAGTAGAACTCTTGATTTCAGATTCCCTGTCCTTCCCTTTTCTTTATTCTGATAGTAATAGAGCACACTCTCCCCATAAACACTGTCTAGGCTTACCAGATCGAAATATCATCACATACTGGTGAATGTGAGCTTGAGTACCAACTGATCTTGTTTCCATGTCAGGATAATTCCAGCCCAACCTGCTTAGAAAGAGCCAGGGAAAGAATATACACCAGTGAGCTTTGAAATGGAAAACTGTGGTTCACCTGTTTGGCATGATTTTTGATAAAACAAGGCTCTCATTTTCCATAGTGGACAGTTAAGTAGAGAAACCTGGTTCTCCCAATTTATTGTGAATGAGAGTCATCAAGGTGCTCATCAACTGCTCCTTCCAAGCATTGTCCCTGGATATTCTAATGCCTTAGACCTATGGTGACTTTGGTCAACAATATTTCTTCAGTTTAATTCAGTAACTGTTTACCAAGTTACCTGAAACTACATGTACAGGCACGGAAGGGGCTGCTAAGATAAATCACTGGGCAAGACACCCTCTGTACCTCGGGATACTCAGTTCAGTTCCGTTCAGTTGCTCAGCCTTGTCCAACTCTTTGTGACCCCGTGGACTGCAGCACACCAGGCCTCCCTGTCCATCACCAACTCCTGGAGTTTACCCAAACTCATGTCCATTGAGTCAATGATGCCATCCAATCATCTCATCCTCTGTCATCCCCTTCTCCTCCTGCCTTCAGTCTTTTCCAGCATCAGAGTCTCTTCAAATGAGTCAATTCTTTGCATCAGGTGGCCAAAGTATTAGAGTTTCAGTTTCAGCATCAGTCCTTCCAATGAACGCTCAAGACTGATCTCCTTTAGGATGGTCTGGTTGGATATCCTTACAGTCCAAGGGACTCTCAAGAGTCTTCTCCAACAACACAGTTCAAAAGTATCAATTCTTTGGAGTTCAACTTTATTTATAGTCCAGCTCTCACATCCATACATGACTACTGGAAAAACTATAGCCTTGACTAGACGGACCTTTGTTGGCAAAGTAATGTCTCTGCTTTTTAATATGCTGTCTAGGTTGGTCATAACTTTCCTTTCAAGGAATAAATGTCTTTTAATTTCATGGCTGCAGTTACCATCTGCAGTGATTTTGGAGCCCCAAAGAAATAAAATCTGACACTGTTTCTATTGTTTCCCCATCTGTTTGCCATGAAGTGATGGGACCAAATGCCGTGATCTTAGTTTTCTGGATGTTGAGCTTTAAGCCAGCTTTTTCACTCTCTTCTTTCACTTTCATCAAGAGGCTCTTTAGTTCTTCTTCACTTTCTTCTATAAGGGCAGTGTCATCTGCATATCTGAGGTTATTGATATTTCTCCCAGCAATCTTGATTCCAGCTTGTGCTTCCTTCAGCCCAGCGTTTCTCATGATGTACTCTGCATAGAAGTTAAATAAGTAGGGTGACAATATACAGCCTTGTTTTTCTGGAACCAGTCTATTGTTCCATGTTCAGTTCTAACTGTTGCTTTCTGACCTGCATACAGATTCCTCAAGAGGCAGGTCAGGTGGTCTGATGTTCCCGTCTCTTTCAGAATTTTCCATAGTTTATTGTGATCCACATAGTCAAAGGCTTTGGCATAGTCAATAAAGCAGGAATGGATGTTTTTTTGGAACTATCTTGCTTTTTCGATGATTTTGCTCCAAATTCAGGGTCCACCCATGGAATTTCTGATTCAATCGACAGTATTGTTCAGTTGTTAAGTCAAATTTGACTCCTTATAACCCCATGGCCTGCAGCATGCCAGGCTTCCCTGTCCTTCACCATCTCCCTGAGTTTGCTCAAACTCATGTCCATTGAGTCAGTGATGCCATCCAACCATCTCCTCCTCTGTTGCCCCCTGGGTATCCTAGAATCTGTTTTGTTAACAAAACTCCCAGGATTCCAGTGCTGATCCTCCAGTCCACCATCCCTTAATAACTATAGGCAGAGAGTGAAACTTAGCTCTTTAAAAAAGAAAAAAAAATCAGCCTGTGTCTTCTCTGTTGTTCAGAATCTCAGCCATTCCTCAGAGGGAGCAGGTGCATTTGCCTTTTCCTCTCCATCCCATAGAAAGTTGAGAATCATCAGGACAGGGGGCAAATGTCTCACCATCTCTTCAAAAAGTCAGCCATGGCATTTCTCCGTCGTGTTGAAAGCAGAGAAAGGCCTGCCATAAAGACTAGGGAAGAGGGCAGTTAAGGATAAAAGCTATATAATGGGAACCATATGCTGTTGGAGCTGCAAAATGGCTCGGGAAACCAGCTAATGATTTTGCAGATGAAGCGGCAGGTCCAATGAGGTCTCCGGAGTGATCCAAGTCCACACAGGCAGCCGGCCCCCAGGCCAGTTTTTCTCACTCTCTGTTATCTGGATTTCACGGTGTATCCTGTCATGACCGATGGTCATTGACCAGAAAGCTTATTTCCTTCCCTTTCAAACACAGACAAAACATTTCTTATATTTCATCAAAGAGTCATTACCCATTGTCCAAGCGGGATGTAGTTAATGAGAAAATTACTTTTTTTTTTGGTAACTCACAGAGTCCTGCTTCCTCAATTATTTCTTTTCTTCCTTTTTTTTTTTAAATTTTATTGGAGTGTAGTTGATGAACAATGTTGTGTTGGCTTCTGTTGTACAGCAAAATGAACCAATTATACATATACATGCATGCCTGCTAGGTCACTTCAGTCCTGCCGACTCTTTGCGATCCCATGACTGTAAGCCTGCTAGGCTCCTCTGTCTATGGGATTCTCCAAGCAAGCATACTGGAGTGGGCTGGGAAGCCCAGTAGATATATGTATCTTTCTTGGGCTTCCCAGGTGGTGCTCGTGGTAAAGAATTCACCTCGACGAGGGAGACTTAAGAGACAGGGGTTTGATCCCTGGATTGTAAATATCCCTTGGAGGAGGAAATGGCACCTTCCTCTAGTATTCTTGCTGGGAGAATCCCATGGACAGAGGAGCCTGGTGGACTCACAAAGAGTCGGACACAACTGAACATCTGAGCCACATACGCTACACCACTCTTTTTTAGATTCTTTTCTCATATGGGTCATTACAGAGTATGAGTAGTCTTGCCTGTGTGATGCAGTACTTCTTTAAGTGTGAGGCTAAGAGCCCAGAACTGGGAGTGTTTTCTTGTCTGGATTTTCAGTAGATTTTCATTTTGCAGCTGCTGTCTGGCCCTCCTGGGTATTCTTTGGATTTCTGTGTTAGTCCACTGCGTTCAGCTTTGGTTCTACCATAGGGTCCATCGATGGACTGAACTGTAGCTTGATTTTTCCTTTCTTTGTCTCACTTGTCGAGAAAAATCACTGGAGGCTGGCTGGTATAGAAACCTAAAAGATGTCTGGTGTCCTCTCAGGAAGGTGCTGGAATGACAGGCCACAGAGACACACACCTTCCTGGGAGTCATGTCTTCTCTTCAATGGCGCCTTCCCAGAATCCAGACCTCCAAGCTCACAAAAAGAGCACATTTGGCCTATAAAAATGCAGTGAATAGGGCAACCTTGATTCAACACCTCTCCTAACGAATGCATTTCCTCTGGTTTGTTGGGACTTCCTCCAGCTTTTCTAAATAAAGTGCAAGTCCAAGGTTCAACCAGGGCTGGGGAATGAATGGCTGGGAGCAGCAGTCACATTTCATGGAAGAGACAGACTCCATTCCTGGGGAACCTGGTAAAGTTCTTTTCCTCCTCCTAATGTTATTCTACACCATGAGCCACAAGGGCTCAAGAACATATGGCGAGATATAAGTTTAACTGTTAAAATTCTGCTCAGCCAGGCCACGTCTTCCCCACGATGTTCGCTGTTTAGTGTTTGTGTGCATTAGGTAATATAGTCAGTGTTTCTCGCTCCAATCCAATTTGCGGCGTGTTTGGCAGCAGCCCAGTTTCATGGGCAAGGGGCATGGTGGGGGAGGAGGGAGTCAGGAGCCACGGAGACCATGAATCTGCCAGGGTTGAGTACGGAGGTGATATTGCTNGTCCAATTTGCGGCGTGTTTGGCAGCAGCCCAGTTTCATGGGCAAGGGGCATGGTGGGGGAGGAGGGAGTCAGGAGCCACGGAGACCATGAATCTGCCAGGGTTGAGTACGGAGGTGATATTGCTGGGTTTGATGGTGTGCTTGTGTGAACACTCCAAAATGCTGGTGAAGCAATCCCACTTCTTCCCCGAAAGTCTCTCAGGGACGAAATTAATGTATCTCATATTGTATTGATTGGAGCCAATAAGTGCCTGCATGATTTGATGGAAGGCAGTGAGATTATGCGGGGAAGAGGGGCGAGAGGCAGCTTGAGAAGAAGTATGTGGTTTAATTACTGGCTGAATTTCGCCAATCCACCTCCTCCCTCAGGAGTTTAACAAATAAGCCTAAGTGCTCTTTCGCTGTTCTTGACATCTGTTGAAATGATATCTGCCCGCCACGAGGCGGGTCTGGGAATTGGGCTTGGGGTATTGGTAAGATCAGCCAGCCACAGGAAGTTCCCTTTCAGCCTGCAGAATGAGAAGGTGGAAAATAACCGCATTCACACTCTAAGTGTAAGCCGCGGAGAGCAGAGGTTTATGGAATAGAATCCTGCCCCCAGTTTAATGAAGCCATCTCCATCTTCAGCGTGGGGTTAGACGTATATGTCTGTATTCCTTAGCGCTGAAAAGCACCGGTGCCGGCCCACACACAGAATTGAACCTGAAAACTGGATGGTGGATGGCTAAACACTTTATGCATCTGGTTTTGAAAACTCCTCCCTTTGATGGCATGGTATGGATCGTTAGGAAATTCTCTTCATCTTTTAGGTAAACGAGAGATGACCGCTGTTTTCTTTCTTTCTTTTCTAAATGGAAAAAAAGAGAGAGATAGAGAGGGAAGCCAAAAGCCAACTACAATTCTATGTCGACCCCAGCACTGGGAAGACTGATGGTGTGAATCCGAGAGTGTTTTGATTACATCAATAATTCAAAGAAAGTACCAACCACTTAATCTCTTTTACTTCTCTCTCTCAGAAAAGATCCTGGTTTTATTCTGAAAGTCCTAAAGCCATTTACCTCAGCTCTTTCTGAGATAGGTATTTGTTTTTCATGCTTGAGACATTCATGTATGTTACGGACCAAATTACATGCAAGTCATTTGTTTTCAGAAACCTGATAAATACCCATGTGAGATGAGATGATATCAAAGCAAAATTCCAGATTCAACTTGGAAATGTCTTTATTGGTCTATGTTCCTGATTGGGAACTTGATACTTGATACTTTGTATATATTTGCCATTCTTAAAAAAAAAAAAAGCATAAATATATCCATATATTTGTGTGTGTGTATATATATGGTGATGTGGTTTAGTCGCTCAGTCATGTTCAGCTCTTTACTACCCCATGTAGCTTTCCAGGCTCCTCTGTCTCTGGGATATCTCAGGCAAGAATACTGGAGTGGGTTGCCATTTCCTCCTCCAGGGGATCTTCCCAACCAAGGGATGGAACCCACGTCTCCTGCATTGCAGGCGATTTCTTTATTGTCTGAGCCACCCAGGAAAGAAATTGCCTGCCATGTAGAAGACCTGTGTTCTATCCCTGGGTCCAGAAGATCCCCTAGAGAAGGAATTGGCAATCCACTTCAGTATTCTTGCCTGGAGAATCCCATGGACAGAGGAGCCTGGCGGGCTATGGCTAGAGTCCATGGGATCACAGAGTGGGACATAACTGAGCAACTAACGCTTTCACTTTCATGTATACACAGACATACACTCACACACACATAAATGCCACATATATGGTACCAGATAATTATGATTAAAACTTTGCTTAATTAAGTGGAGAATTAAAAATTTAGAACAACCATAGTCTGTTACCTCGGGGAAGGCAATGGCACCCCACCCCAGTACTCTTGCCTGGAAAATCTCATGGATGGAGGAGCCTGGTGGGCTGCAGTCCATGGGGTCACTAAGAGTCGGACACGACTGAGCGACTTCACTTTCACTTTTCACTTTCATGCATTGGAGAAGGAAATGGCAACCCACTCCAGTGTTCTTGCCTGGAGAATCCCAGGGACGGGGGAGCCTGGTGGGCTGCCATCTATGGGGTCGCACAGAGTCGGACACGACTGAAGCGACTTAGCAGCAGCAGCAGCAGCAGTCTGTTACCTAACTTCTGTGATTTAGGCTAATGTCTCAGTTCACTGTTAGGGTCATTTCTCCTAAGGTTTCACTCTTGTCATCATTTTTGTTGGTGACATCTAAAATTGCTGAGGAGTTGAATATAATGTGCTCAATTAATTAGAGGGTAAATTTGCATTATTTAAGCCTACATTGATTGCAAAGTAATTGGGATCTAAAAGAAGCTCCACATGTCTTGTGTGTATGTGTCCCTGTGTGTGTCTGTGTGTAGGTAGGTGGTGACGTGTGTGTGTGTGTGTGTGTGTGTGTGTTGGAGGTGATGTTTCTATTCCTGTATATGTCAGACTTTGGGAGGAATTTTGTACTTTATGGTTGTGATGTGTGACAGTCCTGATAAGGTTGTTTCAAAATTCCCAAGTGAATAATCTAGCTGATGAAGACAGAAGAGTTAGGTTTAGAGTAAAAGTTAGCCATGTTCACACTTTAGACGGGTTCAGGTGTCATAATTCAACACCTAACTGTCTGCTTTCTTTCCCATCCTCCTATTATGACCCTCCAAATTATTGGAACATATATATACATATATATATGAAAAAGAACCTAGTTCCTGTGGGTGTAAAACTTTCTAGCCCCTATCCACTCTTTCCCATTGGAACTATATTTATAGTATAAAAAATTTAAACACTTACCTTGATAATTGGTCCCCATGTTGATGGCCCTGGGTCATGTGGGAGGACCACCAACGATGCAAGTCTATTCAGCAAGTGATCATATCAAGGGGATTTTATTGTATCCTAATTCTTTCAACATTGGTCTTGTAAGATACCTGGCAGCTTCTCATGAACCATGGTTCTTGCATTTCTTGTGCATAGTGAATATAAAAGCTTATCCCAACCTGCTTTTCAGTGAAAGTAAATCCATTAATAATCAGTGTCTCTAGTTTAGAACAGCATTGGAAAATACTGGAACTTTTCCCGTTTTATACTGAGTCAGCTCTCTTTCTCTGTGTGGTGTGTATGTCTAGAAACAGATATAAAATATGAATATCTGTTAGTCTATCTATCTCTCCGCACATTGTTACTTAATAAACACTTATGTAGGACTTACTCCAGGCACTATTTTAAGTGCTTTACAAATAATTTATCACCTTACAACACTTTGACATAGGCACTATATCCCCATTTTACAGATGGGCCCTGTGAGGCAAGTAAATTTGTCTAGGGTCACATCACTAATAAGTGGTAGAGCTGGAATTCAATCCCAGGGACCCCATATCCCAGTGCTTATAATAAAAAATAATAACTTGTGCTTATCAAGTACTTTCTACGTTTCAGATAGAGGACTTTAATTTTTCTCATTCAATCTTTACAACAAACTTATGAGTTGATGACTGTTATATTTATTTTGCAGAGCCAGATTCAGAAGCTGAAAGAATAACGCATTTTTGATCATACAGTTGGAAGGGGTGGAGTCGAGTGTCACATCAAGACAATTAGATTAAAAGGCTCTCAATATTTTATAGTGAAAACATCATACATATACATGCATGCATGTCTCTTTTCATACATACATGTATTTATAATAAGTAAAATACTGATGCGTGCAAGAAGTGAAAAGACAAAAACACCTTGCATTGATTGTGTTTGATTGTCAAACCCACACCTCTGTAAAGAAGTGTCTTTTTTTCACTATTAGCTTCAATACAGAATTATCTGAGCATTTCTCCCACCAAATCTGAAGGTGTTTGAAGAGATAGAAAGTCCTTTTGAATGCCAGAGAGATTGCACTCAACTTCTTTTTCTAATGAAAAAGACAGATCTGCAGCCAATACATGTTTATATCTATTAAAAGAGCCTACTTATGAATATCGAGTGGCATCAGCAAACCAGTGACTGAGAGGCACAGTTGGAGATCGTAGTGGAAAACATGCTGAACTTCCAAGAGAGAAATGGGCTGCTTGATCAGAGTTCAGTTATAACCAAGAGCATTGTATCAGCAATAAACTTTAAGTTAATGTTAACAATTTTAATTTGTATCTTTTAATTGTTGAATTCTGAATTGCTTTCCAATTTCCCACCGAGTTTAATGTGTATGCAAATTACGCAGCCAAGAAATTCAAGATACAAAAGATAGACTGCGTTTTGCAAACATACCATAATTATTGCTTAATTTTTAAAGGTTCTTTCTCTTCGTCAGGGTATTGTTCAATTTCCTGAAACTGAGCAGAAGACAACTTTTGGTTAATGATTAGTATAAATCTTGTGATGGAACTTAATTGAACGCTAACTTTGTTGTTCTCACAACTGCAAGCTACTCAATTCCCTATTTCTCTGAGGTAGGGTTTCTTGCTCTCTTAGCACAAATAACTCGTCTGCTAATAATAGCAGGAAAGAATTATCAGAACATCCTTTTAATTGTCTGAAGGCTCTGCACTCTCATACAAGTTGTTACAGAAAGGTAAAAACAACTTTCACATCTATTTTAATACTGCATTTCTTATTAGTTCCAATTAGACTTATCAGTGATCAGACCAAGCAAAATAAAGGAAAAAGATATCAGTGAAGAAGGCAGATGTTGTTCTATTGTTAACACTCAGGTAGGAAATGTCTAGATTTAGGGTGATATATATATATAATATTTAGTGTAAAATGGCAGTAGCTAAACCAATGGATTTGGTGGAATAGCAGTGATCAATATATTAAGTGGACTTCCCAGGGAGCACTAACGGTAAAGAACCTGGCTGCCAATGCAGGAGATGTAAGAGACACAGGTTCAGTCCCTGGATTGGGAAGAGTACTCTTGCCTGGAGAATCCCATGGACAAAGGAGCCTGATGGGCTACAGCCCATAGGATCACAAACAGTCAGAGAAAACTGAAGGGACTTAGCGTGCACATAATCCTATTAAACATTTAATTTTCAATTGTTTTTTGATTACCGACTGGATTCCAGGCTGCTGCTACTGCTAAGTCGCTTCAGTCGTGTCTGACTCTGTGCGACCCCATAGACAGCAGCCCACCAGGCTCCCCTGTCCCTGGATTCTCCAGGCAAGAACACTGGAGTGAGTTACCATTTCCTTCTCCAATGCATGAAAGTGAAAAGTGAAAGAGAAGTCGCTCAGTCGTGTCCGACTCTTAGCGACCCCATGGACTGCAGCCCACCCGGCTCCTCCATCCATGGGATTTTCCAGGCAAGAGTACTGGAGTGGGTTGCCATTGCCTTCTCCAGGACTCCAGGAGTTATCTTAAATATGTGTATTCAGTGTTGAACCATATTTACTGGTTGCTGTCATTGTGATTAAATATGTGTTTACATACGAAACCAACAAATAAACAAGAGGTTATAGATGGTGATCCATGATTGGAAGGGCAGGTGAGGGGGAGGAAATAAAGTCAGTAGGCTACAGTGTGGTTTGGAGTTGGCGGCAGCGCTGGTCAAGGAAAACATCATGAAAGAGGTGATGTCTGAGCTCATGGTAAAGGACTGACCCTGGAAGAGTAAGAAACAGAAAGTTCTGGAAACGGGACAATTGCAAAGGTCTAGTGGAAAATCCATGGATGGAGGAGCCTGGTGGGCTGCAGTCCATGGGGTCGCTAAGAGTCGGACACCCCTGAGCGACTTCACTTTCACTTTTCTCTTTCATGCATTGGAGAAGGAAATGGCAACCCACTCCAGTGTTCTTGCCTGGAGAATCCCAGGGACGGGGGAGCTTGGTGGGCTGCTGTCTATGGGGTCGCACAGAGTCGGACATGACTGAAGCGACTTAGCANAAGAGTCGGACACCCCTGAGCGACTTCACTTTCACTTTTCTCTTTCATGCATTGGAGAAGGAAATGGCAACCCACTCCAGTGTTCTTGCCTGGAGAATCCCAGGGACGGGGGAGCCTGGTGGGCTGCTGTCTATGGGGTCGCACAGAGTCGGACACGACTGAAGCGACTTAGCAGCCGCAGCAGCAGCAGGTGGGAACAAGCTCAATGCATTGGAAAACCAAAGGAGGTTTGGTTTAGGTTATGTTGTTATGATAGAAGAATGGAATTTCTCGTTAGTGTCTCACAACGCCAGTCCCCTTTCCCAATTGGTGGTATTCCCTCTGAGACTGTTCCAGGGATGAACAGTTGATGGGTGGATACAGGCTATTTGTACAGAAGACTTAACACATCAAACTCCTTTGGAAAACTAGGAAGGACATTTTAGTTATGGTCTCAGTCCTGGAATGGCTCCAGAGTTCTCAAGATCCTCAGAAATCCTGAAGCTGTTTTTTATTCCAAATTCATCAGTGGACCAAGGTGATTTGTTGATACCTAACCTTACTCTTTTTTTTTTCCCTTTAATGGTGGTCTTAAATTCTTTTGATTATGAAAAATTTCAAACATAAATGTAGGAAGAATTAGCATAATAGTATGCATACCCATTGCCAGCAATTGCCAACTCATGGCTGAGCTTTTTTTTTTTTTTAATTGACTGATTGACTGATTGATTTCTAGGGCTTACAGGTTCAGTAGTTGTGGTGATACGTGGAATATTCCCAGACCTGGGATCGAACATGTGTCCCTTGCATTGCCAGACAGATTCCTAACCACTGGACTACCAAGGAAGTTGCTGAGCTTATTTCTTTTGCATGAATCGTTTAATCATTTACCCCATGAATATTTTGAAGCAAATCCCAAACACAGTATTATTATACATAATTTTATATATAATATATATATTCTTATATTACTTGAATATGTGTTTTCAAAAGATGAGGACTTCTTAGGAAAAATATTAGCATTATTACATATAATTCCTTAATAAGATCAGCTATTCACACATCATATTATTTAAACATGTATGCATGCATATTAAAAAGGTGAAGACTTTTAAGAAAGAAAACTGAGTTTATTAATATTATTAAGCCTTAAAATTAACCTGACTTCCTTAATATAGTCTAATAGTCTATCAGTGTTCAAGTTTACATGATTGTCATCTGCATATGGGTAAACCTATGGCTGATTCATAGGTTTGTATGTTTGGTAGAAAGCAACACAATACTGTAAAGGAATTATCCTTCAATTAAAAATAAATAAATATTAAAATACTGTATTCTGTAAAAAAGGGGAAAAAGGTTAAAGGAAAATTGACATACAGTCCTGAGTCAGTATCCATGAAGGGCTGGTTCCAGGACCTCCTACGGATCCAAACTTCAGATGCCCAAGTCCCTTCCATAAAATGGCATAGGACTTTCCCAGTGGTCCAGTGGTGAAGATTCCAGGCTCCCAGCACAGGGNAATAAATATTAAAATACTGTATTCTGTAAAAAAGGGGAAAAAGGTTAAAGGAAAATTGACATACAGTCCTGAGTCAGTATCCATGAAGGGCTGGTTCCAGGACCTCCTACGGATCCAAACTTCAGATGCCCAAGTCCCTTCCATAAAATGGCATAGGACTTTCCCAGTGGTCCAGTGGTGAAGATTCCAGGCTCCCAGCACAGGGGACTTGGGTTCCATCTCTGGTCGGGGAACTAAGATCCCCCATGTCAAGCTGCACAGCCAAAACAAAACAGGAGTAGGTTTAAAAAAAATATGGCATAGTAAGACTGGCCGTCTGCATCTGAGGTTTCTGCATCTGGGAAGATGGAGGGCTGCTTGTGGATCAAATGAAAACTTGTTGACACATCGAGAAAGTCTCTTTCACTGTGGTTGCTGTTGGACCCTGGCACTCTGTTTGCCCAGGACACTTGATCCTTGTTATTGAAGGGTCTCTCCATCATCCAGCTTTGCTCGCTGTGTTACCTGTCCTCTGTTTTCTGCAAAGTGGTGGTTAGATTCAGCCATTTGATGAAATGTTGGTTTATTTTTTTAAAGCAAAACCACATCATAAATGTCACTGTGTGCTTCCCTTAGGAAAGCATGACCTGTCCGGCTGGCAGTCTTTTGGGGGGTTTTTTGTGGCTATTGCCAAGTGATTGCCAAGCGTGACCATCATTCCTCCCCATCTATTACATGGGACCTTCTGCAGGGAGAAAGCCCCTCTCGTTAATTTGTGTTTATTTTTGCTTACCCTGAAGTAGGTGCTCACAAAAGAAATGTAGGATTCACGCATCTTTCTTTGTATTCTTCCACTTTTCAAATGAGAGGATTTGTTTGCTTGAGTCTCCCAGAAGTGACCAGTGAGTTTTCCTGAGTTCTGTTTTGAAGTCCTGTTATGGCCACTGGGAGCTACTTCTGGCTGGCTTCTTCTTGTCTGAGCCCAGAATTTTCTTGCTTTATGAGATGACAAGGTGTTCCGGGATCAACCTGTACATTTCCAACCTCTGACCTGGACTCAGCATTTTCTTCTTTCTTTTCCCTGAAAGCTTCCAGAGCCAGTAGGTGGCTTAGTTTGGGAGTTAGTGAATGTCTATCATTATGTTCACCCTCTACCCATTCCACCTTCTTCTAACAGGAGGGCCCTGTCTTCTAAGAGCAGTTCCACTGGGTTCTTATGAGCAGGGCTGAGGATTCGGGGACATTGAGACACTCAAGAGTCCTGAGCATAACAGTTCATCCACAGGTGGAGTTGTGATGCAGGCAGACCACCCAGAGTCCTCTGTGCCCCTTGGCAGTTAAACTCTATGGAGAAACCTGCCTCTCCTAATGGCTTGTTAGACTGGTCAGAGGTGAGTGAGTTTCATGATGTGGCCGTTCTGCTCCAGTATACAGAAACAAAATCTAAGAACTGGAGAAAGGAAAAATCTGTTTAGGCAATATATTTTTTAATTGACATGTAGTTGATTTACAATGTCCTGTGCCCATCTCTGCTGTACAGCAAGGTGACTCCGTTATACACATATAAGCGTTCTTTCTAAAAACATTCTTTACCAGAGCAAATGCTTCCTTGGCAAATTCTGCTTCTTATCCTCTTCACCTTGAGGATGATATTCAGGGGGAGCTGGTGTTTGTGGGTCTCGCATGGACACCATGAAGTTTTAGAAAGTAGAGTTCAGTTAAGGAAGCACTAATTCCAGCAACAATCAGCTGTGCCAATGAAACATTATTCTAGCTTTCTTACTTGCTTTCTCTCTCTCTCTTTCTTGGCTTCCTCCCTCCTTTCTTTCTTCCTTTCTTTCTTTCTTTCATACACACATGTGTCATCTGAAAACACCACAGAAAGATGGCCTGATGGGACCAGGAGCATCTTCAAATGAGAAAATCCCCTGCCCCCGTGATAAATCTACAGATCTCGCGAGAAACTCCAGGGCTCACTCACATGCAACCAGAAGAATATATTGACTGTGGCCCAAGCTCGTGAGAAGATTGATCAATCCAGGAGACTTGCATTAATTGTGAAATAGAAGGGACGGTGCGATCAATGGTGAGAGTGAGGTGCTGCGGGAACCATGCCACGTCGAGCTAATCCAATAATGGAGAAGCTGATGTATAGCATATTGGAATTCTACCGTCTGGGCACTTGTCACCGTAAAAAATATCCCGCAATTATGGGGAAAAATTGAGCAGGCAGCAGTTGAGGCAATCTAATCAGCCCAATGCCACTGTAGTTCTCCTGATTAAACACTAAATTAAGTGGCACTCAGCTTGGTAACCTGCCGGCATTATGAAAAATAATCCTGGTACTCATGTGAAAAGTTTGTATTTTAATCAAAGCCAACTATGAATATGAAGCTATTCCTGGGCTGTTTGGGTGTCGTTTAGCTGTGAACACGTTTAACAATTTATAAATGAATCTTTTGCCATTAACTACAAGGAAAAAGGGACCCGTGCTGTACGGGGAGGTAAAGCTCTCTGTGCTAAAAATCAATTAGTTGATACAAGCTCAGAGAACTCCTAAGAAAAAAAAAAAGAAGAAGAAGAATGCATTCAAGAAACCCTGGGAGAATTCAAATTTAGTTAACTTCTATAACATTTTGCCTAAGGGCATCAACTCTATTCTTTGCTGAAAAGCACGTGATCATTCCAGGAGGGTTGAGGCTTGATAAGCTGTGGGTTCCACTAGTATGTCTTACACGCATGCGTCCTTGTTAAGTCCTGTAACACAAGTCCACTGACAACCTGGGACTAAATGGCAGATTTTCCAGGACCAAGAGGAAACTGCTTTTCAGGGGCATTGATGCGGTTTAGTCTCTAAGTGGTGTCTGACTCTTTTGTGACCCCATGGACTGTAGCTCACCAGGCTCCTCTGTCCATGGGATTTGCCAGGAGAGAATACTGGAGTGGGTTGCCTTTTCCTTCTCCAAGAAATCTTCCCAACCCAGGGAATGAACCCTCGTCTCTTGCATTGGCAGTCCTTGCAAAGATGTTCTCAGTATCTCATAGATACAGACTTGTTTCCCCAAAGAGAATCAATTGTTGGACACTGGCTGGTGCCCAAAATCTTGTGTTGCCATCTTGAAAAGGCGGGTGAGAAGCTGACACTCTCCTACTTTGGTGCTACCAAAGCTTCAGCCACAGTCCTTAACTGCTGGGTTAATTTTGCATTTCTTGGAGACCCAGGACTTGGTGAGGTCTGAATGGAACGTGGTGAATACATAACTTTCTAGTGGATTAGTGCTCTTGCTAAGATATCGAATACATTTTGCAGTTCATTTCTACATCAATTGCTCTATTGAAAACAAGGTGAATGGAAAGCAGAATTACCTTTGGGAGCAGTGCAGAGTGGAGGAAAGGGTGTAAACTTTGGGATCAAGCCCTGGCACCCACTGGCTTCATCACTGTATCTAAATGTTGATATACAAATAGTTCCTACTCACACAGGACTGTTGAAAGAATTAAGTGTTTGTGCTTCAGTCGTGTCTGATTCTTTTGTGACCCCCCATGAACTGTGGCCCACCAGGCTCCTCTGTCCATGGGATTCTCCAGGCAGGAATATTGGAGTGGGTTACCATTTCCTCCTCCAGGGGATCTTCCTGACCCAGGGATCAAACCCACCCATGGCTCATATGTCTCCCGCATTGGCAGGTGGGCTCTTTACCACTAGCATCACTTGGTAAGCCCTAAAAGAAGTAAGGTGTGTTAAAAACCTAACTCAGTGTTTTACTCATAGGATATGCACACTAAACAGAGTCAGTCTCTCTTACCTGAAAGTGATTTTTTCCCCTAACCCTCCTCCCAGAGGACATGTGCCAATGGCTGGAGACGTTTTTGGATGCTACAACTGGGAGAGGGATGTTATTGGCATCTGGTGGGTAGAGTTAAGTGAGACTGCTAAACATTGAGCAGTGTGCAGGGTAGCTCCCCAACAACAAAGAACTCTCTCTCTGTAAATGTCAATAGTGGCAGGTCAAGAAGCCCTGATGTAATCTATTATGGCGGCATCACTATTGATGTTCCTTGAAATTGGAGAGAAGGGACAATGATCTTAACAAATCCTATATTTTCTATCCCTCACATTAAAGTTCTCTCTAAAAGAAAGGAGGGGTGCTTTCAGGGGACTGCAGAGGCAAGTACCAGTTTTCATTCAATAGAGTAAAAACAAATGCATAAGGTAATTAAAGTGGCAGAGTTCTACGATAGCAAATTTTGTATGCAGAATAAATGAAAAGAACTGTTCAAAGTGTTGAAACTTTGGCTA
Organism: Oreotragus oreotragus; assembly: GCA_006410675.1. Lineage (NCBI taxonomy): Eukaryota > Metazoa > Chordata > Mammalia > Artiodactyla > Bovidae > Oreotragus > Oreotragus oreotragus. The sequence continues at coordinate 54,174 of SJYX01005856.1, read as the reverse complement.
ACAAATATTCAGAATGGCAAGTAGACTGAAGTCTTGGATGGACGACAGTCTTTGCAAAAATGCCTCAAAAAACCAATGCATCAAAAAACTTTCGGAAATAATGTTATAAAGCAACTATATTCCAATCAGGGCTTCCTCAGATGGTAAAGAATCTGCCTGCAGTGCAGGAGACCTGAGTTTGATCCCTGAATCAAGAAGATCCCTTGGAGAAGGGAATACTCCCTCCAGTATGCTTGCCTGGAGAATTCCATGGACAGAGAAGCCTGAAAGACTACAGTCCAAGGCATCACAAAGAGTGGGACAGGACTGAGCAACTAACAGTTTATACTCCAGTGGAAATTTTTATTTTAAAAGTTTTGGGAAATCTGTTCTAGCTTAAGGTGAGGACAGTTGTATCTTGGGCAGGAGAGAGTGGATAATAGGCTAAAGACAAAGTTTATTACCAAACTGTAAGCTTCATGAAAGCAGGAATTGTCTTTATCCTTTTTCTCTTGCAAGACCCATGATAAATTTTGTAGGGGTATGGACTTTAAAAAAAAAAAAATCTTTTTGTAGTAGAACACTTAACATAAGATATACCCTCTTAACATATTTTGACATATACAATACATTATTGACTCCAGGTACAATATTACACAGCAGATCTGCAGAACACATTCATTTTGCTGAACTGGAACTTTATCCCCGTTCATCAGTAACTCCCCATTTACTTCTTCTCTTAGTCCCTGGTAACCACTGTTTCACTCACTGATGCCATTAGTTTTGACTAGTTTAGATATCTCGTGTAAGTGGAATCCTGCAGTATTTTTGTGACGGGCTTATTTCACTTAGCAAATGATCTCACAGTTCATCCATGTTGTCCTATATTGCAGAATTTTCTTAATTTTTTTAAGGCTGAATCGTGTCCCATGTGATATAAACTGCATTTTGTGTATGTGGTTCTGTCTGCACTGGACAGCACAGACTTGGAGTCTAGGACAGAGTAGTTAATATTCTCGCTTCTCTCCCCTTACGCACCATCAGTGGTCAGGATTTGTCATGGTGGTTGCAGTAATAATAGTTGCATCATGCCACAGGGATCAAAAGTGCTCAGTTGCTCAGTTGTGTCCGACTTAGCGTGGCCCAGTAGACTGTAGCCCGCCAGGCTCCCCTGTCCGTGGAATTTTCCAGGCAAGAATATGGAGTGGTTTGCCATTTCCTACTCCAGAGGATCTTCCTGACCAGGAATTGAACCCATGTCTCTTGAGTCTCCGATATTGGCATGTGGATTCTTTAACTCCAGTCCCACCTGGAAAGCCCACACGTATTGAAAAGTGTTCACATATTTTCTAATATCATTTTCACAATCAGATAATGTTGTAAGGACAGTGTATCATTGTGGAAAAGGACACCAAGGCTTTGAGTGAGCATCTGGGTTGGGACTGGAAACCAAGAATTCCAAACATTCCTGAGTTTGCTCTCATAGGCTGTGGAGTGGATCTAGAGCCTTGTTTCCCAGCCCTTACTGGGTATAGAACCAGCTTACAGAGCTGGCAAAAATTCAGAGACCTGAGTGCTGCTCCAGACCTGTGGGAACAAAATGCCCTGGTGTGTAAGCATGGAGCAGAAGGTTTGTGTAAACAACTTATACAGAGAGAGACTGGGAAGAGGAACAGACATTCTTCTTTTCCTCTATCAAACATCATCTTAATTTTCAAAACTGCTGTGGATAGAGGCTATTTACAGTAGTCTGAGTTTCTGGCTAACGTAAGAGCTTAATTAGACACCCATTTGTGATTCATCTCCTCTTGTTAATAAGGTTGGTTTAAATAAACAAGGAAGAGTGATTATATATGAAATTTTCTTTGATTATTGGAAGTCTCCTATTTCACATCGCCATTCAATTCTACTCTGTTACATTTCATTACCAGTGTATGTGAGTGTGCTCATTTGCTCAGTCATGTGCAGCTCTTTGCAACCACATGGACTATAGCCTACCAGGCTTCTCTGTCCATGGGATTTCCCAAGCAAGAATACTGGAGTGGGTTGCCATTTCCTTCTCCAGNCTTCTGTACCTGCAGCCTGGACACCCTGTCAAACCAGTACTGACTTCACCCCACACCCTCCTCTCTCTGACGCAAACAAGCACCAACCACCGGAGGGATCATTTCAGGATTAGGTGGGTTTTCAGGAGAGAAAAACCCATCAGAGATACGAAAACTTGTAACGTTGTATTTATTATGTAAAACTGTTCTTTCTAGGGGCTCTCTTCAACCAGTGAAGAACGAGGCCACCAGAGACACAGGCCATCCTGATGGGATGGGATTCGCTTCTGCCCCGGGAAGGACGTGACGAGAGACAGAAAGCAGAGTGACAGACCGTTTTTCTTTGGTCCCCTCCAGATGACGGCATCGTCGGGGCTGCTGAGCAAGAAACCCACCGACATCACGCCCAAGTTGTCTTCCAGGAACTGGAAAGGATGATGCAAGAGACATTTTACTTCAAACCACAGTGCCAGGCACTTCCCTATGTCTTGTGTCTGAGGGCTAGCGGAAGAAATTGAAGGGGCAAAGTTACTATGTGATGTGTGTATATATTCACTTTTAGAATCCTTAAATCTCTCCCACCTCCCCCAAAAAAAGTCATTAAAAAAAAAGGTTACCATTATTTGGGGGGGACTGAAAGAGCCACCATATGGCCCTAGGTGGCAATGACAATGAACTCAGCTGAAATAGATGCTGTCTCCTCTGAAGAAGGTCACAGAGGATGAGATGGTCGGATGAATCAAGACTCAGTGGACATGAGTTTGAGCAAACTCTGTGAGACACTGAAGGACAGGGAAGCCTGGTGTGCAAAAGTCCATGAGGTCGCAAAGAGTCGGACATGACAGAGCGACTAAACAAAAACAAACTTGCTGTTTTAATCTGGTTGGCCCCCCTTCTGGTTTTGTACATAAAGTTTTATTGGAAAAGGGCCACAGTCATTCATTTGCATATCACTACTTTCCATCTAGGATGGTGGCAACTGTTTGGCCCACAAACTGGAAAAAGCTACTCTCTGAGCCAATCTCTGGTCGTAACTGGATCCCTCAGGCCCAGAAAAGTGCCTTAGTGACTACCTGTTGACTAATAAATAGTCGCCGATTGACTGCCCACCACTATCCGTTATATACACACCACCCCGAAGGGAAGGCCTGGGGTGGGCACTCACCACTGGAGACCAGCCCGAGCCGCTCTGGTGAACCTGCAGGAACAGGAGCCCGTCTCATTTGTGAGAAATTACACAACCTGGTCACGCTTTATGTGCGAAGTTTACGCAGTAGGAGGGCAGTTTTAAAGGCTGCCACTGAATTCTTAACAGGGAGTGAACATTAGGGGGTCAGGGTTAGGCGATACAGGTGCTGTGTCTGACTCTTAGCAACCCTATGGACTGTAGCCCACCACACTCCTCTGTCCATGGGATTTTCCAGGCAAGAATACTGCAGTGGGTGGGTTGCCGTGCCCTCCTCCAGGGGATCTTCCCAAGCCAGGGATCGAACCTGTGCCTCTTGTCTCCTGCATCGGCAGACAGGTTCTTTACCACTAGCGCCACCTGGGAAGCCAGAGACACAGACGATAGAGTGCATACGCTTTCCCCTCCCAGGCTGGGCGATCTGGAAACTCTGCTTAAATACCTGGCCAGGGAACCAATGTCCATCAGAGTCCGGCATGATCTGGGGGATTTTAAAAGCATGACAGAAACCGGTTGGGTATTGCTGCAAAGATGCAGGTGACTGTGGAACAGCGAGGCGGCCTCCAAAGGAGTGGAGGGACGACCCTGAGTGAGCGGCCTCCAAAGGAGTGGAGGGACGACCCTGAGTGACGCAGCAGACACGGAGCCTTCCCGCTGGTGACCTGAGCTGCTGCCCCAGGGGACATGGCCTGGAAAAAGGGTGTCAGCAGGAAGCGGGGGCTATTTCAAGACCCAGACGCTTTCCAGTGAGGTGTTCACTAACTGCCAGGCTGAGAGCTTCCCTGGTTGCTCAGTGGTAAAGAATCCACCCGCCAAGGCAAGAGACTCAGGTTCCATCCCTGGGTTGGGAAGTTCCCCTGGAGAAGAAAATGGCAACCCACTCCAGTTTTCTTGCCTGGAGAATCCTATGGACAGAGAAACCTGGCAGGCCTTAGTCCCTGGGGTCAAAGGACAGTTGGACATGACTTAGCGACTAAGCAACGACAAACTGCACGTCAGCCTTAGAGTTTACGCTTCGGGCAATGCTGGAGCCAAAAGAGAAGGCCCAGTTTTCCAGATGACATCTTACTTTTTTAAACAGTCGACTCAGGTATAATTCACATACCACACAGCTCACCCGGTTAAAGTGTACACTTAAATGGCTTCAGATAGTCACAGAATTGCACATCCATCGCCACAGTCAATGTCAGAACATTCTGGCTAATCTTAGGAAGATACCTGCGCCCCTCAGGTGTCACCCCCAACCACCACACTTCCCCCCACGCCTAGGTGACCATGGGTCTACTGTGTCTACAGAGGTGCCCGTCTCCAACATTCGACAGAAACGCAATTCAGGTAATGTGTGACTCTTTGTCACTGGCTTTGAAGGCATGCTTCAAAGTAAAAAGGACCAAACCCATTAATTCCTATTAACACTCATTCCCTAAGTCACTGGTCTTGAAAGAGGGGGTAAGCCCGACGATCCAACAGCGTAGGAGAAGAAAGGGCTGGAATTTCTCACCATTTACAATGTTCGGTTTTTATAAATGACATGTGCGCCGGCTCGGTGAGTAGCATCTGCGTGTGACTGACGATGAAGGGAGACCCATGCTCCAGAGCCTGCTGCCCGCGGGTACGCGGTCAGAGCCACGGTCCCTCTGCTCCACCCTGACCCCACACAGCATCAGCACCTCTTAGCACATGGGAAGCAAGTGTCAAGCCCTGAGCAGAGTCCCCAGGGGCTAGCCCCATCCGCCTGGGCTACTCTCTGCCACCCTGAGGGCCACTCTGCCTGGCCCCACAGGCTACTGGGTATGAGGACACGCCCCCAGCCCAGCATACCTTCCTCCTGGCTCTCTGAGCAGGGTGCCCTTGACCACCTCCTCCCAGAGAGCAGCTCCTGGGCCCCCTCCCTGCCATCTGTCCCGTCCCCTGGCTTCACTTAGATTCCTATCGTCACCTGTCCTTCCCGTGAGGGCAGGGTCTTTATCTGCCTTGTTCACCTCTGAACCGCAGCACTGAGTGCTTCAGTAAAGAACGGACCCACCCCGACCCATCCCGACTGCCCGGATAAGGCTGGTCCTCCAGGCTGGCTTCAAACACACCCTCCCCTGGGGAGCCCCTTCCTGGCCGGCTCTGCGCACCAGGGCAGGAGGAGGCAGCAGCACCTAGCTCGGCTGCCCCTCCACCAATCCCACGCCACCCGCCTGCCTCGCGGTCTCACTTCCCCTCACTTCCCCAGTGACCACAGGGGCAGAAATATTCCCTTGCTTCCAGCCTACAGAGCCCTTGCCAGCCCTGCTCAAGCTTTCCCAGACAGGACCAAGTTTTCATGTTTGACTTCTGCATTTGACTTGCTCTTTCCCTTCCCCTCTAAGACAGCATCAAAATGAACACTTTTCAGACGGCGTGGATGAACTTACAGATGGGTTGCCCCCCTCCAACAACATACCCCCAAACTCACGGCTGTTTTAAAAGTAGACTGTCGACTGAACCCTCCCTGCTGTGGTCACATCCAGGTAAAAACGCACGCGCTCCGCTGACCCCCTGGCCTAAGGTGCACAGCTCGGGGCTCAGGTTCATTACAAGAAAATACTTCCCAGCGTTTTTTAAACTTTGCTCTTACCTGTTCTCCTTCCAATCCCATGATCTTGGGAATTGACGGCCCGCATATATCGATGTCTAGAAGAGCAACCTGGGGAACAAGAGACCAGGGCAGTGACGCAACGCAGGTCCAGTCCTCTGGACGTGCACGGTCCGGAGGGGAAGGGGTTCGAGCCAAAGGAGGGAGGGGAGAAGACACAGAGAAACCGGGTGGAACGTGGACCGAGTGGAGTCTCACAGTTACCACATTCCCTCCGGGCCTTGGAGACACAGTCAAGACTCCCAACAATTGCAAAGTACATCAACAGCCCCATGCTCCCCCCAGCTCCTGCTACCCTCAATACAGCCTATTATCAAGGTGAGCTTATGAACCAGGATGTCAGGTTGTTCGCAGATTCAGGTCCAGCCACTGTTTACCTGGTCTTTACCACATCCTGTTGGGGGGGTGTGTGTGTGCGTCCTCGGTTGTGTGTGTCCTGGTGTGTGTGTGTGTGCGCGTGCGTGCGTTCAGTCTGGGGTGTGTGTGTGTGCACACACACGTGCACATGTGTGTGTGTGTGTGATCATTATAACTCTGCTTTTCCGAAGAAGAAACTGCAGTTCAGAGATGCCCAGAGACTTGTTCAATGAGCAAGGAAGAGCTGAGATTTAAACCAAAGTCTCTGGACTCCAACACCAGGGTTCCTCCCACGGCTCTGGGGGCCTGGTGAGGAGGGCCAGAGTTGACCCTCCAGCTGAGTTCTGAGCAAGCCCTGTTTTCCTGTGATGCTGATGGTTAACAGTGGCACAGGTTCAACTTCTAAAGGAGAAAGTAAGAATAAGGAAATACACAGAAGTCCTTTGCTAGTGACATGTCCAGCCCAGGAGGACTCTTTCCACCCCAAATGCCCTTCTTTCCCCATGTGTACGTGAAAAGGTCTGAGACAGCTCTCAGAAACTCTTTAAAGAGCAGAGCTATTCATTCTGAAAGCTCTTATGTCTTAGATCCAAAGTGCAGCACCTCTGGGTAACTTTTTAACTTGCCCCAAATTCGTTTCTTGCTTCCCTCTTCCATTCTCTCAACAATCCCCTGTGATCTCCTCCTGTGATCTTCACATGACCTCACACTGGGGTCAGCAAAGGGGCTCATACACTGGATCACCATCTGCTTCATGCACCCTCTGCTGGACCTCAAGAAGAATGCAACAAAACTCATCCTAAAGACCATTCTTGAGGCTTCAGGCTGGTGTGTGTTTAATGGTCCAGAGATTTTACATCAGAGCCCGAGGACCTGGGAAATTACACCATCCCTACAATCCTAATGAGAGACTTCTATCAATACTCTTCAGTTTCTAGCCTCCTGGTCTAGAATGTCTCACTCTCTTTTGGGAACAGTTTAACCAGTTTCCTTTTGAGNTGTGTTTAATGGTCCAGAGATTTTACATCAGAGCCCGAGGACCTGGGAAATTACACCATCCCTACAATCCTAATGAGAGACTTCTATCAATACTCTTCAGTTTCTAGCCTCCTGGTCTAGAATGTCTCACTCTCTTTTGGGAACAGTTTAACCAGTTTCCTTTTGAGGAATTATTAATACATCCCCTCCACCCCCAACAGAAGGGGTACCTTGAGTGAAAGATGCAGAAAAGATATCCCGTGCACTCATTCCTGTGGTGGTCTTCACCCCCTCCATACTCCAGGTAGTGGAATGAAGAAATAATAATGACTATCAGGGACACTGACTGAGCACTTCCTATGCATCAAGTGTTGTGTTATGCATTTTACAGTTACATGTATTATCTCACTCAGGACTGAGTCCCATTTTACAGATGAGAACACTGAGGCAAAGTCTGATAACCTGCCCACAGTTACAGCAGTGGTGTGGGTAGTGCTGGGAGGTGATGGTGGGCAGACCAACTCTAGAGCCTGTGTTCTTGACCACCACACTAGACCTCGCCCCGCTCTGGCCCCACAGGTTCAGCTAGACTTCGGACCCTCCCTCTTTTCCAGCCGTTAGACACCCTGCTATTCCATCTCCCCAGCTTTGCTCTCATTTCCTGCCATTGGTTCCAGCCACCACCCCAGCTGTGACCTTGTGGCCCCTCATGGAGACAAGACCAGCGTTTCCTGCTGCTGCACCATCACCCTCTGACAACACACTCTACTACTGCTGTAGAAACGCTCAGACCATGCCTCTTTCCCACGGGAATGTCTTCCTTGGGCGTTAAAGCTTCCCGGGCTGGCCCAGCCCCATTCTTGGTTCCTCCACTGTAGCAGCAGCAGCGGCGGCCCTGCCCTGCCCGCCTGTCCAGTCTGCCCCGGAGGTTCCGGCTCTGCACCTCTGTCTGTACCTCCTCCCGCCACCTTTCACCAGCTGCCATCAGAGCCCAGAGGACGCCTTCTCCAACCTGCTGCCCAGCTGGCCCCGGGCAGTCCCTTCTCCCTTTCACCAGATCCCTCGAGCACACCTTAGGTAACAGATACCAGGCTCCAGAGTAGCCCACATCAGTCAGGCAGGCCAACGGGAGTGGCTCCACACATCATAAAACGATCAGAAGAGAAATGAATTACAAGTGGAATTCAGAGCCACAGTCAATGAGAGAAACACCAAGCTTTCTGGACCCCCTAGTCCCACCTCGGCACTGTCTCCAGAAGGCCACAGCCTCCCCAGCACTTCAGTCCTCTTGCAACAAAGTTCTTCTCCAGCCAGCACCGGCGCAGCTGGGCGACAAACCAAACCAGCGGCTGGCGAGCTGCAACCCGGGGGCCAAACCAGAATGCCACCTATTTTTGTACAGACCACAGCTAAGAATGGCTATTATATTTTTAGAGAAGCGGGGGGAAAAATCAAAAGAATATTTTTATTTCATGACATGTGAAAATTATGAAATTCGAAGTTTTATTAGAACACAGCCACAGTTATTTGTTCACAGGCTGCTTTCGTGTTAAAGGGGCAGAACTGAGAGTTGCTACAGAAACTGTATAACCTACAAAACCTAAAATAATTACCATCTGGCACTTTATATAAAAAGTCTGCTGACCCCCAAAGTCAACTCTTTTTTAACCCGATGATTTAAAAAATATGTATATTCCTGGAGTCCTTGGTGAGGTATCAAAGAGGTCGTTGTGCATTTGTGTATCTGTGTGTATGTACATACACACTGAGGGCAGGCTGGAATGGTGGGCTTCATTCCCCTGCCCACCATAGCTGCCTTTACTGGTTTTTTTTTCATGCAGGAAATTTAGCCGTTATTTTATTAAGAACTTAGGATGCTATTTCATACCGGAATAGAATGGTTTATCTCACACAAGTAGAAAGTACTGGCATTTATCCAGGTTTTAGTTTTAAAAAAATAACTGGCAATATAGCGGAGTTTTGAAATGTCAATATTAAATTAAAAGTACTCTACAGTCCCTGCTAGTACTATCTTAATAAAAAAGCCAAATAAAAGGGAAAGGCCATTAGCCAGTTATAAGACAAATATGAAAAGTTAGCCTTTATACATATAAAATAAATTTCAATATTCAAAATGCAAAAAGACAAAACTAATTTTCAAAAACGCATCAATGTATGCAATAAGGCACATACCAAGGCAGTGGAAAGAACTGAAAATGGTCTGGAAAGGCTTTCAACATGAACGTAATAAAACTGTTTCTACGTTACACCAAACTCCCCAGCAGGCCCCAAACAGTCCTCTAGTGGAAAAACAGCTGGAGATCTCTGCAGAGTTTTGGCAAAACCAAAAAGGTGGAATGCATTCTGTGTTTAAAAAAAAAACCAACAGTATTCATGGTTTCATCAGGTATAACACCATCAGTTCAGTTCAGTTCAGTTCAGTTACTCAGTCATGTCCAACCCTTTGTGACCCTATGAATTGCAGCACGCCAGGCCTCCCTGTCTATCACCATCTCCCAGAGTTTACTTAAACTCATGTCTATTGAGTCGGTGATGCCTTCCAGCCATCTCATCCTCTGTCATCCCCTTCTCCTCCTGCCCCCAATCCTTCCCAGCATCAGGGTCTTTCCCAATGAGTCAACTCTTCACATGAGGTGGCCAAAGTATTGGAGCTTCAGCTTCAGCATCAGTCCCTCCAATGAACACCCAGGACTGATCTCCTTTAGAATGGACTGGTTGGATATCCTTGCAGTCCAAGGGACTCTCAAGAGTTTTCTCCAACACCACAGTTCAAAAGCATCAATTCTTTGGTGCTCAGCTTTCTTCACAGTCCAACTCTCACATCCATACATGACCACTGGAAAACCAATAGCCTTGACTAGACAGACCTTTGTTGGCAAAGTAATCTCTCTGCTTTTTAATATGCTGTCTAGGTTGGTCATAACTTTCCTTCCAAGGAGTAAGCGTCTTTTAATTTCATGGCTGCAATCACCATCTGCAGTGATTTTGGAGCCCAGAAAAATAAAGTCNCCACTGGAAAAACCATAGCCTTGACTAGACAGACCTTTGTTGGCAAAGTAATCTCTCTGCTTTTTAATATGCTGTCTAGGTTGGTCATAACTTTCCTTCCAAGGAGTAAGCGTCTTTTAATTCCATGGCTGCAATCACCATCTGCAGTGATTTTGGAGCCCCCAAAAATACAGTCTGACACTGTTCCCACTGTTTCCCCATCTATTTGCCATGAAGTGATCAAAGTGAATACTGGGGTCATGTTCTATGATCAAAGCAAAACTGTATGAGGCCCAATGAATAACCTGTATTTTCTTTTTTTTCAATATCACAGGGACTGCAAATTTCCAGTTGACCTTTTTGGTAAAAATTTTTTCTCTTCCTCTCCCTCTCATACCTCTTATTAAAGCTGAAATCCTGAGAGTGGCCCCGGGGAATCTGAATTTTCCTGCTCCTCTGTGTATGTGGGTGTGAGTGAACGGCCTAGGTCAGGGGTCAGCAAATGTTTTCTTCAAGGGCCAAATGGAAAGTGTTTTAGGCTTTGTGGGCAAGATCCAGGATGATATGTAGGTTCTAATGTAACATTACATAGGTTCTAATGTAACATTGTAAAAACAACCATTTATAAACGTAAAAACTGCCCAGAGCTCACAGGCCATAAGACAGGCTCTTGTTGGCAGACCCCTGGCTAGAAAAGACAGAAAGAGGGTTTCATAAAGATCCATAAAGAGAAAGAAGCTTGACGTGAACATAATAAATAATCGGCAAGCCTAGAAAAATGTACACCTGGTATCCATGTTCATGGCTAGAGAATCCAATGAAATATTGTTTCCCCATCTGTTTTCCATGAAGCGATGAGACCGGATGCCATGATCTTACATGCATATATATAAAACATGGTGGGCTTGAATTGTATAGACTGGATTTAACTCCAAGCTTACACTTCTCTGCAGTGCAGGAGACCTGGGTTCAATCCCTGAGTCAGGAAGATCCCCTGGAGAAGGGCAGGGCAACCCATTCCAATCTTCCTACCTGGAGAATTCCATGGACAGAGAAGCCTGGAGGGCTACAATTCATGGGGTTACAAAGAGTTGGACACGACTGAGTGACTAACACACACTTCACAGCGGCCTTCAGACCTAACCAAAGTCACTTAGCTGCTTGGATAACAGATACAGCTGAAATGTATTCAATGTATCTGCGTGCCAAGCACATAGGGTTTTCTCAGGCATCATCCCATCGGATCCTTCCAGATTCCCCTTCCCTTGGGTAAACACATCACCTAGTGGGTGCAGAAACAGGCATGATACTGCATGCAGATCTAGAAATCCGACATGCTGGACTTGCACCAGATCTGACTGATGCCTGTGACTGTGTTTTGCTCACCTCTGAAGTGGGGGTGATTAAAATATCGCCCTTCCTGGGCAGTTTGAAGATCCGATGAGCAGCTTATGTAACGGAAGATCTGAACGCTGAGTAGGTAAGGTGATTCATTGTTTGGTTTCTGCCAGCACTTGTTGGAAAGGACGTGCGTGTTTTCTCTGGGTTTGTCCCTGGCACCTCATTTACCAACCTTGAAATCCCCGACTTGTTTTCTTTTTCAAGTGGTAAATGTTTCATCATTATTTTTGTCTCCTCTTGGAGCTGACCCTCTCTTTCTCCCTCTCTCTCATGACATTTGGCTTCATCCTTCAGCCTTTTTCTCTCTCTTTTTTATGGTTCCATGTTGCTGTGAGCAGAACTCATTTTTCAAAAGACAGATGGTGGCAACCCTATTCTCTCTAAATAAAAAAGCAAAACAGCTGTTAAGGTGCACACAGAATTGCGGCCAGCAAATCGTATCTGCTTCAAGTGTTGGCGAAGTCTCCCTTTAGGGAAGAGGAGCTAGCTAAACAAAATGTGCAGCCTTGGCTGGGCTCTGCCAAGGTCTAAGTATAGAATCATGGCAAAGAATGGAAATTTATAGCTCGCGAGAGATCCAGCACCTTTCTGTCTTGGCGGGTGCATATTTAAATGCAGTGCTAACGGAGCTGAAATTTATTGCTCTCTAATAACGATAAAATGCCATCAGAGAATGAAATAAATCTTGGCCCCAAATCTTAGGATGCAAGGCACACACTCCCGTGCACACACATGCTTGTAAAATACAGCCAGATACTGCTAACTCAGATGGTATGGAGGTCGGCCGAAGAAGCCAATGGAACAGAGAAAGCAAAGGAAGTGTTTTATAGACGACTGCAAATTGTTGTTTTCATGAGGCTGGGGTCAAGGTACATTGTGGCCTCGGGTTGAAATGACTGTTGCTTTGTCTCACGGCTGATATATACTTGACCTTGGCGGGAAAAGCATTTTCCTTCTCTGTATGCTCCATCGCTGTCTCTTTACCTTTTCACAGCCCTGCGACAGGCTGACTTCCAAACAAATACTGATGAATTATAACCCTCTGGGAGAGGAATGTTGCCGTTGTCTTCTTCTTCCTTTTTTTTTTTTTAAGTGTGTTTTATTTATTTATTTATGATTTGGAGTCTCAGAGGCTGTGTAAGGAGAAAGTGAGACAGGAAATAAATTTGCCAAAATGCCATGTTTGCAAACCGCCCGTGATGGGAGAACTAGGCGTGCCTCCCGCCCGCCTGCAGGCACATTGCACATTCAGAGAGCGAGGTTTTACCAAGTTCCATTCAGGGGTAGGCGTTCTGGTTTGAAGGCAGGTCCTCCTAGCTCATCCAGCCAGTCTACACGGACACCCGCCTGTCTCTCTGAGCGTATATGACTCATGGAGTGGAGCCCCACTTACTTGGGAATCCACCTGAACCTTGGAAGAATTTCCATCCTTTGGGGGGTGTGTGTGTGTCTGCGTCTGTGTGTGCAGTTATGTCTGACTCTTTGTGACCCCATGGGCTGTAAACCCTCCAAGCTCCTCTCTTGTCTGTGGAATTCTCCAGGCAAGAATACTGGAATGATTTGCTATTTCCTACTCCAGGGAATCTTCCCAACCCAGGAATCGAACCTGTGTCTCTTGCATCTCCTGTGCTGGCAAGCAGATTCTTTAACCCTAGCCTTGGTAGCTTATGCCAAAGTCACAGACTCACAGAGAAGGGGGCTCTCTCTTACTGGCCCTCCCTCTAGATGTTTGCTTGGCTACCACTTCTTGCAAGGTGATTTCTAACATTGCAGGTGAGATTTTTATTTTCCGTGAACACCCTGACTCCAGGATGGCTTGATGTTAATCCCAATAAGAGCGAGCATCTCCTTTCTGGATGTATCTTTGAATATCTGTGTATATATGATTGTGTGTGTGTCTGCATGTCTTTCTTAACTGATTCTGTTTTGGAGATGTGGACAGTGCCTATAAATGGAAACTTATTCTTGTTCAGAACTGGAAAGACTGTTCTTGGTTTCCTGGATTTTTATAAGTGTGTGTGTGTGTGTGTGTGTGTGTGTGTGTGTGGAGGTGGGGGGTGTGGTTGGGTATGAAGAACAAAAAGTGATAATACTTGATAAGCTTGACAATCTTAACCATGTGGTTAGTGTGGAGGACTCTCAGAATTTTTTAGTGCCCATGGTGTTGTTTTAAGAAAACTGTTGTTATAAACACTTTCCTCTCATATGCATTTCCTTTTCCTGCATGGAAGAAAGCTCTCAAATACTGTAATTTGGTGCATTTACTTCATTTCATTTTTCTTATGTTGTTGCCTGAGGAAAAGGCAAGTAAACTAGGGAGATGTTGATGCTTATGTGAAAAGGGATCTAAGTTTTCATATGAAACAAACTTTTCGGGGTGGAACCCTTTAACTGAGTTTCCTGAACTTCTTGAAAGTGTACTGGGCGAGGCGGGGAAGGAGAGAGGGAGAGAGAGAGAGAGACTGAGAAAATTCATGCTCTATTTCCACTGCTGAGACATTTCATAGCTTTTGTTAGGGTCTGAGAAGCACCCTGTGTGCCATCCTGACCCTCAGCTCTCCTGCTCCTGCAGCCTGTGGAGTGAATATTCAGTCACTTTACAATTTGAATTTCATGGTCAGAGCTTTGAGCTCAAGCTCACTCATTTCTGGGAAGGGCATGCCATTATCCAGAAAGTGGATCTTATACAAAAAAACGGATGCCCAGCTCCAGATGCCACATCTTTGTGGGTTTTGCCCAGCCAATGCAGCTCATCGAAGGGAACCCTCACACCTTTATCCCATTCATCCCGAACCCCTGTAGTCCATTCAACTGCCACCTCCATCTCCCAGTCTGTGGTCTGGCTAGACCGACCTTCTCTCAGTGATCCCAAACAAGCCTCGCTCTCTCTCACCTCCCAGGTATCACGTATTTTGCTCTCTCCACCTGCAACAGCCTTCCCTTTCCTCTGGCTGGGAGCTTCTCTTCTTTCTTGTCGCTAACGAAGCACTTCTTCCTCCAGGAAGCCCCCCATGATATTTTCTCAACTAGGCTAGGTGAACCTTTGATGTCTTCTTCTAGAATCCCCGGCTTCCCTTGCCAGAATATTTGTCACACATTCTCATTTCTTAGGCGAGGTATAGGTATATACATGCATATATGAATAAAAAGATAAAGGCATGGTGGAGAACTTATCAGTGTTTTATCAAAGTACACAGAAGATCAGAAATATCCACCTAAGAGTAATCATTCAAGAAAAGGACATGGAATGATATACAGCCTATGTGGTCATATTAAAAAAGGAAGAGGCAGAGGAGGGGAAAATATCCATCTTTCCCAGAACCATAGCTCTATGAAGTACACCTTCTAACTATTGTTACTGTTCCCCAATATCTACTCCACTGCCTGATTTTAGTGACAGCTTAATATTTCTAGAACAAATGTATAGACAAGTGCATGAATGGACAGCAGATTATTATTACTGTTATTACTGGTTGGATGCAAGATGAATGGCTTTTCTTTCCCAGCAGGTACTGCTCTGGCTCCCATCTTTCTTGGTTATCACCTGGGGCCCCTTGGTTTAGCTTTTGCTTTGAATTTCACCCTAGTATATCCCTGGCTAAGGCTACAGAGACCTGGTCACATCATTGGTCTCTCTTCTTCTGCCAGCCCTGGCAGGGGACTTCCCCAAACACCTGTCCAGCTTCAGAGTGTCATCCATGTGGGGAGGAAGGTATAAGAAGGGATGATCCATGATGAATGAAATGAAAACGTGATGGCTTCCCTGGTGGGTGAGCAGTAAAGAATCTGCCTGCAGTGCAGGAGTTGTAGGAGATACGGGTTCAATCCCTGGGTCGGGGAGATGCCCCTGGAGGAGGAAATGGCCCCCCACCCCAGTATTCTTGCCTGGAAAATCCCATGGACAGAGGAGCCCAGCTGGCTATCATCCATAGGGTCGTGAAGAGGTGGACATGACTGAAGTGACTTAGCACACACGCAAGCTTTGTTAAATGTGTTTTTATATGTGTTCATTTAAAGGCTTCTCCGTTCTTCCCTTTTGTCCTATACTCAGATTCCTTTAGTATACTGGATTTCCCTTCTGGGGCTTGAGTTCCTAGAATCACAAAATCACAAAGCAAAAACAAAAGAAAATAGTTACCACTTTGTCCCACTCGGTTAATAGCAATGAGCACAGCAGTATGTTTTGTTTCATGTCCCTGCGATGGGGGCTTGTGGATCCAACCATGATTTGTCATGTAAATGAATGACTGTTTTGATCAAATGTGTCCCACCTCAGTAAAAAATGGTAAATATGGTAATCGCTAGGAGACATTTCAGGTATGTGCTTAGTGCATGTATCTTGGTGATGTAATACATATTTGTCATTGTTAAGTTGCTAAGTAGTATCTGACTCTACAACCCCATGGACTGCAGCACACCAGGCTCCTCTGTCCTCTGCTAGCTCCTGGAGTTTCCTCAAATCAGTCCACTGGGCAAGTGATGCTATCTAACCATCTCATTTCTGCCACCTTCTCCTTATGCCTTCAGTCTTTCCAAGCATCAGGGTCTTTTCCAATGAGTCCGCTTTTTGCATCAGGTGGCCAAAGTATTGCAGCTTCAGCTGCAGCATCAGTCCTTTCAATGATATTTAGTGTTGATTTCCTTTAGGATTGACTGGTTTGAGCTCCTTGATGTTTATTCAAGGGACTCTCAAGAGTCTTCTCCAGCATCACAGTTTGAAGGCATCAGTTCTTCAGCACTCAGCCTTCTTTATGGACCAGCTCTTACATCCATACATGACTACTGAAAAAAACCATAGCTTTAACTATACAGACCTTTGTCATATATCTGTACCTATCTATTCTAATTCTTGAAGGTAGATATTATTATCCAAACAGAAGCTGCAGAGATGAAGAAACTTGGTCCAGGTCATATTCTTAGAAGTGGCAGAGACAGCTTTCAAACTCAGGTTGCCCTGACCCAGAGGGTGTTTATGTCCCAGCAGACCACCCTCTCTCCTTTGCCTTATGAGGTTGAACTGAAATGTCTAGACTTCTTTTTCTTTCTTCATAGCCTGGCTCCCCCAAGAGGGCAGAAATGATGCCTCAGTCCTTATAACCCGAAAGAAGCTTCCCATAACAAATGTTCTTGCCTGGAGAATCCCAGGGACGGGGGAGCCTGGTGGGCTGCCGTCTCTAGGGTCACACAGAGTCAGACACAACTGAAGTGACTTAGCAGCAGCAGCAGCAGAAGTTTCTTAGGAAGTCATAGATGATCGACACCATTAACTGTAGTATTATTAATGAGAGCTTCTTATTTACATTCTCTTTTGAATTAAAACAAGTTACTCAAGTAATAGCTTAGGAGTTAGACCTTTTTTTACGAGAAGTCCATCAAGACTTGAACTCAAGACTTGGTACTTTACCAGGGAGCTTTCAAAAGAATTTTGAGAGTTTCTAAATATTTTTTTAAAATTTTTATTGTCAGTGCCATTGATGATTGCAATTGAGATTCAACCTTAAATTTCTGAGATCAGTGGCATTAAGCCAGACATGCAGTAAACTGGTAAAAGAGCCTTTTTCAATGACAGTTTCCTTTTAACTTTCCGATACAGACGTTTGAAAGTCAAGTACCATAATTTGATTTCTTAAAATGAAGCATCATGTAAGTTGNCAGCCTATGTGGTCATATTAAAAAAGGAAGAGGCAGAGGAGGGGAAAATATCCATCTTTCCCAGAACCATAGCTCTATGAAGTACACCTTCTAACTATTGTTACTGTTCCCCAATATCTACTCCACTGCCTGATTTTAGTGACAGCTTAATATTTCTAGAACAAATGTATAGACAAGTGCATGAATGGACAGCAGATTATTATTACTGTTATTACTGGTTGGATGCAAGATGAATGGCTTTTCTTTCCCAGCAGGTACTGCTCTGGCTCCCATCTTTCTTGGTTATCACCTGGGGCCCCTTGGTTTAGCTTTTGCTTTGAATTTCACCCTAGTATATCCCTGGCTAAGGCTACAGAGACCTGGTCACATCATTGGTCTCTCTTCTTCTGCCAACCCCGGCAGGGGACTTCCCTAAACACCTGTCCAGCTTCAGAGTGTCATCCATGTGGGGAGGAAGGTATAAGAAGGGATGATCCATGATGAATGAAATGAAAACGTGATGGCTTCCCTGGTGGGTGAGCAGTAAAGAATCTGCCTGCAGTGCAGGAGTTGTAGGAGATACGGGTTCAATCCCTGGGTCGGGGAGATGCCCCTGGAGGAGGAAATGGCCCCCCACCCCAGTATTCTTGCCTGGAAAATCCCATGGACAGAGGAGCCC
Source organism: Oreotragus oreotragus (assembly GCA_006410675.1). Taxonomy (NCBI): domain Eukaryota; kingdom Metazoa; phylum Chordata; class Mammalia; order Artiodactyla; family Bovidae; genus Oreotragus; species Oreotragus oreotragus. The sequence continues at coordinate 36,286 of SJYX01005856.1, read as the reverse complement.
AACTGGCTATCATCCATAGGGTCGTGAAGAGGTGGACATGACTGAAGTGACTTAGCACACACGCAAGCTTTGTTAAATGTGTTTTTATATGTGTTCATTTAAAGGCTTCTCCGTTCTTCCCTTTTGTCCTATACTCAGATTCCTTTAGTATACTGGATTTCCCTTCTGGGGCTTGAGTTCCTAGAATCACAAAATCACAAAGCAAAAACAAAAGAAAATAGTTACCACTTTGTCCCACTCGGTTAATAGCAATGAGCACAGCAGTATGTTTTGTTTCATGTCCCTGCGATGGGGGCTTGTGGATCCAACCATGATTTGTCATGTAAATGAATGACTGTTTTGATCAAATGTGTCCCACCTCAGTAAAAAATGGTAAATATGGTAATCGCTAGGAGACATTTCAGGTATGTGCTTAGTGCATGTATCTTGGTGATGTAATACATATTTGTCATTGTTAAGTTGCTAAGTAGTATCTGACTCTACAACCCCATGGACTGCAGCACACCAGGCTCCTCTGTCCTCTGCTAGCTCCTGGAGTTTCCTCAAATCAGTCCACTGGGCAAGTGATGCTATCTAACCATCTCATTTCTGCCACCTTCTCCTTATGCCTTCAGTCTTTCCAAGCATCAGGGTCTTTTCCAATGAGTCCGCTTTTTGCATCAGGTGGCCAAAGTATTGCAGCTTCAGCTGCAGCATCAGTCCTTTCAATGATATTTAGTGTTGATTTCCTTTAGGATTGACTGGTTTGAGCTCCTTGATGTTTATTCAAGGGACTCTCAAGAGTCTTCTCCAGCATGACAGTTTGAAGGCATCAGTTCTTCAGCACTCAGCCTTCTTTATGGACCAGCTCTTACATCCATACATGACTACTGAAAAAAACCATAGCTTTAACTATACAGACCTTTGTCATATATCTGTACCTATCTATTCTAATTCTTGAAGGTAGATATTATTATCCAAACAGAAGCTGCAGAGATGAAGAAACTTGGTCCAGGTCATATTCTTAGAAGTGGCAGAGACAGCTTTCAAACTCAGGTTGCCCTGACCCAGAGGCTGTTTATGTCCCAGCAGACCACCCTCTCTCCTTTGCCTTATGAGGTTGAACTGAAATGTCTAGACTTCTTTTTCTTTCTTCATAGCCTGGCTCCCCCAAGAGGGCAGAAATGATGCCTCACTCCTTATAACCCGAAAGAAGCTTCCCATAACAAATTCAGCTAGTATTTTGGGGGCAACTATTATGAGCCAGACACTATAGTAGTTTCTGGATGTACGGGGCCCATGCCCCCATAGGGCTGATATCTTGCAGAAAAAAGCAGGAAAAAAACCCACATCATTAAGTAGGCAAAATGAGAAAATTGAATAGTCACTGAGTACTTACTCTGTAGCTTCCCTGATGGCTCAGATGGTAAAGAACCTGCCTGCAGTGCAGGAGACCTGGGTTCGATCCCTGGGTCAGGAAGATCCCCTGGAGAAGGGAATGGCAACCCACCCCAGTATTCTTGCCTGGGAAATCCCATGGACAGAGGAGCTGGTCGGGCTACAGTCCATGGGGTCTCAAAGAGTCAGACACGACTTAGCAACTAAACCACCACTTACTCTGTGCTGAGCACTTTCTTGGTACTTTTTACATGTGAGATCATTTAACCCATGAGATGGTCCCATTCTGTATATGTATATATAAATAAAATGATGGGTTTTATTAGACCCCAACAAGTCTTTCATATTACAGAATATTCTCTTAAATATTTAATCTTGAATACAAATTAGTGCTATTTGACTAAGTCATTTTAGCCTAAGAATCAATCAATACTATCTTGGAGTGTTCATAAAGGGAACTTGACAGAATGTGTTAAAAAAAAAAAAAAAAGGAAAGAAAGAACAGTTTAACATGAATTCAGTAATTATTCTTTGGGGATATAATTTTATAATTGAAAGTGTGGAGTAAAATTTTAAGAAAGACTTTTGTATCATATTTTGAGGATCCATACAATAAGTTACATTACTATAGTCTATCAGTGGTAATATATACACACACATTTTTGTTATTGAGTTGCTAAGTCGTGTCCAGCTCTTTGTGACCCCATGGACTGTAGTCTATCAGGCTCCTCTGTCCATGGGATTTCCCAGACAAGAATACTGGAGTGGACTGCCATTTCCTTCTCGGATCCCATTCTTATCAGCCCTGTTTATACCCCCGGAGGATATAGTGCAGAGAAGGGGGAAGAACTGGTTCCAGAATGCACATGGCTAGGAAGCTGAAGAGCTAGAACTTGAACCGCACCGTCAGACCCTTGACTCACAGCTCTTTGTCATGAAATAAATACAGCAGGACAGAGGCAAGGTGGGGAGTGAAACGCACTGGCAGGAAGTGGTGTTCCCTCCAACACGAGAAAACTAAGAAGGGATCCTAATCAAAAAATAAAGGTCAGGGACCTCTGAGCAAAGAAAGCAGCCTCTGCAAAAGCACTGAGGTGGGAAGACCTGGGGGAGTTCAAGAAGAGAAATGCACGATGGGAAACTCTGAAGAAAGGCGCTGATGATCTTCAGGAAATGAATGAGAGATTTGCTGGGCCACAGAAGGGAGACTCTTCGTGCTGAGCGAACGGAGTTCTATTCTCTGTGCCTCTTCCCATGCAAGATCTTTAGAAGCTGCTTTCCTTTTTGATGTCTTCTTTCATGGACTTGTGGATGTGAGGCAAGCAAAAGAGAAATAATGGCCTTCAGAAGGGGCATCTCCCAGTGTTGCTGGCCAAAACTCTTGACTTTCTCTGCCCACCGAAGCTGAATTAAAAAAATATAGAGATAGAGTTTGGAAGGAAAAAGGTGGCTTTAATTCTCAGCTGGTGGAGACGGGAACGCAGTAGGCTCATGCCTCAAGGACTGTGCCCCCTCCCCATGAGGAATCTAGGAGCTCGTATAAGGTGAGGGCTCACAGGCAGGAGGTGGTAATGAGGAACAAAGGTGTTAGGATCTGAATTTATTCCTCCTGCATTGTTTTAAAGACAGCTATAGACTGGTGCCAGTGACCCAGTAATTGAGTCTGGAAGTTTGGTGACCCTGCAGCCTTCTTTCTGATATGTAAAATGAAGATCTATAAGGGGAAGAGTGTTGTTAAGGGTAAACACCAGATGCGGGATGTATCTATCATGGGGTCAAAGGAGAATAGGTGTGGAGTGTAACTCCTGCAGAGTTAGGGGACAGAAAAGCAAAGTCAGTTACAGACCTTCAGAGTTGTCCTTGTCATTCAGTTGCTCAGTTATGTCTGACTCTTTTCGACCCCATGAACTGCAGCACTCCAGGCCTCCCTGTCCTTCACCATCTCCTGGAGTTTGCTCAGATTCATGTCCATTGAGTCTGTAATGTCATCCAACCATCTCATCCTCTGCCATCCCCTTCTTCCCCTCCCCTCAATCTTTCCCAGCATCAGGATCTTTTCCAGTGAGTCAGCTCTTTGCATCAGGTGGCTGAAGTATTGGAGTTTCAGCTTTAGCGTCATTCAGAGTTAGGGGGTAGAAAAGCAAACTTAGAGACATACAGAGTTAGGAGCAGTTAAAGTGGGGAAAAAAATAGGAATGTTCAGGCTTGCTTACTGTTCTGTTTATTTTCCTTATTCTAAGGAAAGGGAAAGAAAAATACTCACTCCTCTTTTTTTTTTTTCCTTTTCACTGCAACACTAGCACATCTTGGAAGCCTTCTGACTAGATTCTCTCCCTTTTCCTAGATCAGAGGTGGGTGTTACCAACTCTACAGTGACGCTTGCAAGTACAATGCACGCAACAGGCATCACTTATTAATCCCTGTGTTTTTTTCCACTTAGCTTTCAAAGAGAACCTCAGAATCCTTCTCAACACAGTGCTGTAGGCTCAACCAGAGGTGAAACTGGTCATCACTACAGGTGTTTTCTGGTGGTTTCTGGCAGAGCTAAGCCATAGCATTTAGGAAAGGAGTGTCAAGGAAGACTCACCATTTCTGATGCCCATGGGGGTGAGATCCACTATCATCCCCAGGGATGGTTCGATCAGGCAGCCACTTACGTTTCTATATCTTCGTGATAATCACATATCTTGGGAAAGCCTTTAGGAAGAGGATCATAAAACCAGGCATTGCCTAACAGCGGGTGATGGCATGACTTGCTAAGAATGTGCTTCTAATGCATTTTAATGACATGCTTTATAATATCTTATTAAAGGCTATAAGAGCATCTAATAATCATTTAATAAATATTAATGAAGCATTTACAAATTGCACCTTAATTTACAACACTGGCTTTCGTATTCTTCCCCGGACATTAACACACGGGGACATGGCGGCTCTGACAGGGACCGCCACAGTCTAGTTCTGTGTCATTGCGCCATCTTGGTAGTATAAGTGATTTTTTAAAAATAATAATTCTTGGAGTGCAGTTCAGTGCAACGAAGCTTGATACCCAAAGCAGTTTTAGCAATTATTATTCTGTTTGGGGAACATTAAAACATAATCTACCATGAATTTATAATCCATAGCTTCTCTCTCATGCATTAAAAAAAAAGAAATAATAGGCTATAATTAGAGCCCCTCGTGCAAAGACTCCAGGACAAGTTGGCCAGCGCCAACTGTCCCTCCCTGGCTGTTAAGCTTTTGAAGCAGCGGATTCAAGGTTGAGTTCAGAGCCCTCCCCTGCAATTTTCTCTGGATCTTGCTGGCCTTCAGCCAAGCTGGTTTTCATACCTGAAGTCACAGCTCAGAGAAATCCACAGCCAGGAAGGACCCTTGGAAGTCGGCCTGTCCACCTCCACTCTTTGGAGAGGAGGAAACAGGCCCAGAGAGGGAATGGGCCATCCGGATCTGGCCGTCTAATAAAGGAAAAGCCTAGATGGGACCCGATCCCAGGGCCTGAGGTGGTCAGTCCCGTGTTTCCTACACCCGCAGCGTAGGAGAAACGGCCTGTACTTGGAGGGGCATTGGTGTCGAAGGTGGCGCCGCCTCCTCGGAGGTCCTGGGCAGTGCCTGACTTCAGGACCAGAGTTTTTGCCCCCAAAGTACCGGCCGTGCCTGGACCACGAGTATCCGCGGGTTCCTCCGTACTAAGAGGAGTTGGCCAGCAGATGGCGCTGCAGGGATTGGAACTGCAGCGCCCGCGCCCTAGGCGGCCCGGGGTGGGCCGGGATGCTTTGGCCCTGCAGCAGGGGCTGTTTGGAAAGAGGGGATCCATCCCGCCTGCAGGGACCGGTGGACCCCCGCACCCCTGTGGGGATTGCCAGCCTTGCCTGGGAGAGGGAGTCAGGGCTAGGATGAGCTGGTGCAGGCACCGGCGGACGCTCACACCGGGGCTCAGATTCGGTTCCCCGTGAGCGGTTCAGGGAGCTTGCTCCTCTGGCAGGACTCAGCCAGGCCCCAGGGTGGAGGTGTCAGCCGGGCGCCCTCCCTCCGCGTTGGATCTTCCTAAAACCCACCTTCTGCGGAACCTCTCTAAGGAACGTGAACACCCTGCTTTCCAGGGAGGCGCGAGGCCCGTGTTTAACAAGCTGGTGTTTCCTCTTTCCCGTTCCTGACTCTCAGGCGTAGGCCTTGCCACCAGCCTGTGTGCGATGTGTTTTAATTAACAGTTTCATTGTGTGCCCATGAAAATACGGTTTTGCAAAGGAGTTTGATTTGCTTTTCAAAGTTGCAGAATTAAATGACTAAAGGGCAGTGTGGGGCAGCCCTTGTATTTTTGAATACGTTGACTCTCTGCTGTTCTTGCCTCTTTCCCACATCCTCAGCAGAATTCTCAATCTTCTCTCTGTCTCTGCCTCCTATACACACACACATACATGCGCAGCAGTAGCACTGATAAGCCTCTCTCCCTCTCCTTCTCTTTGAAGCTGTGGCATTTCTGCACCAGGTGTAGAGAAGGTGGAAACGCCTGGATCCCCTGGCGAGGGCAGGCCTACCCATCACATACTCTCTCTTCACGTCTCAGATAAGGTGGCCCCTGTGCCTGGGGGCTCTCTCCCTGCCCCCTTGGTTCTCAGGCTCCACCTTCCAGGTGCGAGCTTCACCACCTGTTGCTGTTCAGCCCCTCAGTGGTGTCCGACTCTTTGTGACCCCACAGACTGCAGCCTGCCAGGCTTCCCTGTCCATCACCAACTCCCGGAGCTTGCTCAGACTCATGTGCGTCACTATCTCCCAGCGTTTGCTCAACTCGTGGTGATGCCATGCAACCATCTGTGGAATCCCTTCTCCTGCCACCTTCAGTCTTTCCCAGCATCAGGGTCTTTTCATATCAGGTGGCCAAAGTATTGTAGGTTCAGCTTCAGCATCGGTCCTTCCAATGAATATTCAGGGTGGATTTCCATGAGCGTCATCTTTAAATCAAATTTAGAGAAAGTTGACCGTGCCTCCTGCTGTTCCAGAAGTTACAGTCTTCTAGTTGGGAGGGAAGGATTTGCCTAGAGCAGCCTGTGCTGGGCCTGGGGATACAGGGGCAGCTGGGTCAGCTTCTGGCCCTTCTCCACCCTGGAGTCTGAGCCGGGACCCCTTGGAGGGAGTGGGACCAGAGGTCTGGCAGCCTCTCAGCCCTGGCCCACATGGCCCTGTTCTCTCTGGGCAGAAGGACATGTGCTGATAGCCCAAGGGTTTCTAGGTCACTGCCTCTCCAACTTCTTTGCCTTAAGCAGCTTTAATAAGTATCTGTTCAATTAATAATCAAGGAAATTAATAGAGAGGATGAATCATCTTTCTGAATAAGTGATCTGTTGTTCAGTCACTCAGTCATATCCAACTCTTTGCGACCCCATGGACTGCAGCCCACCAGGCTTCCCTGTCCTTCACTATCTCCTGGAGTTTGCTCAAACTCATGTCCATTGAGTCAATGATGCCAAAGTTTGTTTGGCAAACTTAATATAATATTGTCTGTGCCAGGAACTACTCAAAGTGATTTTTACATAGAAACTTGTATATGGCCAATAGAAACCAATAATAGATACTGTCGATATCCACCCCCCCCCCACCTTTTTTTAAATTCAGCTGCAGTAGAAGAGGTGGAAATTGGTTAAGTAACTTATCCAAGGTGAAGTGGGTTTCAAACCCAAGCAGTCTGGCTCCAGAGTTTTGTTTTCTTTTTTCTTCCCTAAATGTCTTCACTCAACTTCCTCTTATCCTTAGTCTTTTTTTCTCCTCTGACCAAGACTAATGTACTTATATTAAACCCAGGCAGGGAACAAGCATGCATAGAATTTAATCCCTGAAGCCCACCTTGCAGAACTTAGCTTTCAAAGGACATGGCAGGCAGGTTTCCGGATAAAAGAAGAATAGTGAAATTATTTGATTTTACCAGGAAAATGAATAGATTCCTTTCCTTTCATATCTGTAACCTATAATTGTGTTTTGGGTGTTAAAGTTGCAGGAGAAAAAGAAAATAAAGGAGGAAAGGAAAAAGAGAGAAGGAGGGAGAGGAGAAAGAAAAAGAAAGGAAAGAGAGGGCAGGAAAGAGGGAGGGCTGGAGGGAGGAAGCAAGGAAGGGGAAAAAAAAAACAAGCTTTATTTAATCTCCAGCACAAAAACGGTGTTCACAGCCCTGACTTCTCATTTGCCTGTTGCTTGGCAAGATTTCACTGCCTCGAAGCCTGCAGAAATATTGAGAGTCAAGATCCAATATAATAATTGGCTTACAGATTTGAAGAAGGATAGACAGATTTTTCCATTTCCGAGATTCATTAGTCCAGCTCTCCGTCTAATAGACAGGGCTGGCCCTGCGTGTTAGCCATTTTCTAATCAAATTGGCGCACGGTCTGTGCTCTCTCTGGGTGGAAATGGACTGCTGTAAAATTGCTTTGCCTCTTGGTGTTCGGCTGGCATTGGAAGGGGTGGAATTTTTCTCACTGCTTGATCATCTTAAGCTCTTCATTTAATCACAATAAGGAGCTCCCACCTTTTAGAAAATTCAACCAAACATCCTTATGACTTCTATTCATCAAAGACTCCCTAAGGATATTTTGTGCTCCTGTGTTTTTTTGAAAATGTGAACCATCTGTGAACTATCAGAGCACTTGGTCTACCTAGAAAATCTGAGAGGAGTGTGGGGCTTGGTGATGCCATCACAGAACACTTAGACTGTACCAAAGTTTGCCATTAACCAAGAAAGCCACGTGGCAGAAGCTAATGAGAACAGGTTCTAGCATCAGTATGATCATAGCTCTAACCCTTAGCTGTGTATCTGCAGAAAAACATTTGATATGCCTTGGTTTCCTTATCCACAAGTTTTTTGTGTTTTTTTTTATTTTATTTTATTTTATTTTACTTTACAGTACTCTACTGGTTTTGGCATACATTGACATGAATCCCCCACGGGTGTACACGAACTCCCAAACATGAACCCCCCTCCCTCCTCCTACCCCCCATCATCCCTCTGGATCATCCCCATACACCAGCCCCAAGCATCCTGCATCCTGCATCGAACACAGACTGGCGATTCATTTCCTACATGATAGTACACATATTTCAATGCTATTCTCCCAAATCATCCCACCCTCTCCCCCTCCCTCTCCCTCTCCCTCAGAGTCCAAAAGTCCACTCTACACATCTGCGTCTCTCTTGCTGTCCTGCATACAGGGTCCTCATTACCATCTTTCTATTATACACATCTGGTGCAGGCACCGGCGGACGCTCACACCGGGGCTCAGATTCGGTTCCCCGTGAGCGGTTCAGGGAGCTTGCTCCTCTGGCAGGACTCAGCCAGGCCCCAGGGTGGAGGTGTCAGCCGGGCGCCCTCCCTCCGCGTTGGATCTTCCTAAAACCCACCTTCTGCGGAACCTCTCTAAGGAACGTGAACACCCTGCTTTCCAGGGAGGCGCGAGGCCCGTGTTTAACAAGCTGGTGTTTCCTCTTTCCCGTTCCTGACTCTCAGGCGTAGGCCTTGCCACCAGCCTGTGTGCGATGTGTTTTAATTAACAGTTTCATTGTGTGCCCATGAAAATACGGTTTTGCAAAGGAGTTTGATTTGCTTTTCAAAGTTGCAGAATTAAATGACTAAAGGGCAGTGTGGGGCAGCCCTTGTATTTTTGAATACGTTGACTCTCTGCTGTTCTTGCCTCTTTCCCACATCCTCAGCAGAATTCTCAATCTTCTCTCTGTCTCTGCCTCCTATACACACACACATACATGCGCAGCAGTAGCACTGATAAGCCTCTCTCCCTCTCCTTCTCTTTGAAGCTGTGGCATTTCTGCACCAGGTGTAGAGAAGGTGGAAACGCCTGGATCCCCTGGCGAGGGCAGGCCTACCCATCACATACTCTCTCTTCACGTCTCAGATAAGGTGGCCCCTGTGCCTGGGGGCTCTCTCCCTGCCCCCTTGGTTCTCAGGCTCCACCTTCCAGGTGCGAGCTTCACCACCTGTTGCTGTTCAGCCCCTCAGTGGTGTCCGACTCTTTGTGACCCCACAGACTGCAGCCTGCCAGGCTTCCCTGTCCATCACCAACTCCCGGAGCTTGCTCAGACTCATGTGCGTCACTATCTCCCAGCGTTTGCTCAACTCGTGGTGATGCCATGCAACCATCTGTGGAATCCCTTCTCCTGCCACCTTCAGTCTTTCCCAGCATCAGGGTCTTTTCATATCAGGTGGCCAAAGTATTGTAGGTTCAGCTTCAGCATCGGTCCTTCCAATGAATATTCAGGGTGGATTTCCATGAGCGTCATCTTTAAATCAAATTTAGAGAAAGTTGACCGTGCCTCCTGCTGTTCCAGAAGTTACAGTCTTCTAGTTGGGAGGGAAGGATTTGCCTAGAGCAGCCTGTGCTGGGCCTGGGGATACAGGGGCAGCTGGGTCAGCTTCTGGCCCTTCTCCACCCTGGAGTCTGAGCCGGGACCCCTTGGAGGGAGTGGGACCAGAGGTCTGGCAGCCTCTCAGCCCTGGCCCACATGGCCCTGTTCTCTCTGGGCAGAAGGACATGTGCTGATAGCCCAAGGGTTTCTAGGTCACTGCCTCTCCAACTTCTTTGCCTTAAGCAGCTTTAATAAGTATCTGTTCAATTAATAATCAAGGAAATTAATAGAGAGGATGAATCATCTTTCTGAATAAGTGATCTGTTGTTCAGTCACTCAGTCATATCCAACTCTTTGCGACCCCATGGACTGCAGCCCACCAGGCTTCCCTGTCCTTCACTATCTCCTGGAGTTTGCTCAAACTCATGTCCATTGAGTCAATGATGCCAAAGTTTGTTTGGCAAACTTAATATAATATTGTCTGTGCCAGGAACTACTCAAAGTGATTTTTACATAGAAACTTGTATATGGCCAATAGAAACCAATAATAGATACTGTCGATATCCACCCCCCCCCCACCTTTTTTTAAATTCAGCTGCAGTAGAAGAGGTGGAAATTGGTTAAGTAACTTATCCAAGGTGAAGTGGGTTTCAAACCCAAGCAGTCTGGCTCCAGAGTTTTGTTTTCTTTTTTCTTCCCTAAATGTCTTCACTCAACTTCCTCTTATCCTTAGTCTTTTTTTCTCCTCTGACCAAGACTAATGTACTTATATTAAACCCAGGCAGGGAACAAGCATGCATAGAATTTAATCCCTGAAGCCCACCTTGCAGAACTTAGCTTTCAAAGGACATGGCAGGCAGGTTTCCGGATAAAAGAAGAATAGTGAAATTATTTGATTTTACCAGGAAAATGAATAGATTCCTTTCCTTTCATATCTGTAACCTATAATTGTGTTTTGGGTGTTAAAGTTGCAGGAGAAAAAGAAAATAAAGGAGGAAAGGAAAAAGAGAGAAGGAGGGAGAGGAGAAAGAAAAAGAAAGGAAAGAGAGGGCAGGAAAGAGGGAGGGCTGGAGGGAGGAAGCAAGGAAGGGGAAAAAAAAAACAAGCTTTATTTAATCTCCAGCACAAAAACGGTGTTCACAGCCCTGACTTCTCATTTGCCTGTTGCTTGGCAAGATTTCACTGCCTCGAAGCCTGCAGAAATATTGAGAGTCAAGATCCAATATAATAATTGGCTTACAGATTTGAAGAAGGATAGACAGATTTTTCCATTTCCGAGATTCATTAGTCCAGCTCTCCGTCTAATAGACAGGGCTGGCCCTGCGTGTTAGCCATTTTCTAATCAAATTGGCGCACGGTCTGTGCTCTCTCTGGGTGGAAATGGACTGCTGTAAAATTGCTTTGCCTCTTGGTGTTCGGCTGGCATTGGAAGGGGTGGAATTTTTCTCACTGCTTGATCATCTTAAGCTCTTCATTTAATCACAATAAGGAGCTCCCACCTTTTAGAAAATTCAACCAAACATCCTTATGACTTCTATTCATCAAAGACTCCCTAAGGATATTTTGTGCTCCTGTGTTTTTTTGAAAATGTGAACCATCTGTGAACTATCAGAGCACTTGGTCTACCTAGAAAATCTGAGAGGAGTGTGGGGCTTGGTGATGCCATCACAGAACACTTAGACTGTACCAAAGTTTGCCATTAACCAAGAAAGCCACGTGGCAGAAGCTAATGAGAACAGGTTCTAGCATCAGTATGATCATAGCTCTAACCCTTAGCTGTGTATCTGCAGAAAAACATTTGATATGCCTTGGTTTCCTTATCCACAAGTTTTTTGTGTTTTTTTTTATTTTATTTTATTTTATTTTACTTTACAGTACTCTACTGGTTTTGGCATACATTGACATGAATCCCCCACGGGTGTACACGAACTCCCAAACATGAACCCCCCTCCCTCCTCCTACCCCCCATCATCCCTCTGGATCATCCCCATACACCAGCCCCAAGCATCCTGCATCCTGCATCGAACACAGACTGGCGATTCATTTCCTACATGATAGTACACATATTTCAATGCTATTCTCCCAAATCATCCCACCCTCTCCCCCTCCCTCTCCCTCTCCCTCAGAGTCCAAAAGTCCACTCTACACATCTGCGTCTCTCTTGCTGTCCTGCATACAGGGTCCTCATTACCATCTTTCTAAATTCCATATATATGTGTTAGTATACTGTATTGGTGTTTTTCTTTCTGGCTTACTTCACTCTGTATAATTGGTTCCAGTTTCATCCATCTTATTAGAACTGATTCAAATGTATTCTTTTTAATGGCTGAGTAATACTCCATTGTGTATATGTACCACAGCTTTCTTATCCATTCATCCACTGATGGCCGCAATCCAAAAGTCTGCAAGCAATAAATGCTGGAGAGGGTGTGGAGAAAAGGGAACCCTCTTACACTGTTGGTGGGAATGCAAACTAGTACAGCCACTATGGAGAACAGTGTAGAGATTCCTTAAGAAATTGCAAATATCCCCAAGTTTAAAGCCCATCAACCAGCCTGCTGTTTGGAAGCCCGACCTCCAAATGAGCTTAACTAAGGGTCACTAGGTGTTTTCCCGGTGGCTCAATGGTAAAGAATCTGCCTGCAGTGCAGGAGATATGGGTCTGATCCTTGGGTCAGGAAGATCTGGAGGAGGGCATGGCACCCCACTCCAGTATTCTTGCCTGGAGAATCCCATGGACAGAGGAGCCTGGTGGCTACAGTTCAGAGGGTTGCAAAGAGTCGGACACGACTGAGGAGACTTAGCATGCAGGCACACTCTTCAACTCACTGCAGGAAGTTACAGGCTTATTCAAGGTCAAAGGACCAAGGAGCAGGTCTGGGACTCAAGCTCACCTTCTGTCTGGCTTTCCAGAGGGAAGTTTCCCCTTCATTGGAGAGGGCATGTTCAGAATAGGAAAAGGACTCCAGCCCTTGTCATTTTTCTAAAAATGTGTTTATTTTAAATTCTCGGCTGTGTTGGGTCTTCATTGCTGTACCTGGGTTTTCTCTGCTTGCAGAGAGCATGGGCCTCTCACTGCAGAGATCAGGCTCAGGTTTCACTAGTTGTGGCACCTGGACTTAGCTGCTCTGTAGCACGTGGAATATTCCCCGACCAGGGATTGACCCTATGTCCCCTGTGTTGGCAGGCGGATTCCTGACCATTGGACTACCAGGGAAGCCCAGTACTTGTCATTTGAGGAAGAATCGAGGAAATGTGGTTATCTGTCCTTGAAAAAAACACTCAAGGGAAGGAATCATGGAACTGGGGCAGAGTGGTACCCTAGAGAGAGTACCCATTGGGTCCAGCTTGTCTGGTGGGAGCAGAATCCAGCTCACGTGGTCTGTGGTCTATGATGTTGCCTCTCTCAGAGCTGCAGCCAGGGTAGGGCCTTATTGCCAGAGTGAGCAGAGAGGAAGTGAGTGGCAGGTGCATGTGGCTTGAACTTTAAGGGCAGGGAAGCAGGAAGAACTAGTGGTTAAGAAAATGGGCCCTAAGCCTTAATGCTTGGCCTCGAATCCTGGCTCTGTTGTTTACTTGCTGTATCAGTTTGGGCAGATGGCTTAACCTCTCTGAGCCCAAACTGGGGATAAAAAAGAGTATCAGCGTTGGGCTTCCTTGGTGGTTCAGTGGTTAAGAATCAGCCTCGCAATGCAGGGGACACTGGTTCGATCCCTGGTCCCGGAAGATCCCACATGTCACAGAGCAACTAAGCCCATGTGCCACAACAACTGAGCTCACGCCTTGCAACTGCTGCAACCCACCTAGGACCTGTGCCTCGCAATAAGAGAAGCCACTGTAAGAAGAAGCTCAGGCAGTGTGATGAAGAGTGGCCCCTGGCTGGTCATAACTAGAGGAAGCCCACATGCAGTAACCAAGATGCACCGTGACCAATAAATAAAATAGATAAATAATCTTAAAAAAAAATTGTATCGGCTTCATCAGCCATATGGGATGGTTCATTCTGATGAGACTGTGTGTTCAATGCCTGGGATTCAGCACATCTCACTGAATAAACGCTGGTTGTTGTGATTATTTAAAATATTCTCTGGGCTCCCAAACATCATCCCAGGTATAACCCATGGCCCGGAGAAAGCAGACGCCCCATGTCCCGTCTGGCTGTGGCAGTCCTCGCTTGCCTGCCTCACGCCCACGGAACCCTACCACCTCATCCGTGATGACCTGCAGTTCATCTCCTCCTCATTAGTGTAATTACAGAAACCTTCCCCTCCTCCAGGAGCACTGCCAGTGGCTGCTAAGCAAGCTTGCAGCCAAGTTGACTGGACGGGCTTCCTCATTATTTAAGGCGCTCATTATTGCAGTTAGCATGGCTTCCTAGACTCGCTCAAGTCCAGGGAAGGAAACTGACTCTCCTGTGTGTGCTTTAGGCCTCCAGTGGATTCTGGCAAGCTCTGGATGGCCATGATGTCTCCTCCTCTTGGTCCCCGTTAGAATCGAGGAAGGGAGGTTGGGATGGGAGTTGGGTCAGTAGTGATCCATTGAAAAGGGCTGCATTAGACATTTTATGAATTCATTGATTTCTCTCCATTGTGCAGATGAGATAGGATGGCCAGGGAGTTGTGTGGGAAGTACACAGTGGATAAGAGGGCTCTGGATTCAGGTGGGTCTGGGTTCAACTCCTGGCTCAGCCTTTTCCTAACCCGGAGAATGTAGTTTAGCTTCTCTAAACCTCCATTCTTCCACTTATTCAAAGGGATCCTAATAATGAGACTGCCTAACAGAAAAGGCAGTGAATGTGAGATGAAACAGGTGGGAAGCGAGGTTGTACCTCATGCCGGAGGGGAGGGACTGAGGGCGGGAGTAATCAACCCTCTAGGAGTCCGGGAGTGAAGGTGAGAGGCTGAACCCCTTCTCCTCCCTGCCTCCTTGCTGGGCTCCAGCTGAACAGAAGAATGCCACCACCTCCAGGGCACCTCAGAAAGACCCACGGATAGAGGGCGGAGCAGATGAGGCTGCTGGGGAAGCTCTGTGGGTTTACCTTCCAGGAAATATCTGGAGAGGTCTTCGGGCATCCTTTTGGTACCCAACACATGTAAGATACGGGGCTTCCTAGGGGGCGCTATTGGTAAGGAACCTGCCTACCAAGGCAGGAGATGTAAGAGAGGTGGGGATTTGATCCCTGGGTCAGGAATGATCCCCAAGAGGAGGACAGGGCAACCCACTCCAGTATTCGTGCCTGGAGAACCTCATGGACAGAGGATCTTGGCGGGCTGCAGTCCGCGGGGTGGCAAAGCGTGGGACATGACTGAAGCGACATAGCACACACACGTGCATATGTAAGATACAGGAGCACAGCTGCAAGAGGGTCCTTCTTGTCGGTGTACACAGGAACAGGGATGGCCCTGACCGGCAGTGAGGACCCCGACCTCAGTGACTCCTCTAGATTTAATCACCGGGGGAATTACCTGGGGTTCACCCAAGGTCTTAGAAAACCCAGATTGTGATTCACTTGCTCCAAAGGGCCGAGTTTGAGATGTTGCATTTCTAATTGGCTTCCAGTTAATGCCGATGCTGCTCCCACGGGCACCACCTTGAACATCAGGGACCTGCAGGGCACTCGCGGGGGAAACCACTCTGGGCTTCTGCTTGTTGCGTCTCCTTGCTGGCCCACCATCACCCCTCCACTGCGGAGCCGGCCCATTTATCCTAGTTAAGGGGTTCTACCGTGCCCAGTGATTATCCCTCATGACGCTGATTACCTTCTATACTCAAATAAAATGTACCCTATCAAATGCACTGCACACAGAAAGAATATTTATTTGAATATTAAGTACAAAGAAGACCTCCCCTGGGATTATCTCAAGGCACATTTGCAGAATGTAATTGCAAGGTTTTTTGTTGTTGTTTTGTTGTGTGTGTGTGTTTTTGTTGTTACCCCTCAGGTTCTTTCAGAACGCCACTTGTGAAAATATTTTCTTTCCGAAGGTAAAGCTGCGCTCTGCTGGTTTATTATTATTATTATTTTAAATCTGAAGAGCTCGCGGAGCTTACTCATTACTTCCAGTGTCTAATTAATACTAATGGTGACAAAGCAAACAGCCAGATGACCTAGATTTTCAATTGCTCACAGTTTCCATGAATGGCTCCTTGTTGCTTTAGAACTTTTGGGAACCTAGTTCTTTCAGTAAAGATTCTTTAAGTTTAGGGTTTGAGGAGCTCGTTTTTTCCTGAAGCATTCGGTCTTCCAGCTCTCCTTCCATTAAGCTTTCCAGAAAGGGTGTGAACACACACACAGCAACAATAGCCAGCACCACCCAGGCAACCCTTTCAGACAACTGAACTGGAAAATTAGAAAGTGAATACTCCTCAAGCTTCTCCAGCTACACAATTGTTCCCATTTCTTAAACGATGACATTTTGTAAAGTCACAGATCAGAAAGGGAAAAGACCTCTTAAAACTGTTTAAGATTTCTTCAGATGCAGAAGGCAGCTCTGGCTTAGAGAGCCAGCCAGAGCTGCCTTCCACTGGAAATCACTTATGTTCCTATTTCCTTGTCTTGAAAATTGGGACTTAGTTCACCTCACTTTTTTTTTTTTTTGGTCTTTCTAATAGTAGAGTGGTTGTTACATGATTTATTTCTGTTGACACACTCCACGATCTACAGAGTGAACTTTTAATGTCATAGCACAAAACTTTCAGAAGTATCAGCCACTTTTTATAACCTTGATTTTTCTACCGCTGGGATATTTTCCACCCAGCATCTAAGCACAGAGCTGAGCCGATTCAGGCCATTCTCAGTTTATAGAAAGAACAGATAACAACAGCCAACAGACTTGGGCTACAATTCAGTTTCTTACATTGAAAAGGCACTTGGGGACTTCCATGGTGGCCCCGTGGATAAGAATCTGCCTGCCAATGCAGGGGACACAGGTTCAATCCCTGGTCCTGGAAGATGCCACATGCCATGGGGCAACTAAGCCCATGCGCCACAGCTACTGAAGTCTGAAAGCCTAGAGCCCCATGCTCCGCAACAGGAGAGGCGACTGCAATGAGAAGTCTGCACACCGCCATTAGAGAGCAGCCCCCACTCACCGCGACTAGAAAGAGACCTGAGCCTCGATAAAGACCCAGCAGCACCAAAAATAAATAAACACACACATATTTTCCAAAAGACACTTTAGCAGTGCTTTCTGGAGGTTGCTTTACAAATATGAACTCTCTCAAATCCTATGATGACCCTTAGGGGTGAGGCCCAGCTGCAAAATTTGTTTAAGGTTCCTAAGCTAATAAGTAGCAGCATTGAGATTTGAACCTTGCAAAGTCTGGCTTCTAGAGTTTATCCTCTGAACATAAGATACCTCTCAAATGTCTTTCAATTAACAGGATCAGGATGGCTGCCCAGATGAGGCCGTGGCCTGTGTATTTCTGCTGGATCTGTTTAATTGGGATGTAGATGATAAAAATATCAACTTCTCAAGAAATCATCATCAGATTTTGCAACATCTAACCAGAAGGGGGAAAAAAGAAGTCTAGTTAAAACATCTCAATTTAAAAATGTCTTGAAAACTATATTTCATCTAAGCAGAGGTATGCAAATAGGATGTAAATCACCCACCTGGCCCTCCCCACTCTTTCTCACCTCTGGATGTGGAGAGAGGGATGATTGGAAAATCTGAGTTGAGAGCCCAGTGCTATATAATCAGAGTTCTCTGGCTATAAGGTAATGATGGTCCCAGGGGACTGATTCAGGGACATATGCCAAGCCCTTTTAGTTCCTCAGGACATTTTGGTGAGTGTTCAGATTTTCTTGGGCTGAGCAAGGGATTGGGGTGGAGTTGGGGGAGCAATTATAACCCTTGATTATGAAGGGAAAAAGTGGTGATTGCTTCTGCATCTGAAACAAATAGAAATCATCCTCATAATAACCACAAGTGTTTTCGCTCGCCCTCCTCTGCCTCGGTTCACAAAATACCTTATTAAATCTGGAGAATAAAAATATGCCTGGGGTAATGGTTTATTATTAGAATAAATAATAGGCACTGGGTCTCCCCCCACCTTGCAAGTTATCAGATGCAAAGATACTTTTCTGGTTTCGCTGCTAACCGAGCGCACATGTGTCAGGCCAGGCTGGCTCTTGATGGCCAGGGGCCGCCCTCTCACTTCAAGACCAGCATCAAGCCTGAAAGCAACAGCTCCAAGAGGTCGCATCTTCGCAGGAAGCGGGGTGGCTGCAGGAAGCAGAATGGGGTCCGTGCCAGGGGCCACTTGTGACTCCCACCTCTTGCTGGGTGCTTGTCTGTCGAATCCACCTGCCTGCATGGCCTCGTCCCAGATCTGGGGAACTTGCTCTGTTGCCAATGGGGTATTTAACGAGTGGGTTCATGGCACAGCAAGTGCGAAAAGCATTTCCTCCAAAGAAAACAGCTCTTTGAAACCTGTTATTTGAGGCTCTCTCAAGTTCCGCAGGCATCCTGACCTCTGACACCCCTTTAATCAGATAACCAACACTTGACTCTCCCTGGTGACTCATATCAGGAACAGTGGGTCTCTTGTGATCCGTACCAACATCATCAAGTGGTATGCTTTCACGGGGACCAGCAGGAGAAGCGATGCTCACTCAGAGGCGTGTAGTGCTGGTGTATACCATACTCAAGTCATTTAAGGGCTAAAAAACCTAAGTGGTTTGAGATTTTCAGGACATGCTTAATAAATTACCCCTAAGCGCTGTTGGCTATCAATTAAATATGTTAGAACTTTCAGTCTTTGAGTTTATCAGTTCATGTTTACATGTAACACCAACCAATGTTTTGCTTTGTTTTGTTTCCAATTAGGATTTAGCCTTGCCACATTCTTTCTCATTCTCCTGACCCCCTTTGGCTCCTCTCGGAAGCTGGCATCTTTACAAAATCAGATGAGATTTTATCAACAGATTGTGGTTCTCCCTGAGGTTAAAATGAAAGTAGTGGAGGACAGATGAGTGGATCCCCAAGTTCTCTCAAACGCATTTTCTTCAATAATACAACCTGAGTCAAAAATCGACTTAATTCTTCATGGCTGACCTCACTCGCTGTGGCTTTTAGTTTTCATTATTTTTTCAATTGATTATTCCTCACTTCCTTTTTTGAAGCCTGAGGACTTACTACTTTCCCACACTATTTTTTTCCTCCTTTAGACCAAAAAGAAACAACAGCCAGAACTATTGATGAGATGTATAGTTGCCTATAATATTGTTACCTCGTGGCTCAGAGGTTAAAGCGTCAGCCTCCAATGCGGGAGACCCGGGTTCGATCCCTGGGTCGGGATGATCCCCTGGAGAAGGAAATGGTAACCCACTCCAGTACTCTTGCCTGGAGAATCCCATGGACGGAGAAGCCTGGTAGGCTACAGTCCACGTGGTCGCAAAGAGTCGGACACGACTGAGCGACCTCACTCACTTATAATATTGTTCAGTCATGTCTGACTCTGCAACCCATGGACTGTGGGCCTCCAGGCTTGTCTGTCCATGGGATTCTCCAGGCCAGAATACTGGAGTGAGTGGCCATTCCCTTCTCCATGGGATCTTCCCAACCCAGAAATCAAACCCGGGTCTCCTGCATTGCAGGCAGATTCTTTACTGTCTGAGCTACTATATGTATATGTATACGTACATATGTATGTATATGCATATACATACATATTTGTTGAGTATATGGAGGGATGAAAGGATGGAAAAACAAATAGATTTCAAACATTATCCTGATCTCTAGAAAAATAAAACTGAATAAGACAGTTCTTTCCCTTGCAGATCCTGTCTGATGTGTGGGAGGGGAAATCTGACTGGTAATAAGGTCAGGATAAAGCAGGAAGAACTGATAAGGGAGAGCTCCAAGTCAGGAGAAGATGAAAAAGGCTGAATCTGAGAAAGGTTCTGAGCCCTGTTGACTAGATGAAGATAGGAGATGGGGGAAGATGAATCCCCGCTATTAAACATCTTGTTCAACCAGAGCGTGGGGTCTCATGCTGGAGTTTATTGCTTCAGTTTCTAACCTTTCATAAGTGCTTACTTGGCAGCACTATTGAAAGTGGTATTTAATTCTCTGGAAGCATCTTAAAGGAACAGCACCAGACCTCCCCCTTTTTTTTTTTTTTTTTTTCATTTAGGCTATAAACTATATTGGTTTTGTGCATTAGTCCCATGGGAGGAAAAAAAAAAAATCACATGCTAGTTTCCAGATGAAATGGCATTTAGTAAAGTGTATATTTAAAGTATTTTTTAGGGCTGGCTTTTAAAAAGTGCATGGGAAGGGTATTTCTTCATAACAGATGATAAAAAGTTATAATACAGGTGTCTCTTCTCCTGAACCTCTCCCATAATGGTGTTTGGGAATTTTTTTTTTTTTTTTTTGAGAACCTCATTAGATATGAAAGAGAAAGTCTCTCGGTCTTGTCCAACTGTTTGCAACCCCATGGACTATATATACAGTCCATGGAATTCTCCAGGCTAGAATACTGGAGTGGGTAGCCTTTCCCTTCTCCAGGGGATCTTCCCAACCCAGGGATCAAACCTAGGTCTCCTGCATTGCAGGTGGATTCTTTACCAGCTGAGCTACAGTGATAACTTATTAATGCTTCAGAGCATCATCACACTCTGCTTTGAGTTCTGTGTGATGAGCACCACTGTAGCAGAAACACAGACCCATGATGGGACTCAGACGATCAACTGGCAATTTGCACTTGATGACCTCTAGGTGACAAACAGGAGGTCACCTGCCACCAGAGCCAGAAGATGCAGGTGTTACCAAGTTGATTTCTAAACAAAGAGGTAATGGCAGGTGTAGGTTCTATTAGGCAGCAGTAGAATGTATGGTGGGCTTCCCAGGTGGCGCTAGTGGTAAAGAACCTGCCTGCCAATTCAGGAGACCTAAGAAACACGGGTTTGATCCCTGGGTCAAGAAGATCCCCTGGAGGAGAGCATGGCAACCCGCTCCAGCATTCTTGCCTGGAGAATCCCATGGACAGAGGAGCCTGGCAGGCTGTAGTCCATGGGGTCGCGAAGAGTCAGACACGACTGAAGCGATTTAGCACAGCACAGCACAGAGGTGTATGGTGGAGATGACATCCAACTCACAAAGAATGTATGGCATGTGCAGGAACACCACCAAGGGAGAAGCTGGTTATTGTTACTAGAATATGAAGAATGTTACTAGAATGTAGATGCTGCCCAGGAAAAAGTATTAGCACCACTCTTTAATTGCCTCTCCCGTTTAGTTTATGTTTTACATGTAGATAAATATGTGATCCAATTTGAGTTAATTTTTTGTGTAAAGTGTGAGGTTTGAATCAAGGTGTTTTGTTTGTTTTTGCTTTGCATACAGATATTCAGTTATTCTAATACCATCTGTTTTGGGGCATATCAGTTTCCATAGTATTAATTTTTAAGTGCTTACTCTAGAAATTATAATGCATATACTTAACTTCTCTTAGTGTACCTAGAATCAGGTTTTTTTTTTTACTACTTTGATTGGGATGTGGAACACTTGTTGACATATATGTTTCTTCCCCTCCTCTCTTGATGCTGTGTTTATCTTATATATTGCATATGTTGTTGTTTAGTCGCTAAGTCATGCCCGACTATTTTGAACCCATGGACTATAGCCCGCCAGGCTCCTCTGTCCACTGGTTTTCCCAAGCAAGAGTATTTCAGTGGGTTGCTATTTCCTTCTCCAGGGTATCTTCCTGACCCAGGTATCGAACCTGAGTTTCCTGCCTTGGCAGGTGGATTTTTTACCACTGAGCCACCAGGGAAACCCCATATGTACATTGAAAACCAAATTAGACAATTTTGTAATTTGTTTGCTTTCAACCATTAAACATATTTGAAAGAACTCAGAGGAGTAGACTGGTCTATTGTATTCTATTTTACCCTTATATTTACCATTTCTTTGCTCTCCATTTATTCTTCATGTTCCAACTTTCTTTCTGGTTTCATATTCCATTTGTCTGGCAATTCCTGTTAGCAATTATTTCAGAGCAGTTCTGCTGGCAGAGAATTTACTTAGTTTCCTTAATATTTCATATTCATTTCTAAGGGATATTTTCATTGGAATTAGAATTCTGAATTGAATTTAGCACTTAGAAAATTGTGTGCCACCTCTTTCCTGACTCCCTGGTTTTTGTTTGCTTGTTAAATGAGAAATCCACAGTTATTTGAATCGTTGCCTTCTTACAAAGAGAGCATTATTTGTCTGGCTGTTTTCAAAGTCTTCCCCCCAACCTAGGTTTTAGAATTTTGATTATATTTCTTTGGGTTTTAGGGTTTGCTGAACTTGTTGAATTTGTGTGTTTATATATTTTGCCAAATGTGGAGTGTTTTAAGCCATTATTTCCTCAAATAATTTTTCTGTGGTGAACTTTATTGTCGAATTCTTTATCCTAGAATCCTTTATTCTACAATTATCTTTATTCTAGGATTCCAGTGACATGAATGTTATCATTTTTTTCTCTTGTTACACATCCCTGGATTTCTTTCTCTTTTCTTTTCCTCACTTTGTTTAGTTTGGATACTTTTTACTGACACATACTCAAATTTGCTGAGCTTTCTCCTGCTGTCTCCATTCTACATTTGAACTCTTTCCGTGATTTTACTTTCTTTTAAATTTAAGTTATTGATTTTATAGTTCTAAAATTTCCATTTGGTTCCTCTTTATCTCTTCTATTTTTTTTTTTTTTTTGTCAGTACTGTCTATTTTTTTTTTCCTTAGTGTTAACCATGTTTTCCTTTGCTTGTTGGAGTATTTTTATAATAGCTGCTTAAAATGGGTATTTGATAATTCCAAATTACCATTTGTCTTTATTCTGGTCTGCTTCCCCCCTCCATCTGCTACTGTTTAATTTTCTGAGACTTTAGGTATGTATTCTATTCAGATTTTGTAGCAACACTGAGAAAGGGAGACAGGGTAATGTAGGCTTGCTCCGTCTTAGCTGGAACCGGAACCTCATTACCTGCTTCACTTTATGTGACTGTGAGAAAGAGGCGCGCAAAATGAAAGTTCCCATTGTAGCCGCTTCAGAGTGTACAGCATAAGAGGATTAAATACATACACAGTATTGTGCGACCATTGCTGTCTAGTTTCAGAACTTTCTCATCACTCCAAATATAGAAACTCCAAGCCCACAAAGCACTCACTCAGCCCACTTTGTTATTATTGTTGTTTTTTAGTCATTAAGTCATGTCTGACTCTTGCTACCGCATGGGACTATAGCCCTCCAGGCTCCTCTGTCTGTGGGATTTCCCAGGCAAGAATACTGGAGTGGGTTACCATTTCCTTCTCCAAGGGCTCTTCCCCACCCAAAGATCAAACTCACGTCTCCTACATTGGCAGGTGTAGTCTTCACCACCACCTGGGAAGCCCTGTTACCTCTCTTTGCCCCCTTCCCCTGGCAACCAATAATCTGCCTTCTGTCTCTATGGATTTGTCCCACCTAACAGTTTGTGGAGATACAAGCTTTACTTATCATATGTACTTTGCACACCATAACATTACCTATTTCAAGTATATGACTCACCGTGGGTGTGTTTTGTATATTTAGACAGCTGTACCCATTTCCTGTTTATAATTTTTAAATTGTCATTTTTTTTTTTTAAATTTTCAGTGCACCATGCAGCATGTAGGATTCTAGTTCCCCGACCAGGGATTGAACACCAGCTCCCTGGCGTGGAAACACGGGTTCTTAACCACTGGGCCACCAGGGAAGTCCTTCTTCCTTTTTAACATTTTGGAATATTTCCTCCCAGTCCTTTCCTCTTGTCTTTCTTCTTTTTCTTTACTAGTCAATTTCACTATATTTTTAACACAAAACAAGGATCACTTTTATAGCTGCTTTTACTAAAGACTAAATCGCACCTTTTGAGCATTTCCCATCTCTCTGTTTTTTATTTTTTTTATTTTTTATTTAAAAAAAAAATTTTTTTTTTTTTACACGAACTCCCAAACATGAACCCTCCTCCCACCTCCCACCCCACATCATCCCTCCAGATCATCCCCATACACCAGCCCCAAGCGTCCTGCATCCTGCACTGAACATAGACTGGCAATTCATTTCTTACATGATAGTATACAAATTTCAGTGCTATTCTCCCAAATCATCCCACCCTCTCCCTCTCCCTCTCCTTCTCCCTCAGAGTCCATAAGTCCACTCTACACATCTGTATCTCTTTTGCTGTCTTGCATACAGGGTCCTCATTACCATCTTTCTAAATTCCATATATATGTGTTAGTATACTGTATTGGTGTTTTTCTTTCTGGCTTACTTCACTCTGTATAATTGGTTCCAGTTTCATCCATCTTATTAGAACTGATTCAAATGTATTCTTTTTAATGGCTGAGTAATACTCCATTGTGTATATATACCACAGCTTTCTTATCCATTCATCCGCTGATGGACATCTAGGTTGTTTCCATGTCCTGGCTATTATAAACAGTGCTGCAATGAACATTGGGGTACATGTGTCTCTTTCTATTCTGGTTTCCTCGGTGTGTATGCCCAGCAGTGGGATTGCTGGGTCATAAGGCAGTTCTATTTGCAATTTCTTAAGGAATCTCCACACTGTTCTCCATAGTGGCTGTACTAGTTTGCATTCCCACCAACAGTGTAAAAGGGTTCCCTTTTCTCCACACCCTCTCCAGCATTTATTGCTTGCAGACTTTTGGATCGCAGCCATTCTGACTGGTGTGAAGTGGTATCTCATTGTGGTCTTGATTTGCATTTCTCTGATAATGAGTGACGTTGAGCATCTTTTCATGTGTTTGTTAGCCATCCGTATGTCTTCTTTGGAGAAATGTCTATTTAGTTCTTTGGCCCATTTTTTGATTGGGTCGTTTATTTTTCTGGAATTGAGCTGTATAAGTTGCTTGTATATTTTTGAGATTAGTTGTTTGTCAGTTGCTTCATTTGCTATTATTTTCTCCCATTCAGAGGGTTGTCTTTTCACCTTGCTTATAGTTTCCTTTGTTGTGCAGAAGCTTTTAATTTTAATTAGATCCCATTTGTTTATATTTGCTTTTATTTCCAGTATTCTGGGAGGCGGATCATTGAGGATCCTGCTGTGATTTATGTCGGAGAGTGTTTTGCCTATGTTCTCCTCTAGGAGTTTTATAGTTTCTGGTCTTACATTTAGATCTTTAATCCATTTTGAGTTTATTTTTGTGTGTGGTGTTAGAAAGTGATCTAGTTTCATTCTTTTACAAGTGGTTGACCAGTTTTCCCAGCACCACTTGTTAAAGAGATTGTCTTTACTCCATTGTATATTCTTGCCTCCTTTGTCAAAGATAAGGTGTCCATATGTGTGTGGATTTATCTCTGGGCTTTCTATTTTGTTCCATTGATCTATATTTCTGTCTTTGTGCCAGTACCACACTGTCTTGATGACTGTGGCTTTGTAGTAGAGCCTGAAGTCAGGTAAGTTGATTCCTCCAGTTCCATTCTTCTTTCTCAAAATTGCTTTGGCTATTCGAGGTTTTTTGTATTTCCATACAAATCTTGAAATTATTTGTTCTAGTTCTGTGAAAAATACCGCTGGTAGCTTGATAGGGATTGCATTGAATCTGTAGATTGCTTTGGGTAATATATTCATTTTCACTATATTGATTCTTCCAATCCATGAACATGGTATATTTCTCCATCTATTAGTGTCCTCTTTGATTTCTTTCATCAGTGTTTTATAGTTTTCTATATATAAGTCTTTAGTTTCTTTAGGTAGATATATTCCTAAGTATTTTATTCTTTTCGTTGCAATGGTGAATGGAATTGTTTCCTTAATTTCGTTTTCTACTTTCTCATTATTAGTGTATAGGAATGCAAGGGATTTCTGTGTGTTGATTTTATATCCTGCAACTTTACTATATTCATTGATTAGCTCTAGTAATTTTCTGGTGGAGTCTTTAGGGTTTTCTATGTAGAGGATCATGTCATCTGCAAACAGTGAGAGTTTTACTTCTTCTTTTCCAATTTGGATTCCTTTTATTTCTTTTTCTGCTCTGATTGCTGTGGCCAAAACTTCCAGAACTATGTTGAATAGTAGCGGTGAAAGTGGACATCCTTGTCTTGTTCCTGACTTTAGGGGAAATGCTTTCAATTTTTCACCATTGAGGATAATGTTTGCTGTGGGTTTGTCATATATAGCTTTTATTATGTTGAGGTATGTTCCTTCTATTCCTGCTTTCTGGAGAGTTTTTATCATAAATGGATGTTGAATTTTATCAAAGGCCTTCTCTGCATCTATTGAGATAATCATATGGCATTTATTTTTCAATTTGTTAATGTGGTGAATTACATTGATTGATTTGCGAATATTGAAGAATCCTTGCATTCCTGGGATAAAGCCTACTTGGTCATGGTGTATGATCTTTTTAATGTGTTGTTGGATTCTGATTGCTAGAATTTTGTTGAGGATTTTTGCATCTATGTTCATCAGTGATATTGGCCTGTAGTTTTCTTTTTTTGTGGCATCTTTGTCAGGTTTTGGTATTAGGGTGATGGTGGCCTCATAGAATGAGTTTGGAAGTTTACCTTCCTCTGCAATTTTCTGGAAGAGTTTGAGTAGGATAGGTGTTAGCTCTTCTCGAAATTTTTGGTAGAATTCAGCTGTGAAGCCGTCTGGACCTGGGCTTTTGTTTGCTGGAAGATTTCTGATTACAGTTTCAATTTCCGTGCTTGTGATGGGTCTGTTAAGATTTTCTATTTCTTCCTGGTTCAGTTTTGGAAAGTTGTATTTTTCTAAGAATTTGTCCATTTCTTCCACGTTGTCCAATTTATTGGCATATAATTGCTGATAGTAGTCTCTTATGATTCTTTGTATTTCTGTGTTGTCTGTTGTGATCTCTCCATTTTCATTTCTGATTTTATTGATTTGATTTTTCTCCCTTTGTTTCTTGATGAGTCTGGCTAATGGTTTGTCAATTTTATTTATCTTTTCAAAAAACCAGCTTTTGGCTTTGTTGATTTTTGCTATGGTCTCTTTTGTTTCTTTTGCATTTATTTCTGCCCTAATTTTTAAGATTTCTTTCCTTCTACTAACTCTGGGGTTCTCCATTTCTTCCTTTTCTAGTTGCTTTAGGTGTAGAGTTAGGTTATTTATTTGACTTTTTTCTTGTTTCCTGAGGTATGCCTGTATTGCTATGAACTTTCCTCTTAGCACTGCTTTTATAGTGTCCCACAGGTTTTGGGTTGTTGTGTTTTCATTTTCATTCATTTCTATGCACATTTTGATTTCTTTTTTGATTTCTTCTGTGATTTGTTGGTTATTCAGAAGCGTATTGTTCAGCCTCCAAATGTTGGAATTTTTAATAGTTTTTCTCCTGTAATTGAGATCTAATCTTAATGCATTATGGTCAGAAAAGATGCTTGGAATGATTTCGATTTTTTTGAATTTATCAAGGTTAGATTTATGTCCCAGGATGTGATCTATCCTGGAGAAGGTTCCGTGAGCACTTGAGAAAAAGGTGAAATTCATTGTTTTGGGGTGAAATGTCCTATAGATATCAATTAGGTCTAACTGGTCTATTGTATCATTTAAAGTTTGCGTTTCTTTGTTAATTTTCTGGTTAGTTGATCTGTCCATAGGTGTGAGTGGGGTATTAAAGTCTCCCACTATTATTGTGTTATTGTCAATTTCCCCTTTCATACTTGTTAGCATTTGTCTTACATATTGCGGTGCTCCTATGTTGGGTGCATATATATTTATAATTGTTATATCTTCTTCTTGGATTGATCCTTTGATCATTATGTAGTGGCCTTCTTTGTCTCTTTTCACAGCCTTTGTTTTAAAGTCTATTTTATCAGCTATGAGTATTGCCACTCCTGCTTTCTTTTGGTCTCTATTTGCATGATATATCTTTTTCCAGCCTTTCACTTTCAGTCTGTTTATGTCCCTTGTTTTGAGGTGGGTTTCTTGTAGACAGCATATACAGGGGTCTTGTTTTTTTATCCATTCAGCCAGTCTTTGCCTTTTGGTTGGGGCATTCAACCCATTTACGTTTAAGGTAATTATTGATAAGTATGATCCCGTTGCCATTTACTTTATTGTTTTGGGTTCGGGTTTATACACCCTTTTTGTTTCCTGTCTAGAGAATATCCTTTAGCATTTGTTGGCCATCTCTCTGTTTTTTAAAACAATGTTCTAAATGCTGCCCATTTTGCTGTTTTTTCAATGTACTATGGGGCTTCCCTGGTGGCTCAGTGGGAAAGAATCTGCCTGCAGTGCAAGAGCTGCAGGAGACCTGGGTTCAATCCCTGAGTCAGGAAGATCCCCTGGAGGAGGGCATGGCAACCCACTCCTGCGCTCTTGCCTGAACAATCCCATGACAGAGGAGCCTGGTGGCCTGCAGCCCATATGGTTGCAAAGAGTTGAACACGACTGAAGCAACTGAGCATTCAGGCACAGTAGTACTAAAATTTACTTTTAATTTTTTTCTATTATTACACATGGTAATATTTACAGCTTTTAAATAATGCTGCAGTTAATTGACACATAAGTAAACATTTGTGTGTAACTCTGTTTTCTTAAGAGCTATTCTGATACTTCTGGGTTAAAGGACACAGCAAAGCACTGATTTATAGATTCGGGGCTCTGGCATATCCTAAGTAATGATTCCTGTTTTTGTTTTAGAGAAAGTCAAAAAGAAACCTTCAATATAAAATACGTAAAATATACATCAAAAGTCAGCTCCTAAACCTTCTTCTCCTTTAGTATGTTTCAAAAACTCGTGATATATTGTCAGATGCTAGGTATCAGGGGTTGCCTCATTGGTGGGAAAAAAAAAAACGCCAGAAATATACAGAATAAATTGTGAATGGGTACCCAAATTTCATTTTCGTTTTGTTGTTGGAGTTGAAGGTGGAATCAGCTAGTCACTCAGTCATGTCTGACTCTTTGTGACCCCATGGACTGCAGTCTGCCAAGCTCCTCTGTCCATGGAATTCTCCAGGCAAGAATACTGCAGTGGGTATCCCTTCCCTCCTCCATGTGATCTTCCCAACGCAGGGATCGAACACAGGTCTCCCACATTGCAGGTGGATTCTTTACCATCTGAGCCACCAGGGAAGCCCAGTCCCCATAGAGGGAGAGTGACCACAGATCCCAGGTTGCCTTGTCACCCCCATATCACATCTGCTGACCCCAGGATAATCATTACTAGTACCCCACACACTCCTTTAACACCCGTATATATATATTTTTTTAATTGGAGGATAATTGCTTCCAATGTTGTGTTAGTTTCTGCTGTCTAGCAGCATGAATCAGCCACGTGTATACATGTATCGCCTCCCTCTTGAGCCTCCTCCTCTTCCTACCGCCCACTCCACCTCTCTAGGTCATCACAGAGCACCAAGCTGAACTCCCTGTGTTATACAGCGGCTTCCCACTAGCTATCCGTTTCACACCTGGTAGTCTATGGGGCCGCAGAGAGTCGGACACAACTGAAGCGACTTAGCAGCAGCAGCAGCAGCAGCAGCGTATATGTCAGTGCTACCATCTCAATTTCTCCTACCCTCTCCTTCCCACTCTGTGAACATATTTGCAGGGAAGGGATGGAGTCACATATATATATATTTATATATGTATATATATATAGGTATTTATATATATATTTGTACATGTGTATATTTGTGTATTTATATATATTTATATATGTGTATATATATACATATGTATTTTTATATATTTTTATTTATGTATATGTATATATATTTTTTCTGTCCAGTCAACAGATTATGTGGTTATACAGTATTCTTACCTGGGATATTCCATGGACAGAGGAGCCTAGTAGGCTACAGTCCATGGGGTCGCAAAGAGTTAGACACGACTGAGCAACTTCACTTTCACTTTTCACTTTCCTGCACTGGAGAAGGAGATGGCAACCCACTCCGGTGTTCTTGCCTGGAGAATCCCAGGGACGGGGGAGCCTGGTGGGCTGCCGTCTATGTGGTCGCACAGAGTCGGACACGACTGAAGCGGCTTAGTAGTAGTAGTAGTAGTATTCTAAAGACACATCCTTGCTTTTAAGAAGCACATTTTGGTAGGACATGGCACAGTGAAAGTGAAGTTGCTCAGTTGTGTCCGACTCTTTGCGACCCCATAGACTGTAGCCTACCAGGCTCCTCTGTCCATTGAATTCTCCAGGCAAGAGTACTGGGGTGGGGTGCCATTGCCTTCCCCACACTGCAGTACTATTGCTTGGAAAATCCCATGGACAGAGTAGCCTGGTGGGCTGCAGTCCATGGGGTCGCTAACAGTTGGACAGACTGAGCGACTTCACTTTCACTTTTCTCTTTCATGAATTGGAGAAGGAAATGG
Organism: Oreotragus oreotragus; assembly: GCA_006410675.1. Lineage (NCBI taxonomy): Eukaryota > Metazoa > Chordata > Mammalia > Artiodactyla > Bovidae > Oreotragus > Oreotragus oreotragus. The sequence continues at coordinate 6,234 of SJYX01005856.1, read as the reverse complement.
CAACCCACTCCAGTATTCTTGCCTGGAGAATTCCAGGGTTGGGGGAGCCTGGTGGGCTGCCGTCTATGGGGTCACACAGAGTCGGACACGACTGAAGTGACGCAGCAGCAGCAGCAGCAGTACTGCAGTGGATTGCCATTTCCTTCTCCAGGGGATCTTCCTGACCCAGGGATCGAACCCAGGTCTCCCACATTGTAGACAGACACTTTACTGTCTGACCCATCAGGGAAGTCCTAGGGCATGGCATAGGTATCACTAATCTTTTCCTTTTTTGAGCTTGTGGGAGATATCACAAGTTGATCAGAATTCCCTTCTCTGATATAAGCATTGACCTCAGAATTTCTCCCAACACAGTCCTCAGGGACATACTGCTATCTGATTAGAACTGGACCATAAAATGTAACCCACTTGCCAGGTGATAGGTGATACTGTGGGCCCTTAGCATCAGCAAAGATGCTGTGTGCCAACCAGTGCTTATCCCTGACCATCTTTGTTATTTTTTACTTTTCATTTTATATTGGAGTATAGCCAACTAAAAATGCTGTGGCAGTTTCAGGGGAACAGCAGAGGGCCTCAGCCATACACATACGTGTACATCCATTCTCCCCCAAACCCTCCTCCCTCCCAGGCTGCCACACAGTATGGAGCAGAGTTCCCTGTTCTGTAGTAGGTCCTTGCTGGTTATCCATTTTTAATGTAGCAGAGTGTACGTGTTGATCCCAAACTCCCTAACTACCCTTTCCCCTCTGGCAACCATGTTAGTCTGTTAGTCTTTCTGTTTTGTAAGTAAGCTCTTGTGTATCATTTATTTTTAGATTCCACCTATCAGGGATGTCATATATCTCTCCTTCTCTATCTGACTTAACTTCACTCAGTATGACAATCTCTAGTCCATTCATGCTGCTGCAGATGACAGTACTTCATTCTGTTTAATGGTTGAGTAAGTGGACCTTCCACGAAGAATGCCTGCCCTTGTTGGGGCAAGAGGGAAAGCTTCAGATTCTACCTCCCACGCCCTCGTTCACATCCCTCTCTTTATCCACCTTCAAGACTAGCTCGTTCTAGTTGTTTCTGGATGACACAATTGAAACTCCAAGAGAAGCGGAAGCTATTTGGACCTAAAGAAAACATTAAATGCATAATTAATTAATTCTGGGTCTACTTTGAACCAAGTGATTAGAAGTAATTTTCCATTTCCTTTCATGCTGTTTTCATGCAGAACCGTCTGATTTCCCCCCTCTTTTTCTTCTCTTTGTAGGTTTCAAGACAACAGATGAATTGTGAAAGAGAGCAGCTAAGGGTAGGTGTATCTGCTTGTAAAATTCTTCCTGGGTCTCGATTCTGTGTGATAAGCAAAAATTTCCCTGTCTCTCCCCAGACGCAGGATTCTAAATAACGGGCTTCATCTTAAGACTGGTTGAGTTGAAAATATTTATCCCGGCTAATTTAGTATTGATTGAGTTGGTAAATACAGTATATCTTCTTTTGAAGTGCCATTATAGTAGATATGGATTTTTTGATTTAGATTCAGCAATAAATACTTCTTTTCTGGAATTTGTTTGACATCATTGTACTCTTTTTATGGACGATACGAGGTCTAAGTTATAACAAAGGTCAAAAGAACGCCTTGCTGCCTCCTTAATGTGAACGCCAGGCTCTTTGCTGAGTGGCTCAAATGCTATGTGGCTGTTAACTGGGGTGGGTGAGCTGCTACTAAGTCAAGGACATTTTCTAGGAGAACTTGAGTCCTCCCTAGACCTTTTAGTTTTGGTGGCATGTGTGTGGAAGGAGGAGACAGAATTTTAAAACTCAAATGCTATTTACCTTCCTAAAAATGAAACTCTCTCAGTGCTGAAGTGCATTAGTTGTAAACAGTGTTGCCTCGATGACAGCAGAGAACAGTTTGCTTATCAGTGCAGCTTGGAGGCTTTGTTCTGCTGTGAAGGTGTCATGGTTGAGATCCTTGATGGCCTGGGTATGGTATTTTAAGAAATGTCTGGATTGCCTCCCGCACCCCCCATTTGTGTTTTTTTAAAAACACATCATGTTTTGGATGGATGAATGTGAAGTCATAGTTGGCCTGTCTTTAATGTCATTGTTGGAAATTGACAATTTTTACTGGACTGTGTGCTGTATAGTCATGTTTGTTATAAAAACTAAAGGAATCTGTTACTTTTAAAATCGTAACAGCAAGGTTAGGGGTTAAGAAAGCCTTGTGCTCGAAGAGAGCTTACAGCCGCCTAGTTTATTGAAGCATTCTCATGTTGTTTATACTCTGCCTTGTAACTTTCCAGAGCCTTTACTTCCTGCCAGTCTCAAGATGACAATGATTTGCAGAGTTATTTCCATTTTACAATAGCTTTTGGCATCAGGTGTGTTAAATCCTTATGTAAAACAAACAACAAAATCCAGTTGCGTGGAACGGAGAGCTGGTAGGTTGAAGCTTTCTGCTTTTATGCATATTTATTGTATGTGGCATCCCAGCACGGCCCTATGGATTAACCTCTCATCTCTCCCCACTTCACTCCTAAGTACCTGTGCCTGCATTAGCTGTGACTTCTTCATGAAACAGCCTTCAAGATGTTTTAAGCTTTCCTGAAGTCTCTTATTGCTTTTCCCTGCAGTCTGAATTACTGGTTCATCCTAGTAAATAATGTATTGCAACTTCAGATTTCTCTTCCTGTTTAGATGGGGACGATGTGGCCAGAACTAGGTCAGAGCTAGATAAAGAGGAATGCGCGCTTTTTTTTTTTTTTTTGGTCTCCAGGAGGCCTTGATAAATTCCTCAGAATTAAGAAAAAATTGAAATCTCTATGGCAAATGAGACTCCCCCGGCAAATTAAGGACGCAGGAGGTAATGAAGTACTTGTGTGCAGTTGGAGGGCTTTATTATTTTACATTGATGGGGGGACTGTCAACAGGGGTGTGGTTGAGGAACAAGAATGGAGCACACCCCCCACACACACACTCTGTTGAATACAGTTCAAGCTGTGATTTGATATGAGGAGTCATGCAGTTAACTCTAACCTGGTGCTCCGATAGCCCCGTATAAGACCATCTCTGATACCATGGACTGGAGCTTTGTTGTTGCTGTTGTAGTGTGATTTTGCACTTTAAAGTAATTTATGTTTTGAATCAATAGATACATTCCAATCGATGGGAAACACATTTATGGAGTCTGAAATTTAAATGATGCCTAAGGGAATGCAGTGAGAATTTCCCTTCCTATTTGAATCTTAGGCATCCAGTTCCCTCCTGGGAGACACCCAACTGTTATTAGACTCTGTCTCATCTTTGACAGCTGTGTCTTGTCTATGGATATTTTCTCCATCTTCTCTTTTTCTGTTTTCCTTCTCCTCCTTTTTCTCCCTACCTGATCCCTCCTTTCCTTTTAGTCCTCTCTTGTGTTTATATTCTGACCTCCTATTACCTGAAAAGAAAACTTTCTTGAGGAAGGTGATTGCTTTTTTGTTAGGGAGACACACTTTTGGGGTGTTCCTGAAAAGAAAGCTGGCTCTCGTCTGAAACACCTGGCTGCTTTAATGAAATGTGATATTTCTTTTTTTCCTTAGAAAAAGAGGCAGTGGGAGAAACATAGATAGTGGTTTACTTACCAGCATCACTGAAGGGTGTCTATCTGCCAGCCTCACTTCTTAAAACATGTTTTAAATACAGCAAACTGCATTTGTTGTCCAGGATTTTTGGCCCACAGCCATGTTGCCAAGTTTATATCCCTTCATCAGTACATTCTGTTATGTTGTCAGATTTCAAGGAGGCAATTGGATGGTTATACAATGTACCCCTTTATCTTGGCCTCCTGGAACGGCAGATAATACAAAAAGATGCAGCTACTGAACCATGTTTTGTGCATGTAGACACCTGTAGGTATTGGTACATCCAAAACCCCTCTTATTCTCCTTTTCTCACAAATCCTATTTCCCCTGCCCTCAAAAATGCATTCTGTGAGGTACTTATTCTAAAAGATATTATAAAATCTTTAAAAAAATTCTTCGCTTAATTCATTATGTTAAAGAGAGTTAAATTTACTTTCTTTTAAGCTGCAGGACTTCTCAGAGCCTTTAATGGGCAAAAACAAAATACAGAGATGATGATAATATACATTATTTAAATTAATTTATTTTTTTAATTGGAGGAAAATTGCTTTACAATGTTGTGATGGTTTCTGCCATACAGGAATGCAAATTAGCCATAATTATACATGTATCACCTCCTCATGAGCCTCCCTCTCCTCTCTGTATGCAATTTTTTGCAAACTCATCTGATCACAGACCACTGGGGATGCAGAATACACTCTGAGAAACACTTGGAAAATTATTGCAGTTTTGTTTTTGTTTTTCCGGTTAGAATGTTACTGTCTGAAAGTTATAGCAAAGCTAAGCCTTCTTTAAAACATAAAAATATCTGGTCACCTCCCAGTTTCAGCGTTTATTCAGTGGATTTGGGGGCAGGAGGCGGTAATCTAGAATCTTTGAGCCTCTCAGTCTTTCTTTCCTTCTTCCCAGAGGAAAGAGCAGCATCACATGCTGGACACAGCATTCTCTTCAGAAGAGAAACCTAAGAGGAGCGTTTTCTTTTGATTGTGATTGGAGGAAAATCATTCCCAGAAACCTTCTAGGCAGATATTTTCATCTCATTGGCCAATCACCATGCCAATCACTGCCAGAGCAACTTGGGAGGTCAGTGATTGGCCACAGCGGCCATGATTTCCGCTCCCTCCCCCGGCCCCCAGGGACAGGCACATCGTTCACCGGAAGACAATAAGATTTGCTTAAACAGGAAGAAGAGGAGCATGTTGGTTGATGGAGTTTCCCACTAGTGTCTTCCATGAAAGGAGTCCCCATGAGTCCTCTCTGTCACTCGTGTTGCTGGTTTCCTGTCAACCCCTTTAACCCTGCACTTAGGACTCCGGGAACCACACTTACAGCCTCAGCTATGCCCGAACTCTGGGTTGTGGAATCTGAAACAGATGCTTTCTCTGCCAGTCTCAGGGATCGCATCTCCCCATCCTAACCGCCTTTTCTACCCAGCTTGGCACTCTCTTTGTATTTCACCCTATGTTCTTTGGAACCATCCTGGATTCTGTCTTTGCTGATTTTCCCTCATCATCGGGTATTGGCAGCAGACCAAAGACCTCACTCCAGGACCTAGCTCAGCCCCAGACATATCATCCATGAGTTCCTGGCCTCTACTCCTCCCAAGAGAAGGCCTCCAGCCAGTCATTCTGAGCGATGACTCACCCTTCTCGGAAGACTATTGGAATTACTCTCTTTGCCAGTGAGCAAACAACAGAACAGAAAACCTGTTCATTCCTCCATCCTAAATGTTGTCAATCTAGAGTAGGCTAAGCCTTCTAGTTTATCTTTTCAGACTGTTGCTGGATCCCTTTGGGGTGATATCTCACAGGGGCTCACCACGATATCTGTGCGTTGAAAGTTCTCTTGACACTGTGGGCTGCAATTACTCAGGTTTGCTGCCAACCGATGCCCAACAATGCAGTAGGACAGTTGTCGTAACCCACCCATCAATATTTACCTCTCCAGCACCTGAGACCAACAAAGTGAGTGAAAATCGCTCAGTCGTGCAACCCCATGGACTATACAGTCCATGGAATTCTCCAGGACAGAATATTGGAGTGGATAGCCTTTCCCTTCTCCAGGGGATCTTCCCAACCCAGGGATTGAACCCAGGTCTCCTGCATTGCAGATGGATTCTTTACCAGCTGAGCCACAAGGGAAGCCTCCCCAAAGGGAAGCCTCCCAAAAGGGAAGCCAACAAAGAAACAAACAACTAAGAGAGAAATTGTATGATTTTAGTACATTATTGTCACTCTCATCCATCTCCCAGTGGGAAAGATTGTATGGTCATCAGTTCAGTTCAGGTCAGTTCAGTCGCTCAGTCGTGTCCGACTCTTTGTGACCCCATGAATCGCAGCATGCCAGGCCTCCCTGTTCATCACCATCTCCCGGAGTTCACTCAGACTAACTCAGTCCATCGAGTCCGTGATGCCATCCAGCCATCTCATCCTCGGTCGTCCCCTTCTCCACCTGCCCCCAATCCCTCCCAGCATCAGAGTCTTCTCCAATGAATCAACTCTTCTCACGAGGTGGCCAAAGTGCTGGAGTTTTAGCTTTAGCATCATTCCTTCCAAAGAAATCCCAGGGTTGATCTTCAGAATGGACTGGTTGGATCTCCTTGCAGTCCAAGGGACTCTCA
>SJYX01005855.1:138189-161917 GCA_006410675.1 Oreotragus oreotragus | reverse complement strand
ATATGAAAAGGAGTACGTCAAGGCTGTATATTGTCACCCTGCTTATTTAACTTATATAAAGAGTACATCATGAGAAACACTGGGCTGGAAGAAACACAAGCTGGAATCAAGATTGCCAGGAGAAATATCAATAACCTCAGATATGCAGATGACACCACCCTTATGGCAGAAAGTGAAGAGGAACTAAAAAGCCTCTTGATGAAATTGAAAGAGGAGAGTGAAAAAGTTGGCTTAAAGCTCAGCATTCAGAAAATGAAGATCATAGCATCCGGTCCCATCACTTCATGGGAAATAGATGGGGAAACGGTGGAAACAGTGTCAGACTTTATTTTTCTGGGCTCCAAAATCACTGCAGATGGTGATTGTAGCCATGAAATTAGAAGACGTTTACTCCTTGGAAGAAAAGTTATGACCAACCTAGACAGCATAGTAAAAAACAGAGACATTACTTTGCCAACAAAGGTCCATCTAGTCAAGGCTATGGTTTTTCCAGTGGTCATGTATGGATGTGAGAGTTGGACTGTAAACAAAGCTGAGCACTGAAGAATTGATGCTTTTGAACTGTGGTGTTGAAGAAGACTGTTGAGAGTCCCTTGGACTTTAAGGAGATCCAACCAGTCCATCCTAAAGATCAGTCCTGGGTGTTCATTGAAAGGACTGGTGTTGAAGCTGAAACTCCAATACTTTGGCCACCTGATGGGAAAAGCTGACTCATTTGAAAAGATCCTGATGCTGGGAAAGATTGAGGGCAGGAGGAGAAAGGGACGACAGAGGATAAGATGGTTGGAATGCATCACTGACTCAATGGACATGGGTTTGGGTGAACTCCAGGAACTGGTAATGGACAGGGAGGCCTGGCGTGCTGCGGTTCATGGGGTCACAAAGAGTCGGACATGACTGAGCAACTGAACTGAATTGAACTGTATCTGAAGTCCTGTGTTACTGGCACTGGGACCTTTGAGGCAAGGCCCTGACAATGACCTACAGGAGCATGGATCTTCCAGGGGGAGAGAAGATCAGAATGTGTTAAGTGCTTTATAAGAGTATTCTCCAAGGGCAGGAAGATTTCCCCACCGGAGGCTAGCAATTTGAGAGAGCCTCATGCAGGAGGAAGCATTCAAATTGACTCAGAGCCGAAAGAACAGGTAGAATTTTGATAGAAAATGCAGGGTAAGGGAGGCCATTCTTAACAAAGACACTAGCCAGGGCTCTGGCATGAATGTAGGGGTGAAACTAGACTAATGGACTTCCACAAGGAGAGTGAAAAAAAAAAATCGCAGGTTATCCTCTAATTAACCGGAAACCACTAAGTGACTGGAACCACTTATGGGAGGTTGTTCCATTAATTAAGATTTTCCTGCCTGTGTGAGACCACACACACACACACACACACACACCTGTTCAGTCCCAGACTCCCCTAAGCACCTTCCTCATGCAGCCAAAGGGTGCTGATCTTTGCACCCCTTCAAGGCCAGGGCTGTCGGGGGTGGGGGTGCTGCCTATCAGCCAGGAAGACACATTCTGTGCACGCTGTGCTGCGGCCCCATGGAGGCCCCATTCCGAAAGGATTGGAAATGTAATCACAACAGTTTTTATTAGCAAAAGAACAGCAGGAACCCTTCTGCTGTCCATATGGACAGATCCCGATGGGTATTCATGAAGCAGTTTGCTGCGGGAATAGCCGTGCTTAAAACTCCTCGTCCAATTACCTTTGAACTTGCCTTTTTTGCTGCAGTGGCTGTTGCTGCTGCATGCGAAACATCTCACACACTTGTCTCTCTTCAGGAGGGCTGGGTCTGTCTTACCCTGTTTGGTGTTCCTTTGCCCGGAGACTGGTGGGCTAGAGAAGACCCAGAAGTCTGGGACCTGGCCACCTCTCCTGGATGTCCTGCAGGTTGGTTTGGTCTCATCTGCCCTGTGTTATACTGTCCAGTTGACTGGAGCCAACAGTAGCTTTAGGAGAAGCCCCTCAGGCCTGTAGGAACCTGGGACAAAGAGAGATTTTGCAGAGACACCTGGTGAGGGGTAAAGAGCTGCCAACCCAAGCACTGCATTCTGGCCTCCTCCATGTGCTCCTGGGTAGAGGACAGTGGACACAGTGACCATACAGCCTAGGTGCTGGGGACATTTCTAGTTCCAGATCCCTTCTCATTGTCACTAGTCACGCGCATCATATTACAGGTCCGGATTCTGGGAGAAGACTCGCAATTTCCATGTATGGAGGACAGGCATGTATAAATCTGAAATACGGTCATCATTACAGCAGAAAGAAGCCCATGCTTTCTGAAAGGTGTAGGTGCCAGAGTTGGACTTCATTGTCTGGAAGAGGACAAGGAGGAGGATTCAGCAGCTGGAAGTAGATACATGTTTCTGAGTTTGTGAAGATCCATAACAGAAGGGGAGCCCGGAAAGGCAAACCCAGTGTTACAGGTTGATGCCTTGTGAGCTGGGCAGGGCTGCCCTGGACATTTGAGTCTGGGAGAAGTCAGAGCGCACATCTATTGTTCTGCCTGCTGCACCGACCATCTCCTGGCAACGGTCCCTCCACTCTCCTTCAGGGCTCTTTCACTCTTCTGTTCCCTGGCAGAGTGGTTTAACTGAGTTGGTTCTCATCCAGTGACTCAGGAGTGACATGCAACTTCAGAACTGATCCAGTAGTGTGACATGAATAGGTTCTAGAATGATCCTACTGTTTGTGACCCTATGAACTTTAGCCCAAAAGGCTCCTCTGTCCATAGAATTCTCCGGGCAAGAATATTGGGGTGGGTAGCCATTTCCTTCTCCAGTGAATCTTCTTGACCCAGGGATCAAACCCAGATCTCTTGCATTGCAGGCAGATTCTTTACCGTCTAAGCCAACAGGGAAGCAGAAAGATCCTACTTGAGTCAATAAGAGTCTGACTTGAAATTTTTGCTGGAACTCTTTAAGAGAGGCTTTTGAGCAGGGGAAATTAACCCTGGAGGTGTGAGTGGCCACACAGCTGCCATCTGGAAAGAGCCTGCTGCGAGTGACTCCCCTGGTGCATGAAGCCACAGCATCTCTGCCTGCCCAATGCCATGACTCCTCTTTTGTGCTTAAGCCAGTTCAAGAAGCCTCGGGGTGAAGACTCTGCCAGGTTACCCTCTTCCACAAGATACTGGCACCCCTCGGTCTTTCCTTTCTGTTTTCAAATCTGTCATGGAAGGCCTCCCCTCTCCTGTCAGGGTGTGGCTTCCCAAGTTGTCTAGAGGAGAGTCAGTCATCTACCCTGCATGCATGTCACGTAGGGCTATATCAGATGGTCCTAAGTACAGTCCTGGCTCATCGTAGCAGCTTATTAAATCATGCTTATCTGACTGTACACGTCTATGAGGCTTTTCCATCCCTCTTCCCTAAAGGCAGAATCATCCTGGGGTTCAATCTAGAGTGTGGGCCTTGGAATCGGACAGACCTGGTTTTCTGATTCTGCTACTTGCAAGCAATGACTGAGGCAAGTTATTCAACCTCTCCAGGTCTGAATTCATTTGGAAAATGGGTGTAATTATACTCCATTCAGCTTTAAGGATTGAATGAAAAGATTATGGAGAGCAAAGTTTAGCACAGAGCATAGCTTATCCTATGTAGTAGCTATTATTATTTCTAGAGAACTCCCCAAACTGCCTTTAAAGCTACTGAAGCAATGCCCAGCAATTGTTATTCCTTTGGATTTCCCAGTGTACACACCCATTTACTTTTCTATCGCTTCCCCTTGATGTCTACTGAGGGTTCATTTTTTTCTGTTCTGGACTCCATGGTTACCCAGATGTAGAAGCTGACGGCCTGGGAGCTCCTCAGGGCCAGAAACCACCCCAAACAACCAGGAAAGACCAGGGCAGAAGAGAGAGCGTTCTAATGGAGGAACAAGAAGCAATGCCCTGAGCCCAGAGGGAGGGAACAGGCTGTGGAGAGCTCTTGTGCCCATGACCTTTGACCCTGGGAGGCTTTGTTTGAAGCACAAAACCACCCTTGTTCTGTCTTGGAGACCCGGAGAGCACTCCTTCACTGCAGTCAGTCTTCCTGAGTTCTTGCTTTGTTCGGAGCTTTGTTGGCACCAATCCACCTCAGTCTCTTTCCTATTTGTTTTCTTGTCAAACGGTTCAAGGACAAGGAGGAGGTGGGCAGTAGCCTAGAAGCTGTAGAAACTGGCAAGCTGAGGCTTCAGTTCATACGGAAATGAAAAGGACTTAGAATAACCCAAACAATTTTGAAAATGAAGGAAGTTGGAGGACTAACACTGCCTGATTTTAAGGCGTATTACTGAGCTGTAGTAATCAAGACAGTGTGCTGTTGGCATCGAGACTGACAAATAGATCAGTGGAATGGAATTGGAAGTGCATAAGTAGTCCTACATATATGTGGACAACTGATTTGTGACAAAAGTGCGAAGACAATTCACTCAGAGAAAGAATAGTTTTTTCTTTTTCACACAGGTGGTGCTGGTGCGTGTGCTTAGTTGCTTAGTCATATCCGACTCTTTGCGACCCTTTGGACGGCAGCCCATCAGGTTGCTCTGTCCATGGGGATTCTCCAGGCAAGAATACTGGAGTGGGTTGCTATGTCTTCCTCTAGGGGACTTCTCAACCCACGGATCGAACCCAGGTCTGCCACATTGCAGGCAAATTCTTTACTGTCTGAGCCACCAGGGAAGTCCAAGAATACTGGAGTGGGTAGCCTATCCCTTCTCCAGGGGATCTTCCCAACCCAGGAATCAAACCTGGGTCTCTTGCATTCCAGGTGGATTCCTTACCAGCTGAGCTACCAGGACAGCCTAGTGCAATTGGATATCCATTAAGAAAAATGAATTTTGACCCATAACTTGCACCATGTACAAAAATTAGCTCAAAATGGATGATAAACATCCAAACATCTAGAAGAAAACAGAAGTCTTTGTAACCTTTGTTTAGGCAGAGTTATTAAATATGACACTGAAAGCACAATTCATGAAAGAAAAATAATAATAAATTGTACTTAATCAAAATTAAAAACTTCTGCTCTTTGAGTGATACTGTAAAGAAAATTAAAAAAGCAAGTCACAGACAGAGAAAATAAGTGCAAATAATTTATCTTATGAAGGACTTGTGCCTATCACATACAAAGAAATTTCAATAATAATAAGACAAACCAATTAAAAAGAGACAAAAGATTTAAATAGACATTTCACTGAATAAGATATGCAAGTGGGTAATAAGCACATGAAAAGATGCTCAGCATTATTAGTCATTAGGAAATGCAAATTAAAACCACAATGAAGTAGTATTACACACCTTTTAGAGTGGCTAAAATGAAAAAGTCTGGCCAGATCAAGTGCTGGTGATGTGAGGGACCTGCTGCTGGTGGGAAGTAAAAAGGTACAACATTTGGGAAAACAGCTTGACAGATTCTCATAAAGTTAAATGGACACTTACTATGTGGTCCAGTCAGTCCACAGCGAGCTATTTACTCAAGAGAAAAGAAAGCACGTGTCCACACAAACACTTGTACACAGTTGCTCATTGCAGGTTTGTTTGTAATAGCCCCAGTCTGAAAACAACCCAATATCCTTTAGCAGATGAACAGGTGTATCATGAAGGGTGTATCCATACAATGGAATCCTACTCAGTAATAAAAGGGAATGAACTATTTGAAAATATATCTTCATTAACTTGACTGCTCTAAGTCTTAGCTGTGGTGTGTGGGATCTAGATTCCTGGCCGGAGAACAAGCTCAGGCCCCCTGCATTGGGAGTACAGAGTCTTGGCCACTGGACTGCCAAGGAAGTCCCAGGAACAAGCTACTGATACACGCTGTGACGTGGATGAATTTCAAAATAGTTAGGCTGAGTGGAAGAAGTCAGGAAAAAAGTGTAATATGATATGATTTCATTTAAATAAAATTCTAAAAATGCAAATGAATTGATAGAGAAAGCTGATTGGTAGTGCAGGGGGTTGAGGACAGGGGCCCGCGGAGAGAGGCGGAAGGAAATTTCTGGAGGGGATGGACGTGTTCATGATCTGAATTTCAGGGATCATTTCCATGGTGTCTACACATGTCAAAACTGATTAGAATTTAATTATGTGCAGTTTATTGTATGTCAATATATGGTCCACAGTGTCGCAAAGAGTTGGATATGACTGAAGCAACTTAGTGTGTGAGCACACACACACATCTTAATAATGCTGTTCTAAAAAGAAAGGGAAGACTTCCCTGATGGTACAGTGGTTAAAGATCCATCTGCCAGTGTAGGGGACACAGGTTCGATCTCTGGTATAGGAGGGTTCCACAGGCATTGGCACAACTAAGCCTGTGGGCAGCAGCAGTCCGTGCTGCAGCTACCAAGTGTACATGCTGCTGCTACTGAGGCCTACACGCCTAGAGCCCGGGCTCTGCAACAAGAGATGTCACTGCAGTGAGAAGCCCATCGGTGGCAGAGAGTGGCCGCTGCTCGCTGCAGCTAGAGAAAGTACGCATGCAGCAACAAAGACCCAGAGCAGTCAGAAAAGAAAGGGAGAATAGAACTCTGCCAGCGTTCCCTAGACCGGGTAAGGCAGCCTGAGAAAGCTGCTGTCCTGTCCAGGCAGCGGGGGAGAGATAGACAGGGATGCTAGCTCCAATGTCTCCCTATTTCGCATTGGCCTACTTTCCCTTCACTGTCCCCTAGGTCGGGCCATGCCTTCCCAATCCACTTCACCTATTTAGAATCTATTTGTCCTTCTACATCTAGAGGAGAAACTGTCTCCTCCATGAAGCCTTCCAAGACCACAACGAGCTTGGGGTTTTTTTCATCTTGTATACGCATGCAGCATCTGTATTATATGTTACCATTCAGATCATTGATTGTGTTTCTTGTAATGAGAAAACAAATAAGAAGGGTTCGGTCCAGCACCAGTGCCTGCTCTCTCAGGCTCTGTTCATACTTCACAAGGCCTCTGCCACTCTTGTCCTGACAGTTTCTGCACCTCCCCTCGGATAGGAAGTGGCTGTGTGCATACTGGTATCTCTTTGTGCTGTGCTGTGCTTAGTTGCTTAGCTGCGTCTGACGCTTTGCGACGCCATGGACTGTAGCCCGCCAGGCTCCTCTGTCCATGGGGATTCTCCAGGCAAGAATACTGGAGTGGGTTGCCATGCCCTCCTTCAGGGGATCTTCCCAACCCAGGGATCGAACCCAGGTCTCCCGTATTGCAGGTGGATTCTTTACCATCTGAGTCACCTGGGAAGCCGCCCTCCCCCACCTCTTTAGTCAACAGCAACTCCAGCTACTCAAGGGCAACGCCCCCAAAAGCCTCCTCCCCTCCCCCATGCACAGTCAGTCACAACAGACTCTAGGCTCTCTCCAAATCTCGAATCAAGCTTCTCCTCAGTAGCCAGGACCCTAGTCCCAAGCATACCATTGCTTTCCTGGATCCCTGGAACAGCCTTGTCCCTGGGTTTCCCATGTCAACCCTTCCCACCATCCCCAACAGGTTTATTAAAAAAAAAATTTTTTTTAATAAAATTTTTAATTAAAATTTTTTTCTTTGGCCGCACAGCATGTTCCCTGACCAGGGATAGAACCCGCGCCCCTTGCATTGAAACCATGGAGACTTAACTGCTGGATTACCAGGGAAGTCCTCCCCAGTGGTTCAGTTCTCAATCCAGTGCCCAGTCAGTCCGTCTGAAACCTACATCAGCACGTGTCACTTTTCTGCATAAAACTTTTATCCAACTTCTAGGTGTGCTCGGATTAAAATCAAACCCCTTGCATGGCTGATACAGCTGCAGCTGGTCTGGCCTTGCTCTGTGCTGTGTACTGGCTCTCTTCCCACGCTCTGCTCCCTGGACTGGCTTTCTTTCCATGCTGCAAGCACACCAGACTCTCTGTCACAGGGCATCCCTCTCCCTGGACCACCCTCCCTACTCCATCCTCCCTGACTACCTGTTGCAGGGAGTCCTTGCTTTTCAACTTCTCTCACAGAAGCCAGTACTTTCTTAGAGGGCATTTCTATCTATAAGTGCATTTTTATTTGTTTGCTTTAGTAACGTGATGACTGTCCACCACTTGGCTGGAGGATCTTACAGGGAGCAAGCCTGCATTTTCTGCTCTATGTGGTGTCCCCAGGACTGGGCTCTTAAGAAATATTTGTCGAATGCCTGAATGACTGAACCTCAAGGGGAACTTTGATGAGACTGGCTCTTTGCTGTATCCTTTGTCCGAGTGACCTTGGAGCATGAGGATATAATTTTTTAATCTTACAATGTGCATTTCTGAAATCAGGGTGGCTCTTGTAGCTGTCACGTAAAGTAGATGTTTTTCCTTCAGAAAACCGCTAATTTGGTGATTCAGTCTTACAATTGTTCAGTCACTAAGTCATGTCTGATTCTTTGCAATCCCATGGACTGTAGCAGGCCTGGCTTCCCTGTCCCTCACTGTCTCCTGGATTTTGCTCAAATTCATGCCCATTGAGTTGGTCATGCTGTACATTATGTCAGAGAAGTGAAGTAATAGAAAACCTTTGTGTTGTCCAATAGATGACATGTCTAACAACAGAGGAGGGCATCTGGAAGCTTTCCTGTTGTCTCGCAGCTGTGACATGGGCTTTGTGACTTCAGCTGTGCTGTGTTCATCAAATACGAGTTTTTATAGTTTCATACAGATGTGCAGCTTCTCCTTAGCCCAGAATGTTAGCTTCCTGAGGGCAGTCATGGNGAAGGAAATTTCTGGAGGGGATGGACGTGTTCATGATCTGAATTTCAGGGATCATTTCCATGGTGTCTACACATGTCAAAACTGATTAGAATTTAATTATGTGCAGTTTATTGTATGTCAATATATGGTCCACAGTGTCGCAAAGAGTTGGATATGACTGAAGCAACTTAGTGTGTGAGCACACACACACATCTTAATAATGCTGTTCTAAAAAGAAAGGGAAGACTTCCCTGATGGTACAGTGGTTAAACATCCATCTGCCAGTGTAGGGGACACAGGTTCGATCTCTGGTATAGGAGGGTTCCACAGGCATTGGCACAACTAAGCCTGTGGGCAGCAGCAGTCCGTGCTGCAGCTACCAAGTGTACATGCTGCTGCTACTGAGGCCTACACGCCTAGAGCCCGGGCTCTGCAACAAGAGATGTCACTGCAGTGAGAAGCCCATCGGTGGCAGAGAGTGGCCGCTGCTCGCTGCAGCTAGAGAAAGTACGCATGCAGCAACAAAGACCCAGAGCAGTCAGAAAAGAAAGGGAGAATAGAACTCTGCCAGCGTTCCCTAGACCGGGTAAGGCAGCCTGAGAAAGCTGCTGTCCTGTCCAGGCAGCGGGGGAGAGATAGACAGGGATGCTAGCTCCAATGTCTCCCTATTTCGCATTGGCCTACTTTCCCTTCACTGTCCCCTAGGTCGGGCCATGCCTTCCCAATCCACTTCACCTATTTAGAATCTATTTGTCCTTCTACATCTAGAGGAGAAACTGTCTCCTCCATGAAGCCTTCCAAGACCACAACGAGCTTGGGGTTTTTTTCATCTTGTATACGCATGCAGCATCTGTATTATATGTTACCATTCAGATCATTGATTGTGTTTCTTGTAATGAGAAAACAAATAAGAAGGGTTCGGTCCAGCACCAGTGCCTGCTCTCTCAGGCTCTGTTCATACTTCACAAGGCCTCTGCCACTCTTGTCCTGACAGTTTCTGCACCTCCCCTCGGATAGGAAGTGGCTGTGTGCATACTGGTATCTCTTTGTGCTGTGCTGTGCTTAGTTGCTTAGCTGCATCTGACGCTTTGCGACGCCATGGACTGTAGCCCGCCAGGCTCCTCTGTCCATGGGGATTCTCCAGGCAAGAATACTGGAGTGGGTTGCCTCGCCCTCCTTCAGGGGATCTTCCCAACCCAGGGATCGAACCCAGGTCTCCCGTATTGCAGGTGGATTCTTTACCATCTGAGTCACCTGGGAAGCCGCCCTCCCCCACCTCTTTAGTCAACAGCAACTCCAGCTACTCAAGGGCAACGCCCCCAAAAGCCTCCTCCCCTCCCCCATGCACAGTCAGTCACAACAGACTCTAGGCTCTCTCCAAATCTCGAATCAAGCTTCTCCTCAGTAGCCAGGACCCTAGTCCCAAGCATACCATTGCTTTCCTGGATCCCTGGAACAGCCTTGTCCCTGGGTTTCCCATGTCAACCCTTCCCACCATCCCCAACAGGTTTATTAAAAAAAAATTTTTTTTAAATAAAATTTTTAATTAAAATTTTTTTCTTTGGCCGCACAGCATGTTCCCTGACCAGGGATAGAACCCGCGCCCCTTGCATTGAAACCATGGAGACTTAACTGCTGGATTACCAGGGAAGTCCTCCCCAGTGGTTCAGTTCTCAATCCAGTGCCCAGTCAGTCCGTCTGAAACCTACATCAGCACGTGTCACTTTTCTGCATAAAACTTTTATCCAACTTCTAGGTGTGCTCGGATTAAAATCAAACCCCTTGCATGGCTGATACAGCTGCAGCTGGTCTGGCCTTGCTCTGTGCTGTGTACTGGCTCTCTTCCCACGCTCTGCTCCCTGGACTGGCTTTCTTTCCATGCTGCAAGCACACCAGACTCTCTGTCACAGGGCATCCCTCTCCCTGGACCACCCTCCCTACTCCATCCTCCCTGACTACCTGTTGCAGGGAGTCCTTGCTTTTCAACTTCTCTCACAGAAGCCAGTACTTTCTTAGAGGGCATTTCTATCTATAAGTGCATTTTTATTTGTTTGCTTTAGTAACGTGATGACTGTCCACCACTTGGCTGGAGGATCTTACAGGGAGCAAGCCTGCATTTTCTGCTCTATGTGGTGTCCCCAGGACTGGGCTCTTAAGAAATATTTGTCGAATGCCTGAATGACTGAACCTCAAGGGGAACTTTGATGAGACTGGCTCTTTGCTGTATCCTTTGTCCGAGTGACCTTGGAGCATGAGGATATAATTTTTTAATCTTACAATGTGCATTTCTGAAATCAGGGTGGCTCTTGTAGCTGTCACGTAAAGTAGATGTTTTTCCTTCAGAAAACCACTAATTTGGTGATTCAGTCTTACAATTGTTCAGTCACTAAGTCATGTCTGATTCTTTGCAATCCCATGGACTGTAGCAGGCCTGGCTTCCCTGTCCCTCACTGTCTCCTGGATTTTGCTCAAATTCATGCCCATTGAGTTGGTCATGCTGTACATTATGTCAGAGAAGTGAAGTAATAGAAAACCTTTGTGTTGTCCAATAGATGACATGTCTAACAACAGAGGAGGGCATCTGGAAGCTTTCCTGTTGTCTCGCAGCTGTGACATGGGCTTTGTGACTTCAGCTGTGCTGTGTTCATCAAATACGAGTTTTTATAGTTTCATACAGATGTGCAGCTTCTCCTTAGCCCAGAATGTTAGCTTCCTGAGGGCAGTCATGGTGCTTCATATTCACTGTTCAAGGACTCAGATTGGGCACAGAAGGGAAGGGTAGGGGAGGAGAGAAAGGAGAGGGGAGGGGAGGGAAGAAAGGCGAGGGGAAGCCACTAGAAAGAGTCTATTGGCTCAGCCATGAGGCTGAGACCTCAGGAGTTCTAGGCTGGATCTCTGAGCTCTCACCTCAAGAACATCCTTGCTAGCAGGGCCCTCTCTGGCATGCTGTGCAATTCTAATAACAAGGGTTTACCTTGTCTGTTAGACAAATGCCACTGTTTTATGACTGGGTCTCTCCCTTGCCCTCTGAATCCAGGGCCCTACACGGCTAACCTGAGCTGAGGCTTCAGCTCACTCTATGTGTCTCTAGGGTTTGGAGCTCAGCCTGGGCCACCAGCCTTCAGGATGCTGATGAGGAGTCGTCCTGTCTTGTGGTTGGGAACTCTGGCTGGGCTCAGGCCAACTTAAGCTTCATCTCGGCTCTGCTTTGAGCTAGCCGTGTTGGTTTTTTTCTCAGAGCTTCACTTTCCTCATCTATAGAACAGAGGTGATAATAATACCCAACTTACAAGATAGTTGTAAACACAGAGTATAGTAAACATATCACCAGCTTATAGTGCATGAATGGCTGTCAGCTAGTGCTAGAAAAGCTCAGGCACTAACCTTGAGTGGCCTCGGGAGAGGGGCTGGTGGCTAGGATGGAAGGAACACACCAGGGGCCCTGGGGCAGAAGTTATTATGATTAATATATTTTTGGTTTGTTTGCTTTTAACTGAAGGATAATTGCTTTACAATGTTGGGTTGGTTTCTGCCACGCATCAGCATGGATCAGCCACAGGTATGCACATGTCCCCTCCCTCTTGAACCTCCTTCCCCCCTTCCACCCTCGTCCCACCCCTCTAGGGTGTCACAGAGCGCTGGTTTGAGTTCCTTGAGTCACACAGCAAATCCCCACCGCCGATCTCTGGGACAGCAGTTGTTTCCCAGCCCAAATGAACGTGGTCTGAGACTGTAACAGCCCACATGTGCTGCCCAGGCTGTCACATGACGATGCCAGGTAGAGAGGAGCTGCTTGGTTTAGGTGCACACAGGCTTTTCAGGGGAAAAAAAGAGACCCGATTTTTATTAACAATATTTGCCAATTCCATGATGTAGAGACTACCAACATGATTCATTTCAAGAGAAGCACAGTAGCCACTATGATATAGAATTTCCACCATACAGATATAATCAATATAAATAAACTCAACAATATAGAGAATAGTAAGATGTAATAAAATAAGTAGGATGGAATAAGTTTTGAGTACCTTTTATCTTTGTTCTTAATATAATTTAATTATAGTTTATATAATTTGATTTTTACTCATGGCCATGTTTAACAACTTCTGGTAGACATCCTGAAAATTTAACAATTGCTTTTGACAACAGTATAAACCATGTCGGCATCTCTTTGAAAGAGGATGGCTCCTGTGCCTACCTGCCTGTCTGCCAGATCTCTGCCTATTCCCCTGTCTGAGACCTCTGGTCACCGTCTTGCCTGTTACCTGTAGCTGGCCCCACCTGATGCTCACTGTTGGCCATCCTTACATACTGCGCAATGCTGGTAGCAAGGCTAAGTGTGTGCCCTGCCCAATGGGGCATCCCTGATCCCTTCTTTCTCTCTGGCCACCCACCACTTCCTTGACCCCTACCTTCCCTCCTGGGCTGGACCCTGATGGGACAGTGCTAATGGGTGGATGAGAAGACAGTGTGTTCTGGGGTGTGAAGGCAGAGAAATGCTGCTTTTCTTCTCAGGGTGAGAGAGAACCACCTACCAAAGAGGATTTGGCTCACGATCGGCCAGTTGTCTGCTCCCTTCAACACTTGACTGCAGTCCTTGGTGCTTGGCAAATGAATCTCCCCAATGCATAGAAACCTCTCCTGCCCAATGCAACCCTCCAACTGGTAATAGATACTCACCACCGGTCTGCACGGGGCAAACAAAGCACAAACCAGGAGCACGAGCTGCGGCATCAGCATGGGGAATTTACAGTGCTTTGAAACCTTGCAGGTCTGTGCTGCACAACGTTATCAAACGAGTTAAAGGAGGAATAGATGCTGCTAAGAAAAGATGCCCTGCTTTGTTCCAGATTTTGTCAACAGGCAGATCTGTCATCAAGCCTTTATCTCGGGGAAAGCTGCTGGGAAGAGTTGTTTGAGAGGCTAGTTCAGAGAGAGGGAACACTGCCAGCAGACAAGCCTGTCTCTTATTTTCTGTCTCTGGGATGAAGAGGAGGGGAGAAGAGGAAAGCTAGACCTGGAAGACGGTGGGAAAGACCAAGACTTGGGAGGCAAACTGTTCATGTTTGGGCTCCATCAGTTTCTCATTGTGTGACCTTGGCCAAGTAGGTCCATTTCTGAGCCTTGAATTCTTCATCTACGGAAATAGATGGAGCAGTGGTATTAGAACAGGTGCTGCTGAGACTTGGTTCGTGTCTCTGGGCACTACCATCCCTGTGCACTCTGGCCTGGCTGCGTCTGAGGCAAGCACTCGGGGCCATCTGGCTAAGGGGCTGATCTGAGCACACACCTGGCATAGGCTGGATGCAGTGGGGAGTTAACGCACCCGTGATTGCTGGGAGCTGGGGATCAATGCCCTAGCTCCCTGGCCCCTCCGTGGGACGACTGTGGTGTTCTCCACAGAATGGAGCCCCCCTTGCCTGCAGGAATGGTGTGCTCCCTGACATGCCCTCTCTCGGCTTCTGTCCCTCGTTTCTCTTCCCCTCTCTCACATGGGTGGGTCCTGGAATTGCATCCCAAATAAACTGCTGCTGCTGCTGCTAAGTCGCTTCAGTCGTGTCCGACTCTATGCGACCCCATAGATGGCAGCCCACCAGACTCCCCTGTCCCTGGGATTCTCCAGGCAAGAACAGTGGAGTGGGTTGCCATTTCCTTCTCCAGTGCATGAAAGTGAAAAGTGAAAGTGAAGTCGATCAGTTGTGTCTGACTCCTAGAGACCCCACGGACTACAGCCTACCAGGCTCCTCCATCCATGGGAATTGCCAGGCAAGAGTACTGGAGTGGATTGCCATTGCCTTACTACTTGCACTTAAATGCTTGTCTCAGGGACTCCTGAGGGGAATCCAGCCTAAGGCAGATGTCTCTGTCACAGGATCATTTTGAGGACTGACTGGGCAGTCACTAAATATGCTGAGTTAGGTGCACAGGGAGGGTACCTGGTACGGGCTGAGCTGGGTCGACACTGGTCTCCTGTGTCTCTCTTCATCTTCCTGTCTCTTTCCCGGGAAGCATCTGCCTCAGTGAGGACCTCTTCTCTCAGGGCCTCTCGCTGTGTGCCTGGCAGCTGTTTGAGTCACCAGCAGGCAAGGGAGTGGGCGAGTGGCTGTCTGCAAGGCTGTCTTCTCAATGCTGGGGATCCCGAGCTTCAGAGAGTGTGAAACTCCCCTCCCGTGGGGTACAAGTGGAGCCTCTGGGAGTTCTTTTGGGGGCTAAACAGACTCGAGGATTAATTAGCTAATGCCTGTGGAGTGTCTTGGAAATGTCAAGTGCTGAGTGTGAAGTGGTATCAATTGAGACGGTTTCCCTAGGCCCCCGTGAAAGATGCCGGTTACTGTGTGTGGAGGAGCTGATGCTGAGTCTCTAGGTGGGGCTCTTAACCAGGCAAATATTGACAGTTCCCATAGGTGCTCAAGGTTTGGCTTTGCAGGCCCTCAGAAACTGGAGCTCACATGGGGAGTGTTGGTGGAATGATGGCCCCTCCATGGCACCCCCTTGGGGATTCCTCTGCCCAGTACCCTCCAGTTCCATACCACTCTCGGACCCTCTAACCGATGCAGCCAAGCCCTGAGGTGGCTCACTGGCCTTTGACTAATCATCCATCCAGAGCATGGGTCTGCAACTGTCATCTTCTCCCTCCAAGCTGTCCCTCCTCCTTCTGAGGGTGCCACCATCATCCTCCCCAGCATTGCAGGCATCTTTGTGATCATCAGTATCCAAGATGCTTGGATTGTTTCTCTGCGTCATCATGACATCTGTCTCCTCTTCTCCATCCCATCTTCACCGCCCTGGCTCAGGCTGTCATCCTGCTCCCTGAGCCTGTTGTTTCTGCGCTCCTGGCTGCCAGTCGGTTCTCATATATCTTGTGGAGACTCACTCCGAAACTCAGTGCTGATGGAATCTCTCCTCCAATGAACATTCACTGGCTCCCTATTGCTTACAGAATAAAATGCAAACCCTTCTGTTGGCTTACAGTCCATCGTGATTGGGCCCTGATTGATCTCTCTCTTTTTTCTTTTTTTTTCACCAGCTTATAGTGCATGAATGGCTGTCAGCTAGTGCTAGAAAAGCTCAGGCACTAACCTTGAGTGGCCTCGGGAGAGGGGCTGGTGGCTAGGATGGAAGGAACACACCAGGGGCCCTGGGGCAGAAGTTATTATGATTAATATATTTTTGGTTTGTTTGCTTTTAACTGAAGGATAATTGCTTTACAATGTTGGGTTGGTTTCTGCCACGCATCAGCATGGATCAGCCACAGGTATGCACATGTCCCCTCCCTCTTGAACCTCCTTCCCCCCTTCCACCCTCGTCCCACCCCTCTAGGGTGTCACAGAGCGCTGGTTTGAGTTCCCTGAGTCACACAGCAAATCCCCACCGCCGATCTCTGGGACAGCAGTTGTTTCCCAGCCCAAATGAACGTGGTCTGAGACTGTAACAGCCCACATGTGCTGCCCAGGCTGTCACATGACGATGCCAGGTAGAGAGGAGCTGCTTGGTTTAGGTGCACACAGGCTTTTCAGGGGAAAAAAAGAGACCCGATTTTTATTAACAATATTTGCCAAATTCCATGATGTAGAGACTACCAACATGATTCATTTCAAGAGAAGCACAGTAGCCACTATGATATAGAATTTCCACCATACAGATATAATCAATATAAATAAACTCAACAATATAGAGAATAGTAAGATGTAATAAAATAAGTAGGATGGAATAAGTTTTGAGTACCTTTTATCTTTGTTCTTAATATAATTTAATTATAGTTTATATAATTTGATTTTTACTCATGGCCATGTTTAACAACTTCTGGTAGACATCCTGAAAATTTAACAATTGCTTTTGACAACAGTATAAACCATGTCGGCATCTCTTTGAAAGAGGATGGCTCCTGTGCCTACCTGCCTGTCTGCCAGATCTCTGCCTATTCCCCTGTCTGAGACCTCTGGTCACCGTCTTGCCTGTTACCTGTAGCTGGCCCCACCTGATGCTCACTGTTGGCCATCCTTACATACTGCGCAATGCTGGTAGCAAGGCTAAGTGTGTGCCCTGCCCAATGGGGCATCCCTGATCCCTTCTTTCTCTCTGGCCACCCACCACTTCCTTGACCCCTACCTTCCCTCCTGGGCTGGACCCTGATGGGACAGTGCTAATGGGTGGATGAGAAGACAGTGTGTTCTGGGGTGTGAAGGCAGAGAAATGCTGCTTTTCTTCTCAGGGTGAGAGAGAACCACCTACCAAAGAGGATTTGGCTCACGATCGGCCAGTTGTCTGCTCCCTTCAACACTTGACTGCAGTCCTTGGTGCTTGGCAAATGAATCTCCCCAATGCATAGAAACCTCTCCTGCCCAATGCAACCCTCCAACTGGTAATAGATACTCACCACCGGTCTGCACGGGGCAAACAAAGCACAAACCAGGAGCACGAGCTGCGGCATCAGCATGGGGAATTTACAGTGCTTTGAAACCTTGCAGGTCTGTGCTGCACAACGTTATCAAACGAGTTAAAGGAGGAATAGATGCTGCTAAGAAAAGATGCCCTGCTTTGTTCCAGATTTTGTCAACAGGCAGATCTGTCATCAAGCCTTTATCTCGGGGAAAGCTGCTGGGAAGAGTTGTTTGAGAGGCTAGTTCAGAGAGAGGGAACACTGCCAGCAGACAAGCCTGTCTCTTATTTTCTGTCTCTGGGATGAAGAGGAGGGGAGAAGAGGAAAGCTAGACCTGGAAGACGGTGGGAAAGACCAAGACTTGGGAGGCAAACTGTTCATGTTTGGGCTCCATCAGTTTCTCATTGTGTGACCTTGGCCAAGTAGGTCCATTTCTGAGCCTTGAATTCTTCATCTACGGAAATAGATGGAGCAGTGGTATTAGAACAGGTGCTGCTGAGACTTGGTTCGTGTCTCTGGGCACTACCATCCCTGTGCACTCTGGCCTGGCTGCGTCTGAGGCAAGCACTCGGGGCCATCTGGCTAAGGGGCTGATCTGAGCACACACCTGGCATAGGCTGGATGCAGTGGGGAGTTAATGCACCCGTGATTGCTGGGAGCTGGGGATCAATGCCCTAGCTCCCTGGCCCCTCCGTGGGACGACTGTGGTGTTCTCCACAGAATGGAGCCCCCCTTGCCTGCAGGAATGGTGTGCTCCCTGACATGCCCTCTCTCGGCTTCTGTCCCTCGTTTCTCTTCCCTTCTCTCACATGGGTGGGTCCTGGAATTGCATCCCAAATAAACTGCTGCTGCTGCTGCTAAGTCGCTTCAGTCGTGTCCGACTCTATGCGACCCCATAGATGGCAGCCCACCAGACTCCCCTGTCCCTGGGATTCTCCAGGCAAGAACAGTGGAGTGGGTTGCCATTTCCTTCTCCAGTGCATGAAAGTGAAAAGTGAAAGTGAAGTCAATCAGTTGTGTCTGACTCCTAGAGACCCCACGGACTACAGCCTACCAGGCTCCTCCATCCATGGGAATTGCCAGGCAAGAGTACTGGAGTGGATTGCCATTGCCTTACTACTTGCACTTAAATGCTTGTCTCAGGGACTCCTGAGGGGAATCCAGCCTAAGGCAGATGTCTCTGTCACAGGATCATTTTGAGGACTGACTGGGCAATCACTAAATATGCTGAGTTAGGTGCACAGGGAGGGTACCTGGTACGGGCTGAGCTGGGTCGACACTGGTCTCCTGTGTCTCTCTTCATCTTCCTGTCTCTTTCCCAGGAAGCATCTGCCTCAGTGAGGACCTCTTCTCTCAGGGCCTCTCGCTGTGTGCCTGGCAGCTGTTTGAGTCACCAGCAGGCAAGGGAGTGGGCGAGTGGCTGTCTGCAAGGCTGTCTTCTCAATGCTGGGGATCCCGAGCTTCAGAGAGTGTGAAACTCCCCTCCCGTGGGGTACAAGTGGAGCCTCTGGGAGTTCTTTTGGGGGCTAAACAGACTCGAGGATTAATTAGCTAATGCCTGTGGAGTGTCTTGGAAATGTCAAGTGCTGAGTGTGAAGTGGTATCAATTGAGACGGTTTCCCTAGGCCCCCGTGAAAGATGCCGGTTACTGTGTGTGGAGGAGCTGATGCTGAGTCTCTAGGTGGGGCTCTTAACCAGGCAAATATTGACAGTTCCCATAGGTGCTCAAGGTTTGGCTTTGCAGGCCCTCAGAAACTGGAGCTCACATGGGGAGTGTTGGTGGAATGATGGCCCCTCCATGGCACCCCCTTGGGGATTCCTCTGCCCAGTACCCTCCAGTTCCATACCACTCTCGGACCCTCTAACCGATGCAGCCAAGCCCTGAGGTGGCTCACTGGCCTTTGACTAATCATCCATCCAGAGCATGGGTCTGCAACTGTCATCTTCTCCCTCCAAGCTGTCCCTCCTCCTTCTGAGGGTGCCACCATCATCCTCCCCAGCATTGCAGGCATCTTTGTGATCATCAGTATCCAAGATGCTTGGATTGTTTCTCTGCGTCATCATGACATCTGTCTCCTCTTCTCCATCCCATCTTCACCGCCCTGGCTCAGGCTGTCATCCTGCTCCCTGAGCCTGTTGTTTCTGCGCTCCTGGCTGCCAGTCGGTTCTCATATATCTTGTGGAGACTCACTCCGAAACTCAGTGCTGATGGAATCTCTCCTCCAATGAACATTCACTGGCTCCCTATTGCTTACAGAATAAAATGCAAACCCTTCTGTTGGCTTACAGTCCATCGTGATTGGGCCCTGATTGATCTCTCTCTTTTTTCTTTTTTTTTTTGTTGTTGTTTGAACTCACTCCTTCCATGTTCCCACCACTCCAGTCAGCATGAACGACGCTGGAGTTGGAGACTGCTCACCTAATGGGCCATCCAAACCCTCCCGCTTTCTACATACACCCCCATCTTTGTTCCCACTGGTGCCTTTTTTTGTGGGGAGGGGCACCCTTCTTGTACCTCCACATGTCTATTTGTGCTAAGTCACTTTAGTTGTGTCCAACTCTTTGTGACCCCATGGACTGTAGCCCACCAGGCTCCTCTGTCCATGGGATTCTCCAGGCAAGGATATTGGAGTGGGTTGCCGTACCATTCTCTAACATGTCTATTTAGAGAACAGCAATATCACCCCCTTCTCCTCTCACCTTCTTTTGCTACAGAGGCTTTTTGATTCATGTTTCAGTGGTGAGTAAGAAGTCAGCCTTGTGCCTCGTATGAATGCTGTGTCTGGTAAAGATGTTTTTGACAGCAAGTCTGGTGCTGTAATATAATGATCCCTCCATCAGCAGAGAAGACAGCTGCATTTAGCCCTAGATTGCCTGCTCCCTGGCTGTTTTCTAACTGAACGTGTGTATGCGTCTGTCTTTTCTCCTGGCCCTCAAGGAACTCCTTGTACCTAATATTTTCCCTCACTGCCGGCAAGTATTAGTTGTTCAGTACTTGTTGAAATAATATGAACTTGTGGCTTCAGAGACCACCAGATATGTTATTAAGATGTGGCGTCTCTTCCTCAGGATGTATTTTTACACGCTGAGTTGACGGCACATCACAGCCAGTTTGGGATTCCCTGGGCAGAGGCCTGCTTAAACTCTTCTGTAGTCCCTTCCAGATCCTGAGGTCCTCATGTGACTTTGCTTGGCGGTGTCCCCTGCTGGGCAGTGGTATTGGTATCAGGAAGGCAGGATTCAGAGACTAAGGTCCGGAGCGTAGGAAGCCAGTGTCTGGATGAGCAGGTAGGAACTCAGGTGGTGGAATCACTTCCTTGGCCACACAGAGGTGTGGGCGCCAGGAATCTAGGGGCATCATCTGGTCCTACTGGGGTGGGTGGCAGGAGCAGTGATGTGGTAAAATTTAGCAGGCTCCATAGGAAGGAGCTGGGCTGGGGTCAGCCTGGGTGTTAGATGGCAGGAGATCTGAAGATACTGGGTTCAGTTGGATTTCTCTTCTCCACTGGTCTCTTTTTTCTTAAAACATAAAGGGTTGGAAGATAGATGGGGAAACAGTGGAAACAGTGTCAGACTTTATTTTTCTGGGCTCCAAAATCACTGCAGATGGTGACTGCAGCCATGAAATTAAAAGACGCTTACTCCTTGGAAGAAAAGTTATGACCAACCTAAATAGTATATTCAAAAGCAGAGACATTACTTTGCTAACTAAGATCCATCTAGTCAAGGCTATGGTTTTTCCAGTGATCATGTATGGATGTGAGAGTTGGACTGTGAAGAAGGCTGAGCGCCAAAGAATTGATGCTTTTGAACTGTGGTGTTGGAGAAGACTCTTGAGAGTCCCTTGGACTGCAAGGAGATCCAACCAGTCCATTCTGAAGGAGATCAACCCTGGGATTTCTTTGGAAGGAATGATGCTAAAGCTGAAACTCCAGTACTTTGGCCACCTCATGCAAAGAGTTGACTCATTGGAAAAGACTGTGATGCTGGGAGGGATTGGGGGCAGGAGGAGAAGGGGATGACCGAGGATGAGATGGCTGGATGGCATCACGGACTCGATGGACGTGAGACTGAGTGAACTCCGGGAGATGGTGATGAACAGGGAGGCCTGGCGTGCTGCGATTCATGGGGTTGCAAAGAGTCGGACACGACTGAGCAACTGAACTGAACTTGCCCACTGTGATTCGTCCAGTCCCAGGAATGGCACTTTCCACAACTCCAGGGCTCTGATGCCGCCTTGCCACCCAGTCACCAGGCCAGGCCCTGACTTTACAATCTGAAAGCCTATCGAGCAGATAAGTCCTTAATAGGGACTTTGTTTGACCTGCTAGGGTAAGCAAGAAATTGAGCTAACATTTAAAAATTATGACATTTTGCCTAAAATGTCTATGTTTCTGGTTTCTTTTTTAAAAAATTGGAAGACCTCATAAGACTGGGCTTTTTCCCTATAATGCAGCTCCAAGCTGGAGTCAAGCAGTGGTTGCTTCTCTGGACAGGGCAGGTGGGCACCTGTGTGCCATGGGGGTTACCTGGCTTACTTCATTCATTGACTATCCTGACTGGTGGCCTGGCCTTAAGGTCACAATACAGGAGACTATCACTGATATTCTCCCAAACAAAGAATCCTTTGTTATCAATAATTGATGCCAGAACAAAGCCACTGAGATGTGAATCTGAATCATAGAGTTGGAGAGGCTGTTCTGAAACTCTGTTCCCGTTTCTTTTATTTGGAGACAGAGACTTGAAACCCAGAGCTCAGAAGGGACTTGCCAAGGCCACTTGGTGAGCTGATGGCAGAACTGAGACCAAATCCCAGGTCTCCTTACCCATCTCTAGGAGTCTTTCCCAGTCAGAGAGCACACCTGACTCCTGTCCCTTTGTGCCCCTCATTTCATGACCATCAGCCCAACAGCAGGTCTGTGCAGAAACCGAGGGAGGCTCGTGATGGGGAGGGCAGGGGAATAAAGGGTAGGGGAGCCCCAGGCTGCTGGGGATAAAGGCTGAATGCAGGGGCGTTCAAAAGCCACTGGGCACTGAGTGAGTTAAGCTGTGCCTGTCTCCGTTGCCCGGGTACTCTTTATGCATCGCATAATGCCATTGTTCAGCCAGAGCCAAGGGCCAGAGTGAGCACTATCTTTGCAGGTAGACATCTAGTGCCGGCTCGGCAGAAAGAGAGGGAACAGGAGAGGCTGGGATACTCCAGCTTGAAAACAGCAGCCATATAATAAAGCCAGGCTCGTTCGTCTCCGGGCCCCGCTGTCCCTTCTCCCCGCCTCAAAGTAGCAACATGAATCAGTTCACTGCGGCAATGGTCCAGGCGATGTGACTTGCATCCCCATAAGCTACCTGATTGCAGTCCCTGGATGCACGAGACACCGGATGTGCCTGGAATACCAAACTGCCTGCCTCGGCGCTGCAGCTGCCAGAAGATCTCTGGCCCCGCCTGGCCTCATGGACAGAACCTGGCATCCTTCAAGGCCCCACTGGCCTTTTATCTTCCCTGGGGCTCCAGGACAGTCACTGCGATTCTGGGGCTGCTTTTGATGCGGGGCGGGGGTGGGGGGTGCCACCAGCCTGTCTCAAAGATGCTCTGACAAGCCCCTCCAGCCCTGGGCAGACAAAGGCTTGAAAGGAGAGGAATTGCACATGGTCCAGACGCTGCTGTTTCTAATACGTTATTCTGACACACAATTAACTGCAAATTTGCTCTAAGCAAAGAGCTCGAGCCCTCGTGGGGTCTGCACGGCACAGATCAGGCAGAATTCGATCTGGTGCAATCCTCACCCTTCCCTATGGTCCAGGGGTTGCCTGGTACCCACGATGATGCCACCTGTCTCAGGACTGGTGGGTGTAGGCACTAAATCAGAAAGCATGTACCAGCTTCCCCAGGCCCCCACTCAGGGCAAGGAAACCACAGCCCAGGGGAGGTGGGGGAGAGCTTGCATGAACCCTTCTAGCAGAGCAGCTGAACAACAACCCTTCCTAAAATGGTGGCGCTTATCCTCTGCTGACAAAAGGCTGATTTGAGTTCTCCCTGGAGGTGGGATGAAGCCAACGCGTTGCCTTTTATCTCCCCGTTGCTTTGAGGGGGGAGACAACTGGTACCCAGCGTGGTGGGGAGCCCTGGAGAAGGCGCTTTCGAATGAAAGGCATAATCTCCAGCTCCCCAAACCAGGAGGCTTTTATCCCCCACCCCCCAGCTCCCCCCCAATCCTGGAGGATCTGAATGGGAGCAGGAGCTCGAAAGAGAGGCTCCCGCCGCTGCACAATGCCACGCAATATTGCTTCTCCCCGGGAGCCCGGAGAAGGCCACGGGCAGACGGCGTCTTACTTTGAAACCAATCCTCCAATCAGCTATTTAAATAAGAAATATAATCTCATTGAACACCGAGAGCTGTCGGCCTGAGACGCTTCCATTTACAAGGCACTTGAAGAAAGTCCCCAAGCCCCTAGTTTATCAGGACAGCCAGCTTAGGGCTATTTACTGGGGGAAAGAGAGGTGCCAGAGGAGGAAAAAAGAGAATTGAAGTTGGCTATTAGAAATCAGCTACTCAAGGGGTGAACACACCCCCCAGCACCGGGGGCCTCCATGGAGCAGGCGCGAGAGTCTGTGGTTCTTAGAAAATCACCTTAGGGCCAGGGCAGTGCTTGGTTGGTTGTCGCGCGGGGGGCGGGGGGGGGGGGGGGGG
>SJYX01005855.1:105511-137986 GCA_006410675.1 Oreotragus oreotragus | reverse complement strand
GGGGGGGGGGGAGAAGTGGGTCTGTGGTGGTGACCGCTGTGTCCCAGGGTCTTTGTGGCATCCAGAAGCCTTGCCTGTCACTCTTTGGGAAACATCTCTGAGCGCCTGCTAAGTTCATCGCTCCAGCAATACATTGCTCCAGTCAGAGGTGGCGTGGTCGTTAAGACCCAGTGAAAAAAATTTCCCCCATAAAAACAGGCCCAGCAAGGAGGGTGGGCATGGTTTGACTGAGTCCTGTGCTTGAGCTCACACATCTGCCTCCTGGACCAGCTGTGTTTCCAAGCTTCCCATTGTGGTTCCTTGTGGGTCCTGAGGAGAGGCTGGGGAGCCTGGTACTGTGTTTAACAGGGTGGCCCTGGACCTGACGGCTTTGGTGAGAATCCTGGTTCTGCCACTTACTAACTTTCTAATCCACATGCAACTTACTCACTCAGAGCCTCAGTTTTCCTCCTCTGCCCATCAACTCATCCGAGTGGGTTGTTAGGGCCTGGCAGGGAGTCTGTGCCCCACCCAGGACAGCTGTTACTGTATTGTAATGGAGTGCCCCGTCTTGACGCGTGGCTTGTCAGACATGGCCCCCTGCTCTGGTTCTGGTGTGTCACTTCTGGTCAGTAGCTCTGGCCCACCTTGCCTCACTATCTTCTGCCCAGTCCTGACCTACTTCACCTGTCCTGGGAGGGGCCAGGGAGAGGAGCGTCAGCTTGAGCTAGAAGGCTGCCTGGAGGAGGTGTGGACTGAAGGGTGGGAAGGACTTGGGGATCAGAGGAAACAAAGGGTGTAGAGAAAAGGTTTGAGGGTAAGAATGAGCAAGAGGGAGGGTCAGGCAGCCAGTGTGTAGGGAAGGGAAGGGAGAGGAGGGTGGGGGATGATGGAAGTCAGTGCTTCCTTTCTTGATTTCTTTTCACCATCTGGGCACCACTGCTCAGAGGCTGAGTTTGCCTTAGAGGGAACCAGAATTGAGAAGGCCCTCTGGGTGAGTCACTCTGAGCCCCAGTGCATGAGTTCCTGTGGGTCATAGGCAAGTGTGGCCCTGATTGTGTGCAAAGAGGAGCCTTAAAGCCCTGGAGGGGCCCTGGTGGACCAACACCCCAGTTTAGAGTGAAGAAACCCAGGCCCAGAGAGGGCAGGGAACTTACTCAGGGTCACACAGCAAGTCAGCTGTAGGGCAGGACATGGCCTGGAGCACCTCACACCTGTTTCTTTGCTTTGTTATTAAACCTAGCTCTGATTGAGCACCTACTGTGTGCCAGGTGCTGTTCTAGTTCTTCATATATATTTCCCCATTTAACCCTACTGTAGCCCTGCAAAGTAGGGGTTATTATCATTATTATTATTATTATCATCTTTATTTTAGAGATGAAGAAGCCAAGAAAGAGGGGAACCCAAGTGTCTGGCGTCGGAGCTCCTTTCTTGCCTTTGAGGGTGCCTCGCCCAGCTCCCCTCTCCTTTCCTGAAGGAACGTGTCCTTGTCGAGGTCTCAGCTTCATTTGGTATTCCCTCCCTCCTCAGCAAAGCACCTAAGTGCCTTCCGCCCTCCCAGAACGTCAGGGAACATCAGCAAGGCAGGCGAGGAGGCCCCCAGACCCACGCCCCACGCTGAGGGAAGGGCTGGCTCACTCCGCTGACTTCCATTAAATATTTGACGCATTGCAGAGCTGCCGAAAGCCATCCATCACGGCCGCCTGCCTCCGTCTGCCTTTGTGACCTGCTCCCAAAGTGGGGCCTCTGCCTTCACGGCCAACGTATGAGAAGCGGAGTGGGAGAGAGGGTATGTGGCCATATGGCCAGGTGCCTGTGACCACCTCTTCCCCTGTACAGGGGCCCGAGGAGGAGCTTCAGGGTTGCCTGAGCCCTGGTATTAACAAGAATACTGTCTACTGAATGCTCAGTGCGCCGAGCAGACCGGAGCGCCTTCTGTAGTTCATCACCCCACCCCTCCCACCACTGAAAGGCACACTTATCATTGCCCTTCCTTAGATGCGGAGCCTGACACTGGAAGGTTTGGTTACCGTGGAGGTGCTGGAGCCACACTGGGCCCCGGCATGCGAATCCAGTCCCTCCCCTCACTGCTTCTCTACTTGGGGATGGCTGGGAGGACAGGCTCTCAGCAGGGAGGTAGGGGATGAGCCTGAAGGTCAGGGCGTCCTGGGTGGGCACTCCACTGGGTGGGCACTCCACTCAGTGCCCAGTGGAGGATCCCAGCATTGGATGAGCCATAGGACAGCCTCTGTGGGTGGTGGGGTCCTGTCCCTCCCTCCACCCAGTTACTCCAGCCAGAACTGGGCTCCTGCTGGCATTTTGCTCACCCCTGGTCCCCAGCTCAGTCAGTCGGCAGTCTCTCAGCTCCTCTTCCTAAGTGTTCTTTAATCCTTAACCCAGACCCTTTCCCATATCACGGCTGCTCATGGGGACTGCTCCAGCCCCTGCTGGCCCCTGGCCTCATCTTCAGGTTCTGTTTCTTCTCTCCACTGGAGCCAGACAGGTCCAGATGTGTTCTGGACCCCACATCTGCTCCTCACCCTTCTGCTTAAAAACCTGAGCCCACCTTGGGGGTAGAGCCCACACATCTCACTTGGCTAGACCTGCAGGGCCGCTCAGCTCTCCAAGCCCCTGTTCCCCTTGCCTCTGCCCACACCCCAGGCTCATGCTGAGGTCTCTGCTCCTGCTTTGCTCTCAGCAGGTGCACTATCTCATGCTTCACTGCCTGGCTGATTCCTGCCTATTACTCAAATCTCAGCTTAGATGATATTTCTTCCAGGGAGCCTTCCCTGCTTTGCCAGCCTGGGCTCAAGGGGCCCTTCTGTGCTCTTCCCTCCGTTGTGGCACAGTCCACACTGTTCCAGTGGCTTCCCTGCTTGGTCTCCACCCTCTGTTGACTCAGATGCTGGGAGGTTGTGAGTGCCCCCCTCCCAGTGTCCCCTTGGGGTTTAGCACAGGGCCTGCTCTGTGGTAGACACTACATGAATGAACAACTCATGTGATGAATGAATGAATGATGACTGATAAGGCCACGGTGGGGCCCTGACGGTGTGGCACAGGTCAGGGGCTCAGACCCAGGGGCAATCCCAGCAGGAGGAGGCAATGTGGAGTTCTGGAGTTTAAACCAGACCCCAAGGGCGGAAGGGGGGTGAGAGATTGGGATTGACATGTATACACTACCATGTATAAAATAGATCAGCAATGAGAACCTGTCGTATAGCTCAGGGGACTCTGTGCTGTGTGGTGACCTAAATGGGAAGGAAATCCAACACAGAGGGCATATATGTACACATAGGGCTGACTCACCTTGCTGTACAGTGGTAACGAACACAACATTGTAAAGCAAGTATACCTCAATGAAAGTTAGTAAAACAAAATGAAAAATCACCAGACCCCCCTGTTTACAAGCTGTGTGTTGTGGGTTTAGCCTCTCCCGGCTGCAGTTTGTTCATGTGCAACACAGAAATAATAATACTAACTCCTTTGCTGGGACCTGGTGGAGAGAGGCCCTGGACACAATGGTCGTACAGTGCCTAGCCCTGTGCTGGGCTTGGCAGAGGAGGAAACGGGGCTCTTTCTGGGATGGAGCAGGGAACCCAGGCCTTCCCCTTGGGCATGAGACCAGGGCCAGGCTGGAGGCTTCTCTGAGACCTGAAGGTGGGACTGACAGGCCTGGGCTGTGCAATCAGGCAGGCGCTGAGGCCTGGACTGACCGGGAGCATAAAGGAGAGGGCAGCGCTAGGCCTGGCAGTTTCTCCACGCCGCCCGCAGGCTGCCTCCCATCCTGAGCTTATCCCTCCTTCGGATCTAGCCAGAGCTAGAACTGGCAGACTGAGGTTTTCTGATGTGGTTAAGCGGAGGATCTCACTCAGAGAGAGTTTGGAATGTTGGCGTGTGGAGGTGAGGGAGGTGGGACGTAGAGAGGGGAGCAGATCACCATTTACTAACCAATAGTTGTCACTATTGCATGCAGACACTTTCAATTCTGTTTCGCATGATGGTTAAGAGCACTGGCTGTAAAATAAATGTCTTTATTTATTCACTGGCTGTGTCATGGGGTCTTAGAGCACGTGAGCTTCTCTCTACTTGTGGGGCAGACACTCTCTATAGCTGCCACACACAGGCTTAGTTGCCCTGCAGAATGTGGGATCCTGGAGAAGTCAATGGCACCCCACTCCAGTGTTCTTGCCTGGAAAATCCCACGGATGGAGGAGCCTGGTGGGCTGCAGTCCATGGGGTCGCACAGAGTCGGACACGACTGAACGATTTCACTTTCACTTTTCACTTTCATGCATTGGAGAAGGAAATGGCAACCCACTCCAGTGTGCTTGCCTGGAGAATCCCAGGGACGGGGAGCCTGGTGGGCTGCAGTCCATGGGGTCGCACAGGGTCGGACACGACTGAGGCGACTCAGCAGCAGCAGCATGTGGGATCCTAGTCCCCCAACCAGGGATCGAACCCATGCACCTCACACTGGAAGGCAAACTCTTAACCACTGGACCATCAGGGAAGTGCCAAGAGCACTGGCTTTAATGTCAGGAAGGCACCTCTAATTCTGGGTCTGTGACTGTGCATACACTGTAAAGACTGGGGATAAGACAGTACCGCCCTGGTCGTTGTCGTGAGCTCTGGTGACAGTGTGAGAGAAACACCCAACACGGCTGTGTGTGAGCCCACGATGGAATCTTTGGAGCGGGATGCTGG
Organism: Oreotragus oreotragus; assembly: GCA_006410675.1. Taxonomy (NCBI): domain Eukaryota; kingdom Metazoa; phylum Chordata; class Mammalia; order Artiodactyla; family Bovidae; genus Oreotragus; species Oreotragus oreotragus. The sequence continues at coordinate 133,303 of SJYX01005855.1, read as the reverse complement.
TAGACATAGTCTTCATTTCCAGACGGGACCTCAGGTCCAGGGAGATGAGGTGAGGAGCCCACTGTGGCCAAACGAACAAGTGACCTGGCCTGGACCCCATGTTAAGGAGTTTGGCCTCTGGAGCCACAGGGGGCTGCATATGGCGGGTAGTATTTTTCTCATCGCCCTCATGTTGCATTTCTTAATTTTAAGTGGGAAATTCCATATTCGGTGCCTCATCAATCATTTTTGTGAGCTCAGCTCCGTGGAAAGCACAGAAAACATTTATATTTGCAGCTCAAACTGTTGAAAATGTAAAACAATTTAAATAATATTAACATTTTAACAGCCTCCACTCACGGTTCTGTGAAATTAACCGTTATCTCTTGGAGTGTTTGTTAAAATTCAGCAATGGCTAAGTAGTGAGGTTCCGGGTGTTGCCTGGGTTTGGCAGGCTGGATGGGAAAGCAGCCCATGTGACTTCTGCAGGGGCCATTCCTGCCCACACCCTTGCCAAGGGGGCAGCCTCCTACAGCAGGAAGTGTGGTTCCATGAAGACCTCCCAAGTGGGCTAGGTGTTGGAGGCAGAGATGAATGTGACACAGACTTGCCCTCATGGGACTTCAGCGTGGGGCAGGTGACTGGAAAATATGCACTCGGGTAGAATATGTGCGACATATGAGAATGAGGTACTGCTGTCCTGGGAGCACTGCAGAAGCAATCAGGAGCACTTCCTGGAGGAGGAAGCATCTGTGCTGATCTTTGTACCAGTCTGTCACTAAATAGAGGAACAGATGGATCACCTCTGAGGCCTGACCCTGCAGTCAGGGTCTGCAGTTTAGCAGTGGGGAAGAAGGGCCTCCAGAGGCGGTGTTTCTTTTTGGCCCTGTGCAGGTCCCATGCTCCTACCTGGAAAGGGGGTCAGAGGATAGTTGGGGTAGACACTTGCTAAGCAGTTGGGTGGCTTAGAGATGATAAGCCCAGAGCAACAAAGACTCAGGGGTAGAATGATGTTATTTTCAAATAATGGGAATAAGGGATGGACTTTTTTGATGACTTCAATAGGGATAAGTGGGCTTTACAGGTACATGTTATCATTTTTAACCTCTTATCTCCTTCTCTATTCTTGCTTTACCAGAGAGTCGTGATAGAGTTGACAAGGATGAGATGGTGAGTTTCCCATCTTGGGGGAAGGGTCCAGCAGATGGGTGATGTGTCAGGCACTTGTAAACAGGCACTCCTGCAGGGGACATATGTCTAGCCGTCACGTTGGCCTTCCCCACATGAGGCTTCCTGGGTGGCGCTAGTGGTAAAAAACCCAGATGCCAATGCAGGAGACACAAGAGCTGTGGGTTCGATCCCTGGGTCAGGAAGATCCCCTGGAGTAGGAAATGGAAACCCATTCCAGTATTCTTGCCTGGGATATTCCATGGACAGAGAAGCCTGGTTGGCTATAGTCCATGGGATCACAAAAGAGTTGGACACGACTGAACACACGTGTACACACATGTTGGCCAGGCCCTGGCTAGACACTATCTCCTTGAAAGAAGAGGCAGACCTGGTTGTTACAGACGGAATTAAGTGTTCCACCCCCCATCCCTGGCCCCCCACCAGCCATGTGACTATATCTGGAGATGGGACCTTTAACATGGCATTAAAGGTAAATAAGGTTATAAGGGTGGGACCCTAATCAGATAGGTCTGATGTCCTTATAAGAAAAGGAGGACAAACCCAAGATCTCTCTTCCCAAGAGCTCACAGAGAAGAGGCCCCATGAGAAGTGAGGAAATGTCGGCTATAAGCTATGAGAGAGCTCTCACCAGAAACCAACTCCAGAGGCACCTTGGACTTCCAGCCTCCAGAATGATGAGAAGATAAGTTTCTATTGTTTAAGCCACCCAGTCTGTGGTACTTTGTAATGCCAGCCTGAGTAAACTGATGAAGGGGGTTCACGGTTTTGTGAGAGAGATACTGAGGTTGCTGGTGATGACACAGCATGATACAGATATGCCCAGAGAGGGTGGCACCTGACTCAGCCAGGTGGACATCAGGGCAGGCTCCCTGGAGGAGGCAGTAGTGCTGGAGCTAAGTGCGGAAAGAAAAGGAGAAGCTGGTCGGTCATAGGGAAGGAGGAGAGGAAGCAGGAAGGTTGTGTCCAGTAGAGAGAACAAAATGTGCAAAGACCCAGAAGTGTTGAAAGGATGGCAGGTTTGGAAGCACCGAGTGGAATTCTGTATAACTTGAGCGCAGGGTAGGGAGGGAATATGAGGGAGAGAGGAGGTGGGGGGACAGGCAGGGCCCACCAACCGGCGGAGGCCCTCTTGCATCTTCCAGGGACGGCCATGTCCCTGTGCCTTCCAGAGTCCCTGGCTACGAGGATTAGCAACTCACTTGCTGTGTGACCTTAGGCAAGTCACTTAACCTCTCTGCACAGCAATTTTCTCATTTGTAAACCGGGGAGNGGCGACTCAGCAACAGCAGCATGTGGGATCCTAGTCCCCCAACCAGGGATCGAACCCATGCACCTCACACTGGAAGGCAAACTCTTAACCACTGGACCATCAGGGAAGTGCCAAGAGCACTGGCTTTAATGTCAGGAAGGCACCTCTAATTCTGGGTCTGTGACTGTGCATACACTGTAAAGACTGGGGATAAGACAGTACCGCCCTGGTCGTTGTCGTGAGCTCTGGTGACAGTGTGAGAGAAACACCCAACACGGCTGTGTGTGAGCCCACGATGGAATCTTTGGAGCGGGATGCTGGTAGACATAGTCTTCATTTCCAGACGGGACCTCAGGTCCAGGGAGATGAGGTGAGGAGCCCACTGTGGCCAAACGAACAAGTGACCTGGCCTGGACCCCATGTTAAGGAGTTTGGCCTCTGGAGCCACAGGGGGCTGCATATGGCGGGTAGTATTTTTCTCATCGCCCTCATGTTGCATTTCTTAATTTTAAGTGGGAAATTCCATATTCGGTGCCTCATCAATCATTTTTGTGAGCTCAGCTCCGTGGAAAGCACAGAAAACATTTATATTTGCAGCTCAAACTGTTGAAAATGTAAAACAATTTAAATAATATTAACATTTTAACAGCCTCCACTCACGGTTCTGTGAAATTAACCGTTATCTCTTGGAGTGTTTGTTAAAATTCAGCAATGGCTAAGTAGTGAGGTTCCGGGTGTTGCCTGGGTTTGGCAGGCTGGATGGGAAAGCAGCCCATGTGACTTCTGCAGAGGCCATTCCTGCCCACACCCTTGCCAAGGGGGCAGCCTCCTACAGCAGGAAGTGTGGTTCCATGAAGACCTCCCAAGTGGGCTAGGTGTTGGAGGCAGAGATGAATGTGACACAGACTTGCCCTCATGGGACTTCAGCGTGGGGCAGGTGACTGGAAAATATGCACTCGGGTAGAATATGTGCGACATATGAGAATGAGGTACTGCTGTCCTGGGAGCACTGCAGAAGCAATCAGGAGCACTTCCTGGAGGAGGAAGCATCTGTGCTGATCTTTGTACCAGTCTGTCACTAAATAGAGGAACAGATGGATCACCTCTGAGGCCTGACCCTGCAGTCAGGGTCTGCAGTTTAGCAGTGGGGAAGAAGGGCCTCCAGAGGCGGTGTTTCTTTTTGGCCCTGTGCAGGTCCCATGCTCCTACCTGGAAAGGGGGTCAGAGGATAGTTGGGGTAGACACTTGCTAAGCAGTTGGGTGGCTTAGAGATGATAAGCCCAGAGCAACAAAGACTCAGGGGTAGAATGATGTTATTTTCAAATAATGGGAATAAGGGATGGACTTTTTTGATGACTTCAATAGGGATAAGTGGGCTTTACAGGTACATGTTATCATTTTTAACCTCTTATCTCCTTCTCTATTCTTGCTTTACCAGAGAGTCGTGATAGAGTTGACAAGGATGAGATGGTGAGTTTCCCATCTTGGGGGAAGGGTCCAGCAGATGGGTGATGTGTCAGGCACTTGTAAACAGGCACTCCTGCAGGGGACATATGTCTAGCCGTCACGTTGGCCTTCCCCACATGAGGCTTCCTGGGTGGCGCTAGTGGTAAAAAACCCAGATGCCAATGCAGGAGACACAAGAGCTGTGGGTTCGATCCCTGGGTCAGGAAGATCCCCTGGAGTAGGAAATGGAAACCCATTCCAGTATTCTTGCCTGGGATATTCCATGGACAGAGAAGCCTGGTTGGCTATAGTCCATGGGATCACAAAAGAGTTGGACACGACTGAACACACGTGTACACACATGTTGGCCAGGCCCTGGCTAGACGCTATCTCCTTGAAAGAAGAGGCAGACCTGGTTGTTACAGACGGAATTAAGTGTTCCACCCCCCATCCCTGGCCCCCCACCAGCCATGTGACTATATCTGGAGATGGGACCTTTAACATGGCATTAAAGGTAAATAAGGTTATAAGGGTGGGACCCTAATCAGATAGGTCTGATGTCCTTATAAGAAAAGGAGGACAAACCCAAGATCTCTCTTCCCAAGAGCTCACAGAGAAGAGGCCCCATGAGAAGTGAGGAGATGTCGGCTATAAGCTATGAGAGAGCTCTCACCAGAAACCAACTCCAGAGGCACCTTGGACTTCCAGCCTCCAGAATGATGAGAAGATAAGTTTCTATTGTTTAAGCCACCCAGTCTGTGGTACTTTGTAATGCCAGCCTGAGTAAACTGATGAAGGGGGTTCACGGTTTTGTGAGAGAGATACTGAGGTTGCTGGTGATGACACAGCATGATACAGGTATGCCCAGAGAGGGTGGCACCTGACTCAGCCAGGTGGACATCAGGGCAGGCTCCCTGGAGGAGGCAGTAGTGCTGGAGCTAAGTGCGGAAAGAAAAGGAGAAGCTGGTAGGTCATAGGGAAGGAGGAGAGGAAGCAGGAAGGTTGTGTCCAGTAGAGAGAACAAAATGTGCAAAGACCCAGAAGTGTTGAAAGGATGGCAGGTTTGGAAGCACCGAGTGGAATTCTGTATAACTTGAGCGCAGGGTAGGGAGGGAATATGAGGGAGAGAGGAGGTGGGGGGACAGGCAGGGCCCACCAACCGGCGGAGGCCCTCTTGCATCTTCCAGGGACGGCCATGTCCCTGTGCCTTCCAGAGTCCCTGGCTACGAGGATTAGCAACTCACTTGCTGTGTGACCTTAGGCAAGTCACTTAACCTCTCTGCACAGCAATTTTCTCATTTGTAAACCGGGGAGAAGGATCCCTGCCCTGCCGCCTCCCGCCTGCTTTGCAGGCTCAATAAGGTAATGCCTGTGAAAGCACTCCGGCGGAAACCCCACAGTAGCACCACAGACACGGAAGGTGTCATTATTATGTACCCGCGCTGGCTCCCATCAGAGGAGCACAGAGTCAATGGGGGTCTTGAGCGCTGTCGGGGAACGGGCTGCTCTCTGAAGCTTGTCACAGAGACCTGTCTTTTCATTGTACTCCTTTCATATCACTGTTGGCTCGATGAAAGAGGGGGAAAGAATCTTTGATATGTCTAAATATTCCATTCCCACCAAGACGGGAGGAATTCCGAGGAGGAGCTATTATTAGAGGCTGAGCTGGAAGCGGGCGCCTTCGGCGGATTGGAGCTGTCAGTTTGCATCAACAGCCTCCTGTGCTGCAGAGCTGGCCAGGCGGCTGGGGCCCAGGCACAGGGCAGGCGCGCCAGCCCGGCTGGTTGAATTCTGATGGCACTTACCTGGGAGGCAGGAGGACCTGCTTCTGGTCCTGATTCTGCATCCACTTTGCTGGGCCACCCAGGGCCAGTTGCCCACCCTCTCTGAGCCAAATAATGACAGTATACAGAATTCTTACTAAGGGAGAGGACTTTTACGTGCAGGGGAAATAAGATGCTGTAAGTACAGAGGTGTGGGCAGGCTGAGAGGTGTCTAAGGACAGGCTGCCAACACCCTCATGTGTGGAAGACAGACAATTTCCTCTCTGGGAAGGATACATTAGGATCTTGCATCAGAGCCACCTGAGGGTTTGAAAAATCAGATTCCCAGGCACCACTCCAGGCCCACAGAATCTGAATCTCTGTGTAAGCCCCCAGACAGTGTGAATGCAAGCAGCCTGACCCAGCATTCTGTGCTCCACACTTCTGCAAACTCTCAGACTGGGTCAGTGATTGGGCTCTGGGATGCTGTGATTCCCTGAGAGCAGTGGCACTGCCTGACCCAGTGAATCCATCCTTTTCTTTGTTGGCCTCTAGCCCACACTTAGCCATCCAGGAGCCTGTGGGTCCCAAGAACTGGACGGATGGTGGCCTAATGCTGGCTCCTGGCTAGGGACATTGCCTTCCATACTGGTCTTGCTGAGGTTGTTATGTGCTGACAAGCCGTGGAGAGACCAAATGGGGAGGACTTCTGGCAACTGAAAAGAATGAACTCAATTTTAGTGACTGCTGCTGCTGCTGCTAAGCCACTCAGTCATGTCTGACTCTTAGCGACCCCATGGACTGCAGCCTACCAGGCTTCTCCGTCCATGGGATTTGCCGGGCAAGAGTACTGGAGTGGGGTGCCATTACTAGTCACTTACAGAAAACCTCAGAGGATCAGGCCCAGAAAGGGCTGAGATGTCACCTAAATCTGGTCCCTGTTTCAAAGGTAAAGACATGGAATCAGCAGGCCAAGCCAGTTACTTTAACTAGGAACCCTGATTTATTAGGTCTGGTTCATCTAGGACCAGGTTTACGTGAGAGAAGGCGGAGGGAGCGGAGCCCCGTGGCTGTCCACAGCCCGAGAACGTTCAGCGTTCTGATGTAGGCTGACATCCCGGGGGCGTTTTAGAGCCTGTGCCTGTCCTGGCTCCAAGGGGTACATTTGAGCAGCCCGTTGTGGAGACACTTGACTTGGAGACCACCTGGGTCCCTGTCGGTGGGTCCTCTGGAATTTCCTGGGAGTGGCTGCAAAATGCCATGAGCCTCTCTACTTCCTCTCGAGAGAACATAGCGGAACGGGGTCGAGGGTACCATTTGTAAAAGAGGTGAATCATTACAGATGTTGCATTTATTATGACTCTCAACACACCTCCCACCTGAGTGGGACACCCTGAGTGATGCATCATCAGGGCTGGCAGCACTAGATGCTGCCACGCTTCATGTTTGGGTCAGCCTGTCACTGGCATTTTGGGGGAAGCTGAATGAAGCTCAGTGTGGACTCCAGTCCAACCATCTCAGGGAAGGCAGGCCCAGCCTGCGAGGCAAAGCTTCCACTTAGGAGGCTTCACCGCCTTTGCTTTCACAGCACCTTCATGCCCTGAAAACCCTTGATGCCTTTACTGGAAGGAGATTTCTCAGGTTGAGGCTGTGTATGTTTTTTAGCCCCAGATATATATTGTTTTACTCTCCCCAAATTAGGCAGTAGTGCTGGGCTTTCTGCCCTCAGGGGAAGCAGTGGCCAGGAGGAAAGGGTTGTCTGAAAGATAATTCCATCCCTGGCTTTTCTTTCTAAAGCTACCCTGAGGCAGTGATGGGTTTCCCTGGTGGTTCAGACAGTAAAGAATCTGCCTGCAATGAGGGAGACCTGGGTTAGATCCCTGGGTCGGGAAGATTCCCTAGAGAAGAGCATGGCTGCCCACTCCAGTATTCTTGCCTGGAGAATTCCATGGACAGAGGAGCCTGGCAGGCTACAGTCCACATGGGTGCAAAGAGTCAGACTCGACTGAGCAATTAACACTGAGGCAGTGACACTGGGAGGTGGAGGATGGGAGAGCCCTGAGGGAAACAGGAAAAGAGAGAAAAGAAGCTGTCCCTCAAGCACCCCTTTCACCCCAGCGTCTCCAGACCAGAGCAAAGCGTGGCTTCCAGTTGTGCAAGCAGTAGGGCCCTGCATCTCTCTGCAGGGACCCCAGGAGGAATGGCTCGCTGTGTGGTTTTTAGCCTCCCTGAAGAGTTCCAACCCCAGTATGGGACAGAGGCAGAGTGTAGGACACCCCAAGGGGCTGAGGCTGGGGACAGTGACGTGTATGCAGAACTGCTCAAGCCTGGAGGTGTCCCCAAGCCTACACCTGGTATAAGAGCCAGGGACCTTTGCATCATTTTTGCCTAGGAGGAAGGGCTCCTGGTCATGAGTGACTGGGATTACATCTCTAGCCAACAGGATCAGGCCTCCGGAATTCAAAATGAAAATGATGTGTAGGAAAGGCTAAATGTGATTCTTCCTGTAAGCTTGAGTTTGAGAACTGAGATTCTGGTCCTCAGAATAGATAGCAAAGCAAGTCAGTGCCAGAATCACATCACAGGTGGTCAAGAGACAGCTAACGCGTATCATCTAGAGAACAACTAAGATCAACTGGGAGAAGCTATCTAGGGCTCTGTGTTGAGAGGATTCCGAAGAGGAGTCTTTGATTTTGCTGCTGTTTAGCCGCGGGGTCACATCTGACTCTGTGACTCCATAGACTGCAGCACGCCAGGCTTCCTGGTCCTTCGTTAGCTCCTAGAGTTTGCTCAGATTCGTGTCCATTGTGTCAGGGATGCTATCTAAACATCTCATCCTCTGCTGCCCTCTCCTCTTTTTGCCTTCAACCTTTCCCAGCATTCGGGTCTTTTCCAATGAGTTGGTTCTTTGCATCAGGTGGCCAAAGTAGTGGAGCATCAGTTTCAGCATCCATCCTTTCAGTGAATATTCAGGGTTGTTTTCCCTTAGGATTGATTGATTTGGTCTCCTTGCAGTCCAAGGGACTCTATAACGAGTCTTCTCCAGCACCACAATTCGAAAGCAACAATTCTTCAGTTCTCAGCCTTCTTTGTGGTCCAACTCTCATATCCATACAGTCTATTGGAAAAACCATAGTTTTGATGATACAGACCTTTGTCAGCAAAGTGATGTATGTCTCTGCTTTTTAATATGCTGTCTAGGTTTGTCATAGCTTTCCTTCCAAGGAGCAAGCATCTTTTAATTTCATGCTGCGGTCACCATCCACAGTGATTTTGGAGCCCAAGAAAATAAAATCTGGGCTTCCACTTTCTCCCCTTCTCTCTGCCATGAGGAGTCTTCGATTACGGAGAAATTAAGCTTTCATTTTGGGCTTACCAAGGGGGCTTCCCTGGGCTGGGAAATGGCAGCCTACTCTAGTATTCCTGCTTGGAGAATCTCATGGACAGAGGAGCCTGGCAGGCTACAGTCCATGGGATCACGATGACTGTGCTTTTTAATATGCTGTCTAGGTTTGTCATAGCTTTCCTTCCAAGGAGCAAGCATCTTTTAATTTCATGCTGCGGTCACCATCCACAGTGATTTTGGAGCCCAAGAAAATAAAATCTGGGCTTCCACTTTCTCCCCTTCTCTCTGCCATGAGGAGTCTTCGATTACGGAGAAATTAAGCTTTCATTTTGGGCTTACCAAGGGGGCTTCCCTGGGCTGGGAAATGGCAGCCTACTCTAGTATTCCTGCTTGGAGAATCTCATGGACAGAGGAGCCTGGCAGGCTACAGTCCATGGGATCACGATGACTGGGCAACTAACAGCTACCAGGTGGCTCAGTGGTAAAGAATCCGCCTGCCAGTGCAGGAGATGCAAGAGATGCGGTTTTGCTTCCTGGATCAGGAAGATCCACCGGAGGAGGAAATGGCAACTACTCTAGTACTCCTGCCTGGAGAATCTCATGGACAGAGGAGCCTGGTGGGCAACAGTCCAGGGGACTCGCAGAGTTGGACATGACTTAGCAAGTACTGAGCACAGCACAGGTGTTCATTGACTAGTGAGCTATAGCATACAGGCAATTTCATTTTATTATTATTTAATATTTTAATAATTTTTTTGGTTGTACTACTTGTGGGATCTCAGTTCCCCAGAGAGGGATTGAACCTGAGCCCCTGGCAGTGAAAACGCAAAGTCCTAACCACTGGACCATCAGGGAATCCTTGTATATAGGCAGTTTTGAATATTACTTGACTCTTTCATTTTATAAGCAAGGACACTGAGGCCCAGAGGGTTAAGCCTTTGCCAAAGTTTGGGACAAAGCTAGAGATGAGGACTTGTGATGCCAGCGCTTTTCCCCCTTAACCATAGATCAAAAATTATTTATGAGTTAAATACAAGTAAGCTTACAAAATTGGACTGCAAGGAGATCCAACCAGTCCATTCTGAAGGAGATCAGCCCTGGGATTTCTTTGGAAGGAATGATGCTAAAGATGAAACTCCAGTACTCTGGCCACCTCATACAAAGAGTTGACTCATTAGAAGAGACTCTGATGCTGGGAGGGATTGGGGGCAGGAGGAGAAGGGGACGACCGAGGATGAGATGGCTGGGTGGCATCACTGACTCGATGGACGCGGGTATGAGCGAACTCCGCGAGTTGGTGATGGACAGGGAGGCCTGGCGTGCTGCGATTCATGGGGTCGCAAAGAGTCAGACACAACTGAGTGACTGAACTGAACTGAAGCTTACAAGGGGCTTCCTTGGTGGCTCAGTGGTAAAGAATCTGCCTGCAGTTCATGAGCCACAGGAGACATGTGTTCGATCCCTGTGTGGGCAATCCACATGCCCCCTGGAGGAGGGCATGGCAACCCACTCTAGTATTGGTGTCTGGAGAATCCCCATGGACAGAGGAGCCTGGTGGACTCTGCGACCCTCTGGACTCTCTACAGTCCAGAGGGTCGCAGAGAGTCAGACATGCCTGAAGTGACTTAGCATGCATGTACGAGCTTAGGAAAACAACAAGATCCAAATAACATCAGTTTGTGATCAGTGCTCTTTAATTGACAGTAGTTCCCTTACTTACTCCACGCTCTGTGTTAGAGCAGATAGAAAGAGTAGTGAGTGAGTGCGTGAGTGAAGTCGCTGAGTCATGTCCGACTCTTTGCGACCCCATGGACTGTAGCCTACCAGGCTCTTCTGTTCATGGGATTTTCCAGGCAATAGTACTGGAGTGGACTGCCATTTGTAGTGATATCAAAAACTGACTATTAACTGCTTTTCTGCCATAGTAGTTCTAATCCTCATGAGCATGCTATGTGGCTGGTATTTCTCTTTGTGGGGATGTGGGAACTGCCTTTGTGAACAACCTCAGCCCTTCTTGTAATAGTAAAGATAATGCAGATTTCCATAGGTGGTGCCACTTGGCAGTCACTCCGGGATTCTCATAGCTCTGCAACCTCCCAGGGTCTCACCATTCTCTGCTGGCAGATGGGGACACAAGAGCAAGTGTGGAGGACTCTGTGAAGCAGGTCAGCTGGGGCATGATCACTTCCACCCACCATCCACTGGCCAGGACTCAGCCACCTGGCCACAGCTACCTGCAAAGGATGCTGGCAATGCAAGTTGGATATATGAAGATGGGAAAAGAGAAAGGGGTTTGCGTTAAATTTGCTGTTTCCATTTTAAAGAGAAAGAGACTGACACTTAGAGACCTACATAGATTGCCTTAAGGTCAACCAGCCAGTAAGAGGCAGAGGCAGAGGCAGAAATTTGTATTGGTTTGCTAGGGCTTGCCGAGGCCAAGTACCACAAATGGGCAGCTTAAACCACAGAAATTTATTGTCTCAGTGTATGGAGGCTGGATGTCCGAAATCAAGGCCAGACTCTGAATGCTGGGACATACATTCTTGTTGTCAGCAGGACTGGCTACTTCTGAGGGCCGTGAGAGAGAATCTGATCCATGCCTCTCCCGTGGCTCCTGGAAGCCTTGGGTGCCCCTTGGCTGGTGGATAACGTTCTCCTTGGGTCTTCACATTGTCCTCCTGCTGTGCAGGTCTTTCTCTTGCCCGCATTTCCTCTTTCTATGAGGACGCCAGTCCTATAGGATTAGGACCTGCCCCAGTGACCTCATCTTTAATTACGTATATATTTTTGGCATGATGTATATAGATATTAAATTTTTATTGAAATATAGTTGTCTCGCAATGTTGTGTTAGTTTCAGGTGTAGGCACCGTGATTCAGTTACATGACTGTATAAGTATATATTCTTTTATAGATTCTTTTCCATTATAGGTTATTACACAATTTTGAGTAGTTTCCTCTGCTATACAGCAGGCCCTTGTTGCTTATCTATTTTATATATAGTAGTGTGTGTGTTTTACCATGACCTCATCTTCTCTTGATCACCTGCAAAGACCCTGCTTCTAAACAAGGTCACATTCACAGGTGCTGGGGGCTCAGACTCCAACGTGTTTTGAGGGAATGCAATGCAACCCATGTTGTTGTTCAGTCGCTAAGTCGTGTGCGACTTTTTGCAACCCCGTGGACTGCAGCACGCCAGGGCTCGCTGTCCCTCACCATCTCCCAGAGTCTGCCCAAGTTCATGTCCATCGAGTCGGTGATGCCATCCAGTCATCTCGTACTCTGTCACCCTCTTCTCCACTGGCCCTCAGTCTTTCCCAGCATCAGGGTCTTTTCAGATGAATTGACTCTTCGCATCAGGTGGCCAAAGTATTGGAGTCTCAGCTTCAGCATCAGTCCTTCCAATGAGTATTCAGGGTTGATTTCTTCTGGCATTGACTGGTTTGATCTCCTTGCTTCAACCCCTAACAGAATTCAAACCCAGGTGTGTCTGGAAGCCATGAGAAGGGCATGTTGAGTCTGCCCAGAGGACTGAGGGAGGGCTTCTGGAGACGGCAATGTTCACACCAGGCATTGAGGACAGATCAGGTTTCTCCAGGTGAACGAGGGGGAAGGGAATTCTAGACAGACTCCTGATGTACAGCCACATTCATGAGCTACAACACGTCCTGAACTGAAGGAATAGCCTACATTTCTTTTTAGACATCCTAGAACTCAGCTGTGGCATTCAGATGGCCTTCCTCCCTTGAATCTAAATTACCAAGGCCCAGTTAGAGGGAAACAACAAATATGTATTGAGAATTGCTTTGTGATAACCAATCTGCTATCCCCTGGGGACTCAGCAACAAGTCAAATAGAACCCCAGCTCCCCAGAAGCTTATAGCTCGGGTAAGCACACAATGAGCCCTCATGGAAAGGTAACTAATGAAAACAGAATAAGAAACGTAGGAATGTGAAGTGAGTAGGACAGACAGAAACCCGAGATGGTTTGGGTTGTGGAGGGAAGGGTTGTAGCAATCATGGAAAGCTTTCTGGTGGAGGAAGACTATGGGTTGGGACTTGACAGAGGGTTTGGATATATAGAGAGAGAAGGGAAGGAAATGGAATTTTATATAATGGGAACAGAGTAGCCAGGATTGGTGCAAGCCAACCTGGGATTGGAGAATAATAGAGCTTTGAGCGCCAGCCTGCAGGTTGGAGTTTGTGCTGTCTTAGAGCCTGGCTGCTGACGTTCTCCTGCCAGTGGGCAGATTGTGTGTGAGGCCCTACAGCTGGAGGTGCACGGCGTCTGACCACTACAGCGACATGTCCTAATGACGCACACCCCGGGGCCTGCGGGGACCAGCAGGGGTTGGTGCAAATGCTCCCCCACCCGCTGAATGCTGAGACAGATGCGGCGAGATGACTGTTAGGACCTCGGCTTGATGACTAGATAAGAGCAGACGGCACAAGCAGGCAATTGTTGTTCCTGCCACAAAGGGCATTCTGGGGGGGCAGCCCTGCTAAGATCTCAGCCCAGCAGTCTCCCTGCGGGGGCCCAGGCACGGTGGCAGCGCCTCTGCAGTCCCAAATTCACAGTTATTAACTTAAATGACTGCCTTGACAGAGCACAGCATGGCACCGACCCTCCGTCAATCCTCAGACCGCGCCGGGCGGCTTTTGTCTCTTGGCGCCACCTCGCCCCCATCCCTGGCCTTTGGAAGGTAGGAAGGTGGAAGGGACATCCTCCCCCATCTGCTGGGGCTGGAGAAAACACACCTGTCAGGGCGAGAGGAGAGAGGTTGTTTAAGGTGCATGCTCAGCAAGAGTAATCCTTCCTGGGGCCTAGGAGCGAGACCCAGAGATGGTGGGTGGAGTTCTGGCCTGGGCTGTGGGAGCCCCAGTTCCGGTCCGGGCTCAACCCCAAATCACAGAGGGACCTTGGGCCCAACAGATCTCTCGGGGCCTCAGTTTGCCTTGTAACAAACCAGAAAATAGAGTTTATTGGGGAGGCCGAATGTTTTGGTTTTGATATTGAAAAAGAAAGAGCTTTTTAAGACACGTTCTGTCTGAATATTTTGGAAAATTTAGAAGCAATACAGTTCTAGTCTGTCATAATAATCTTAGTAAGGAGGGAGTGACTGAGGCCAGCAGCTCTCCTTCCCACATCCAGGTGTCCCTGGAATGGACCTCTGACCCCGCCCCTTTTGTGTGCTGGTTCTAAGGTCTTTAATCACATGGTGAAGAACTGGGAACAGACTGATCAAAAGTCAGCCTTTGCTAATGAAAGAAGTCATCATAAGTCAGGATTTAGGACCCATAGACTGACGTAGATGCCAGCGGGAATGCTAATCCCCGTGCCTCTTTCCAGGAATAAACCTACCAAGTGAAAGTTTCCACTTGGCCAAGAGGGTAGCTGAGGTAAGGTCCAGCTTCTCTAGGAAGGCCCCTGATTTCTCCATACACCATGCCTCTGTCTACACCTCTGCACGGGGGAGTTATTTGTGATGTGTTTGTGTCTTTCCCAGGCTGCGAATGCCCCTGGCAAGGGGACCACTGAGCCTGGCACAGGGCCTGGCAGGAGCAGATGCTCAGTGAACAAGCAGTTAGTGGAACCCTTGCTGAGCACCTATTATGTGCCCAGCCATGTCAGGCACTGTGTGGCAAGCTGAGGACTGGTCTGATCACTGCCCTAAACCTGTGCCCAGGAGGAAACTGATTGGCTGACAGGGTTGAGCAGTGTAGACAGTGGGTGAAGGGCAGGAGAGGGTTCTTGGGGAGGCTCACCTCCCTGTGTCTTGGGGATGGACAGGAGTTAGGCAGGCAGCAGGGAAGAGCAGGGACATTCCAGGGGAGCGACCGACGCTCCCCATCCTAGGGAGTGCAGGTTCTCTAGGAAGCCTGTCCCATTCTATCCTTCCGACAGTTTATGGTTGTTATGATCTCCGTTTTACGGATGAGGGAACTTGGGCTGTGCCAGGTTAGGTGATTTTCCAAGCTCATTCACAGAGCTGCATTTGAGCTCAGGTGTGTCTAATGCCTAAGGCTGTGTTCCTGTGCAGGTCAGAAGGACCGCAGGGCCTGCGTGGAGTAGGGAGTGGGCATGATTGGCAAGCAGTAGGGAGGGGATAGGCCAGGAACATTCCGGGCCTCACACTTTCAGAGATCGGTCTCCTGTCCCCATCGGTTCTGGAACTTCCTGGGCACAGGACCAGATTTTGTTTCCCCTTGGAGGGATGAGAAAATTGAGACTCAGAAAAAGAGAGTGCTTTGCTGCTCTGCTAGAAATCTCTTAGGATAGGCACTGAATAGGGGTATCAGCTCAGAGAGGGCAGAGATGGGTCAGCTTGCTCTCCACTCTACTGCTGGGGCCAGAACAGTGCCTGGCTCATGGCAAATGCTAGGTAAACTTTTACCAAGTGAATGACTGAGCAAATGAATGGATGTGGGAGCTGTCCAAGCATGTGTGTGTGTGTGTGTGTGTGTGTGTGTGTGTGTGTGTGTGTGGTTAGTGGTGTTGCCTTTAGAATAAGATCTAGATGGTCTTAGGAATTCTAGGAAGGGTATTCCTTCACCCACAGCAAAGAGAGCTACACAGAGGGAATTGGTAAGTCCTTGTTCTGTCTTTGGACCTGGACCTGTGCTGGATAGACTCTGGAGCAAACATTCGCTTATCTAACAACGTGTCGGTGGGAATGGGAACAGCAGCATCCTGTCTTTGGGGGTAGAGCAGTGAATGAAACAGTCAGGGTCCCTGTGTTCAGCAGCTTACTTCCTAGTTGGGCGGCACAGAGAATAAACCAGAAAGCAAAAAATGTTCCCTGAAACCATTACTGCGAGGTGATTTTTAGTGATAATTGCTATGCAGATGATAAAAGAGGGTAAGAATAATGGGTCTGGAGGATGTACTGGAAAGGGGAGGATTAAGGGAAGGTCTCTCCTGCTTGGTGCAAATAGGCTAAATCTAGAGGAAGAGCATTTCAGGCAGACCAAACTGCACGTGCAGAGCCCTGAGGCAGACAAGGCTTGCTCACTGCTATGGCTGGACAGTGAGTGGACAGGGAGGAAGCGGGAGGAGAGGATGCAGGCAGGAGGGCGGGGCCCACCGTGCAGGGCTGTGTGAGGCCAAGGCAGCATGAGTTCTTGTAAATGCTACAGGAGGAGTTTGGGGCAGGCCAGTTAGCATTCTCATATTCGGGTGTTGAAAAGATAAGCAAATCCCCTCATGAATGATGTGTGATGAATATAATGAAGAAGAAATAAAGGATGTCTGGTCGCGATGGTGGGGGACTTGGCTGTCTCCGAGGAGGTGGCATTGAGGTGAGATCTTGAGGCATCCAGGCAGGGACGCTGGTGCTCAGTGCTCCTGCTGGGCGGTGGGATGATGTGGCCCAAACTGACCCCGCAGGGGATGTGCCCTGTGAGTAAGGGTGGCAGGATGGTCAGAGGGCAGACCTGGCAGGCCCTCTTGGCCATGATGAGGAGAGTTACTGGCCCTCGGGAGCCACTGAGGGCCAAGAGGAGGAGTGACAGGGTCCGGTGGGCTCTTTGGAGGGACTGCTCAGCTGCTGGTAGGGGACCCACTGGAGGGGTAGGCAGGGAACCAGTGACACGGCTGGCTGGGGTCCCGAGCCAGGAGGTGGCAGCGAGAGGGCACAGATGTGGACAGATCAGAGAGCTTCCTGGGGTCCGGCAGGATGTGCAGGTCTGGTTGGTCCCATGACCTTCCTAAGAACAGAGGAAGCTCTCTGGGAGATGGAAGAAGTGCAGTGGGTTGGTGTCCCCACCACAAGAGATGTGTCTACCTAGAACCACAGGCTGTGATCTTATTTGGAATAAGGGTCTTTGCAGATGTAGTTAAGGTCAGACTCTCAAAGTGAGGTCGTTCGGAGCTGGCGGCTCTTGTTTAGTCCCGAAGCTGTGTCCAGCTCCTTGGTGTCCCCATGGACTATAGCCTGCCAGGCTCCTCTGTCCCTGGGATTTCCCAAGCAAGAATGCTGGAATGGGTTGCCATTTCCTTCTCCGTTCTGAATTGGACTGGGCCTTAAATCCAATGACAAGTGTCCTCATAGGAGAGTGAGAAGATCTCGAAACCAAGGAGGAAGGGGATGTGAAGGCAGAGGCAGAGACGGGAGCGATGTGGCCACAAGTCAAGGACACCAGAAGCCATCAAAAGCTGCAAGAGGCAAGGGAGCAGTCACTCTGGCTCCAGACTTGTGGCCTCCAGAACTACGGGATGATGCCTTTCTGGTGTTTTAAGCCATCGAGTCTGTGGCCATTTGCTATAGCAGCCCTAGGGAACACGGCAGCACCCAAGGAGAGGCCTGACTGGTGCTGCTCCGAAGGTTTCAACCCCAAGCTTGGGCTCCTTTGAAGAGCTCTGCTCTGTTCCTGCTTTGCTGCCCTCCCCGTTGCTCACCCCTCGCCTATATTAAAATGAGATTGAATTTTCTAGCTTGGGTTACTAAGCTTTCAGATCTGGAAACTGTGGCCATTAATCAGCTGTCACGGGATGTCGTAAACAAGGGGCTTTAAAAACCATGTTTGCTTTTTAGGCTGATAATACTTGGAGGTGAAGCCAGAGAGTTATACATAATGCATGCATTTTAATGGGCCGCGCACTACAGTCCTCTTTAGTCGGAATGATTCGTTCTAATGTTCAAAATAAATATCAGAGACAATTTGCCAACAAAGCTGATTTTCTCCGCCCACCATTAACTTAATCTTTATACCTCAGCCTAATGACAGAGGGGCTGGGGGTGGGGGGTGGTGCTTTGTATTTCAAGCAATGGAGAGACGCAGTCAGTACAGGCATGAGCCATAGGTGACAGTTTGTCCCAGTTTGCTCAGGACAGCCCTGCTTTATGCTCAGTGTCCTGGAGTAATTATTCTGAGATTGGATCAAGTGGGATTGCCGATGTCCAACTATTTTTGACCTGCAAGATAGCAATTCCATATGATCTACTCAAAACATAGAAAAGTTATAAATTAGTTTGGGATTAACATACATACCCTAATATATAATAGATCATCAACAGGGACCTACTGGATAGTACAGGGAACTCTACTCAATAATCTTTAGTAGCCTATATGAGGACAGAATTTGAAAATGAATGGATATATGTATGTGTATGAATGGGCCACCCTGCTGTACACCTGAAACTAATAGAACATTGCAAATCAACGATACTCCAGTATAAGGCAATTAAATTAAAAAAAGGAGACAAAATAAACGGCCATAAAGTACTGTTTTGAACCTTGAATACAAAAACAGAGAAGTTCCCAGATTTATGTGATAAATGATTTCTGGTGCTACAAATGCCCTTTAGTCTATTGATGGGAAAAATGAGGCCCAGAGAGCTGAGAAATGCTCCCTGGGGCTGCTGAGCTTCACAGAGGCTGAGTTGTAGGCTCCCTGGGTGCCCCATGCTCCTGTTCCCAAGTCAAGTGTTTTCCTCTTGTTTAGTCGCTAAGTCATGTCCGACTCTTTGTGACCCCAGGGACTGTAGCCTGCTAGGCTCCTCTGTCCGTGGGATTTCCCAGGCAAGTATATTGGAGTGGGTAGTCAGTTCCTTCTCCAGGGGATCTTCCCAACCCAGGGACTGAACCCACATCTCCTGCATTGCCAGGCCCATTCTTTACTGCTGAGCCACCAGGGAAGCCCGTCTGTACCTGCCTCCTCTCCAGTCTTCTGCCCCGAGGGCTTCTTTCTGTCCTTTAGGCAAACTTTGGAGTCACATACCCGTTTCACAGCCCGGCTTCCTGGGGTGATGGTTTCTGGGAGATACCCTGGCTGTGGCACCGCAGTCTGCTCCCTATGAGTCCTAAAAACCCAAAACACATAATCATGGGAGCGAGGACCACATACTGACCTGTCATTAGTTTTGAAAACTGATACATAATTGCAGTAAGATAGGATCTCTCCTTCTTGACAGGAGAGACAGGATGAATGTCTCTCAAGGTGTAGAGGACATTAACTCACTTAACATCCTTGTGCAATTCTGGTGAGTGGGGGAGGAATTCAGAAGGGGAGGAGATCAAGGTGTGGGATTTGCTGAACAAGGCTGATTTTAAACCCACAGTGACCTTGCAGAAAGGGGAGTGTCTTCTCCCCCTGCAGCCCCAGGAAAACTCATGTATCTACTTGATGGCGGGTCTGTGTGTGTTACGGTGGGTGGTTTCTGGAGACCCCTGTTCTGGGGACACAGAGAGAGCATAAAGCATAGTAGGCCTTGCCCTGCCCACCAGTCCAGGTGAGTACAGGGCTTTGCATCTCTTACTGCAGAGGTGGATCCCTCTGCCAAACTGAGCTGCAGAGGGAAGAACATGCGCTTCAGAGTTGTTCATTTTCTTTATTCATTTAGGACATAAGGAATCCTCAAGTGCCAGCTGTTCTGCTAAGTATCAGGATAAATTCCCCTAAAAATCCAGGTTTCTGTCTTTCTGTAAAAATTGTGAGATCTGGCTCATGACCTGGCGGGCATTCCTGCCTGGGATCGCTGGAGCTGAGCTGAGGCTGCTCTCCTTAGCATTACCTTCGACCAGCCCATGTCACCCTTCTAGGCAGCCTGCCTGGCCCCTGCAAGTGTTTGATTTTGGGAAATGTTTGGTTTTGGCCCCTGGTTTAGTCTATGCTTCCTGTACCAAAGGAAGGTGCCCGAGAAATTCTTGCTGTTTTTTACATGAAACTGACTCATGATGGTTCTCCAAAGAGGTCCTGGACTTCTTTCAAGCCTTTTCACAGCTTAGTCTAAGTGCCCTGGGATTCTGGAGGACAGCAAGTCCCACCTCCGACCCTGGCCCCAGCCTCCAGAAAGCTCAGATCTGGAAGGGACCCTGATGGGCCAGCACCCTGCTCAGTGTTCTAGGAGAAGTGGGTTCACAGTACGACGGGTACAACAGCCTTGGTGAGAACGCAGAGTCACCCGAGCACTTGGAGCACAATTTGGCCACATCTCTCAAAGTTTGAAAAGCCCATGCCCTGTGGCACAGTTGTTCTAGGGCCACAGATCACAGATGTGTTTGCATCAAGATATAGACACAAGCCTGCGTATTAACGAATGGTAGTAACAGCAACTAGAAGCCACCAAAATGTCCATCCGGGGGCTGAGTATATAACATATGATGCTTCCATGCCAAGTGGCTGCAGGAGAGAATATAGCTGTTTTTGTGCTTATATGGAGAGATTCAGAGTTGCATTTTCAGCAAAATAAAGCCAAGAGCAGAAGCGGGTATATAGGAACACATTTGTATTATCAAAAAAGGACTGTTGAAAGTGTGGCCTTGGGCACAGCCTACCGGGGTGTAAGTTTCTGCTTTCCCGCTTACCAGCTGTGTGACTTGGGAAAGTCACTTGACCTCTCTAGACCTTGCCAGGCCTAGAGTAGGTCCTCGTTAGCTAGTCTTGTTATTAAATATACTTCTATAATTTTTTTTTTCCCTGAAAGAAACACAAAATGTTAGTAAGGGTTAAGAATGCAAGTTGCTTAGAGCAGCGTGTGGCACGTCAGAAGGGCTTATTGAGTATGTGCTGTGTGTATGAGCCAAGTCGCTTCAGTCATGTCCAGCTCTTTGCGACCCCATGCGCTACAGCCTGCCAGGCTCCTCTGTCCCTGGGATTTTCCAGGCACGAATACTGGAGCGGGTTGCCATTTCTTTCTCTAGGGGATCTTCCTGACCCAGGGGTCGAAGCTGCATCTCTTAGGTCCCCTACATTGGCAAGCACGTTCCTTACCACTAGTGCCACCTGGGAAGCCACTATATAGACTTATATAATTTACTTTCCCCTTAAAGAAGCACAAAAGGTTAGCAGGGGGCTAGTTTGGGTATTGAGGGCAGGGATTTTATTCTATACATCTTTAGGAAAAAAGTTCAACATTTTTATCAAAGGCATTTTATGCTTTTATTTCTAAATCAGTTAAATACACGCATCCACACATACATATATCACAGAGGAGGACGCTCTTTCTGTCTGGAGTGAAGTGGGAGCTGGGAAGTTTAGTTGAAGTGGTTATAGTGAAGCTGGACCTTAAGGGATCATCCAGGCAAAGAAATGGGCTAAGGGGTGCTTTACTGGGTGGAAAAACTGGCAGGTGCAAATGTCCTGAGGCCTGAAAGATCACAGGGAGCAGTGCAAGGTCAGGGTTCAGAGTGACAGAGGAGCTGAAGGGGTAAGGGTTCTCAAAAGTGCTTGTGGACAGGGCCCAGGCCTCATGTCCTCAAATTCACGCATGTTCTCAGATGAGGGAGAACGGATGATATGTTTTTGAGTAGATATCAATACACAGTATCCCCATTTCCCAGATCTAAAAACTGAGGCACAGGGATGTGAAGTGATTTTCCCAAGATCACCCGTCAAATCAGAGGTACAGAGTTCTTCTTGACTTCTGGAGTCATCTTGTTCTACTATGTAGCACATGCTTGATCAGTCCCACCAGATAGCATCTCAGTGTAAGGTTTGGGAAACGAAGGTTTGGAGAGCAGATTGCTCGTCAATTTCCTGTAGTCTGTCTCCTCACTCAGCCATTAGCTCTAGGAAGGCAGGAACTGTGACTGTTTTGTGGGCTAATGCATGCCCCAGGGCTCAAGACAATGTCAAGTGCATGGTAGGCACACGGGAAATGTTTGTTGAACGCATGAATAAATAAGGTCACCTAGAAAGTCAGGGGCAACCACAACAGGAATCCAGGGCCCTGCGCCCCCAGGCTGGGCTCTGTCCATTGCACAGGGAGGCCTAGATTCCAGAGCAAGGCTGTTGCTGCTGCTGCTGTTCAGTCGCTCAGTCGTGTCCAACTCTTTGCGACCCCGTGGACTGCGAGCACGTCAGGCTCCCCTGCCCTTCACCATCTCCTGGAACTTGTTCAAACTCATGTCCATTGAGTCAGTGATGCCATCCAACCATCTCATCCTCTGTCATCCCCTACTCCTCCTGCCTTCAACTTTTCCCAGCATCAGGGTCTTTTCCAATGAGTCAGTTCTTTGCCTCAGGTGGCCAAAGTATTGGAGCTTCAACTTCAGCATTAGTCCTTCTAATGTATATTCAGGACTGATCTCCTTTAGGATGGACTGATTTGATCTCCTTGCAGTCCAAGGGACTCTCAAGGGGTTTTTCTGGCACCACTGTCTGAATGTATCAGTTCTTCTTTATGGTCCAACTCTCACGTCCATACACGACTACTGGAAAAAACATGGCTTGGACTATATGTACCTTTGTGGGCAAAGTAATGTCTCTGCTTTTTAATATGCCATCTAGGTTTGTCATAGTTTTTCTTCCAAAGAGCAAGGGTCTTTTAATTTCATGACTACAGTCACCGTCTGCAGTGATTCTGGAGACCAAGAAAATAAAATCTGTCACTGTTTCCTCCTCTATTTGCTATGAAGTGATGGAACTGGAGGCCATGATCTTCATTTAGCATTGCTGTTTGTTGGGCTGTTCAGAGTACCATTACTCCCATCCCGGCAGCAGGTGCTCCAAAGATGAAAGCATTTAGTGCTGCTGGAACACTCTGTCTCCAAGCCTTTGCGTGCACTGTTCCTTTTGTCTGAATGTCCTTCAGCCCCTGGGTATTGAGTCCCACCTGCTCACACTTCACAGCTCAGCTCTCCTGGCCTGCCTTGCTTCTCAGAATCTCTCTGGACTGGAGGCTTTTCCTCTGGGTGCCCCCTGAGGGCCTGGTGCCCCCTGAGGGCCTCGTGCCCCAAAGTGCAAGCCCTCCTTCTGCCGGCTCCTATCTGCTATCTCTCACCACTCCAGGGGACTTGCTCTCTGTGGCCCTTGCGTGTCCCTCTCCCGCTTCAATTGCCCTTAGACCAGTGGTCTAGGCCCCTTGCTCCCCCAGGAGGTGATCAGCCCCATTCTTCAGGAAAAGAGAACTGAGCCTCAAAGAAGGTTCAAGTCTCAGCTCCGCCACTCCCGACCTCTGTGGCCTGGGGCAAGCAACCTTGTGTCTCTGCGCCTCAGTGCCCTCATCTGTGCAGTGGGGATGCCAATGACACCCACCTGACAGGCTGTTTTGGCGGCCAGGTGAGCTGACCGGTAGAAGCTGTCTGGAGGCAGCTTCTCCTCAGGGCTGAGTGTGAGCTGCTACTGGGGTTGTTATGCTGTTGCTGCCGTTATCAATTCTCCCAAGATTTTCCCAGCATCAGGGTCTTTTCCAATGAGTCAGTTCTTTGCCTCAGGTGGCCAAAGTATTGGAGCTTCAACTTCAGCATTAGTCCTTCTAATGTATATTCAGGACTGATCTCCTTTAGGATGGACTGATTTGATCTCCTTGCAGTCCAAGGGACTCTCAAGGGGTTTTTCTGGCACCACTGTCTGAATGTATCAGTTCTTCTTTATGGTCCAACTCTCACGTCCATACACGACTACTGGAAAAAACATGGCTTGGACTATATGTACCTTTGTGGGCAAAGTAATGTCTCTGCTTTTTAATATGCCATCTAGGTTTGTCATAGTTTTTCTTCCAAAGAGCAAGGGTCTTTTAATTTCATGACTACAGTCACCGTCTGCAGTGATTCTGGAGACCAAGAAAATAAAATCTGTCACTGTTTCCTCCTCTATTTGCTATGAAGTGATGGAACTGGAGGCCATGATCTTCATTTAGCATTGCTGTTTGTTGGGCTGTTCAGAGTACCATTACTCCCATCCCGGCAGCAGGTGCTCCAAAGATGAAAGCATTTAGTGCTGCTGGAACACTCTGTCTCCAAGCCTTTGCGTGCACTGTTCCTTTTGTCTGAATGTCCTTCAGCCCCTGGGTATTGAGTCCCACCTGCTCACACTTCACAGCTCAGCTCTCCTGGCCTGCCTTGCTTCTCAGAATCTCTCTGGACTGGAGGCTTTTCCTCTGGGTGCCCCCTGAGGGCCTGGTGCCCCCTGAGGGCCTCGTGCCCCAAAGTGCAAGCCCTCCTTCTGCCGGCTCCTATCTGCTATCTCTCACCACTCCAGGGGACTTGCTCTCTGTGGCCCTTGCGTGTCCCTCTCCCGCTTCAATTGCCCTTAGACCAGTGGTCTAGGCCCCTTGCTCCCCCAGGAGGTGATCAGCCCCATTCTTCAGGAAAAGAGAACTGAGCCTCAAAGAAGGTTCAAGTCTCAGCTCCGCCACTCCCGACCTCTGTGGCCTGGGGCAAGCAACCTTGTGTCTCTGCGCCTCAGTGCCCTCATCTGTGCAGTGGGGATGCCAATGACACCCACCTGACAGGCTGTTTTGGCGGCCAGGTGAGCTGACCGGTAGAAGCTGTCTGGAGGCAGCTTCTCCTCAGGGCTGAGTGTGAGCTGCTACTGGGGTTGTTATGCTGTTGCTGCCGTTATCAATTCTCCCAAGATGCACTGCAAATACAGAAGTGGGGTGTCCTGGTTGGACGGGTCACCAGGCGCTGAAACCCCGCCAGTCTGCCCTCGCCAATCTCCCTCCCACCTCGGAGGCTGGCTCAGCAGCCAGATTTTAAGAATGGAGGTGTGCTAGGGTTTCTCCAGGGGAGTTGGCGATGCCCTTCTCTCCTCCGGGGGTGGCTCTGAAGGCGGGGGCCGGCAAGGGGCCAGTGCTGTTGAAACGACAGTCTCCTGTTTGCTGTGAGGGCCCTTGACACTGTGACTTGCTTCTGTGCCGCCTCCCTGTGTCTCACTCGTCAGATATGGCCCCTGGGACCGAGCAGGGCTGCCTGGCTCTTGGAGTTCCTATGCTCAAGGCACTGCTGCTCGCTCCAGAAGCTTTCTCTCTACTTTCCAGGTGGTATCCCTGTCTGGGGAAAGCACTGCTCAAGTCACAGGAAGAGATGGCAGAGAGGACCCGGACTGGGACCCCGGGGAGCCTCTGAACCTCCATCCCACCCCAGCTTGCTGTGTGACCTTGAGTGCAATGCCCTACCTCTCTGAGCTTCAATTTCCTTACCTAGGGAATAAAGAGTTTGGACTGTCACTCTAAGAAACTCTGAAAACTCTCTTTCTTTTAACCAGGAAAAGAAAACTAAGTCTTTTGTTCAGAGTTGTTGCTGCCGTTATTATGTGTGTGTTTTTGCCTGGAATGCCACTCTCCCTCCTTTGCTCAGGAAGGGTCACGGCAGGTATGCCTTCTTCCTCCAGGAAGCCTTCCCTGACTACTCTCCCTGGATAGTAGGTTAGGGCCCCTCCTCTGGGCACTCAAAACCTTAGACATCCTTCTATCAGGGTACCATCTCTTTGTAGTACAACAGTTTCTGTGCCTCCCCCATCCCTCCCCCCACCCCCTCACCATTTGGGAGCATCCAGAAGGCAGGTGTGGTGTGTCCTGCATCTTGGAACTTCCCTCCTTAATAGAGAGCCTGGTCCAAGAGGGCCTCACTCAGTATTAGTTGAAATGCCCTAACATTAGACAAGGGGAGCAGATTTCTGGACTTTCTGATTAGGGCAGTTTCCTGGGGCAAAGGGAGAGGCAGGGCATGGAAGTCCTGCTTTGAGGTCTGTGAGTGAGGCCCCTCCTGAAGCGTCTTTGAATGACAGAGCTGGGCAGGTGTCCAGGAGAAGAGAGGTGAGACCCTCCCCCTCTGAGGGTAGTGAGATTTTAACTTGCTTTTCCAGGCCTGACTTTGTTCGTGGGCCTTGCCAGAGCCCTTGGTTTCCCCGAACGAAGCCCGCTCCGTCCCTCGGGGCCCACGAAGCGCAGCCCGGCCAGGCTGGGGCAGCTGGCACGTCCTCTCTGATCCTCCCTTTCATTTCGGGCCTCTCTGAACATCCGGCCCTGTGCCCTTGGTCCTCTGCGCTCAAAGCTTCACAGACGCAGCTCAGCGGGAAGCGAGAGTCGCTCTGACCCCTCTAGTCTCTTAAACTCTTGTAAAGGAGAAATACCCTGACGAGAGAGTCTTCTGTCAGATTTACATTTTTTTTTAATGCCAACTACCGCTCCACGGGTTTCAAAATGGGAACGCTGGGCTCCACGGTGAGGATCAAGGCGCAGGCAGAGAGCCAGTGGCTGACTTCCTTCCTCACTCCCTGCTCTGGGCTCAGGGCCAGTGCCTTCCCCAGCTGCCCAGGAAGAGCAGCCACCAGACCACCTGCGGCCAGGCTCCCCGTCCCTGTCCCCGCCCGCTCTGGCTCCTCTGTGGTCCTCCTCACCTCACACCAAGCACATTCCTGCCTCTGGATTGCGGGGTGCCCTGCCTCCCACTGAGCATCTTCCTCCTCTCCTAGCTCCTCACCTGAGTCTCTGTCCTTGGAGGAGCCCCCCCGGACCAGGAGGGAGATTATCCTTCTGCTCCACTCTTTAAGGCCACCTCTGGAACCTGGCGTCAGGATATACAAGGGTTTGGAGCCTGAGAGTATGTTTGTGGGCGCAGTCATTCAACTGTGTCTGACTCTGTGCGACTGCGTGGACTGGAGCCCGCCAGACTTCTCTGGCCACGGGATGATCCCAGCAGGAACACTGGAGTGGGTTGCTATTTCCTCCTCCAGGAGGTCTTTCCAACCCAGGGATTGAACTCACGTCTCCTGCATTGGCAGGCAGATTCTTTACCACCGAGCCACCTGGGAGAGCTGAGCGTGAGATCTGGCTGTAAAGCTTAACTGTCTAGCCAGTGGCTTTTGCAAACTGGCAACTCACTAACCATCCCCAGGCCTCAGGTTCCCCATCTGAAAAGTGGGTATGAGAGTACCCATCTCTGGCCTGGAGGACAGAGCGGTTAATGTGTGTGACTTGCCCAGTATTGAGCCCCAGTGTAGCTCTGCTCCAAGCCTGGCCCCAGGACCAGCACCATCTCCACACTGTTTATTACAGCAGAATTTTGATGTAAACGTGAGCTGCACTAATTTATGTTGCAGGATGGGGGAATCGAGGGGTACTGGGGAAATGAGAAATGAACACATTTTCAATAGCTTTCCCATATTTTTCTACATTTGCTTCTTTCTGCCCCCTGTCTCCACAAGGATGGTGTTTAAAAAGTTAATGCACATTTAAGTTTATTACAGAAACTAAGACTAAGAATTAGACACTGGTTCAGCAACTTCGCGTTACCGTGACATCTTAACTTATTTCACAAAAGTATCTTTAACAGATTAGAGGATGAATTGATTGCAAATGAAAAGTGGTCCTTTCACACTGAGAATTTGAGAAGCCTTGTCTTGGCACGGAAGTCTCAAGAGACAGTGGCTATTTTCATCCTTCCATCCATCCATCCATTATGAGTTAGGCTCTCATCATGATGCTCCAAGGAGTTAAATTGACTCCTGGCTGTGACTCCTCATTTATTGAGTCTCTTGGGGCAGAGGAGGGAGGTGGGCGCGTCCCTCCATTTCCGCCAGGAATGGGCAGAAGTAAGTTTGCGTAACAAGGCTCAGGTAGTTAGACACACTTTACAGCATCTTTAAGGTGAGTAGGGTAGACCAGGAGAGGCTCTGCCCCCAATTCCCACCACTTGTCCTCACTTCACACTGCCTTCTTTCTTGATGGAATAAACTCTGGGCAGAATTTACTTTGTCCTTCATCTTTCCCAAAGTCAGAGTTAGAGTTTGCCGCCCCCCTCCCATTTCCTTTTTATTATGGAAACTGGGAAAATGACAAGTAATTGTTTGAAGATGTTAGAAAGATTGCATTTTGTTTTGCAACTATCAGCTTAAAAATAATGTTTAAGAGATTATGAATGGGTGATTAACTATTTTTTCCATTACTTCCCTCTCAAAATAAAAACGGTAACGATTGTGATATGCACAGTAAAATGGAGGCCTCCTCTAAAACCAGGGGGGAAAACGAGTAGCCAGTGTCCCTTTTGGGGTCACACCTGGGAGAAGGCTGGGGCAGGCAAGGTGGTGAACAAATATGAAACAAACATGGTCTCCATGTACTAATTTCTCGCCATCGCCCCATCCCCCCCACCC
>SJYX01005855.1:0-105372 GCA_006410675.1 Oreotragus oreotragus | reverse complement strand
CCTTGGAGAAGGCTGGGGCAGGCAAGGTGGTGAACAAATATGAAACAAATATAGTCTCCATGTGCTAATTTCTCTCCATCGCCCCATCCCCCCCACCCCTTATAGCAACAGCAGTTATGGGGACTGTAGTCAAATTCACTATTTACTGCCTTTCCTGAGTCAGTCAGTTTTGGGTGAAAATAGTTTTGATGCGGCTCTATTGCGCCATTTCAGCGGGTGTTTATCATTTAAAAGGAACAATTTTAATACCTACATTTGCCTTACAGTATGAGCCATAAATGTGATTTAGGCTTCCCTTTATAATAGACTCTTACAAGCGATTGCCCAGGCTCCAGAAGAACCGTTCCTCCAAGTGGAGGGCTGTGAAAGTGAACAGGCTTTTGCTTCTTTTACAGAAGTTTCCCTTTTAAATACCTTTTGAAATTATTGAACGAGAGCTGGATAAATGAGCTGATCTGTGCGCCTTCCTCTCAGGGAATCTGGAGCGCCTGACAATGTCTTGGGGAGGGATGGTTCTCCCTCTCTCTGTAGGAGGTAAGGCCCAGGAGGCGTGGCGATGACGCTGTATTGATGTCCAGGAGCTGTTAGTCCTCCCTTCTGCATCCTGCTTCTCTGGCCTCCAGCTTCCTCATCTGTCAGAGTGAAGGCGGTGACAATAATATGGATCCCCTCTATCAGAGTGAGGTACTCAGAGTGAGCTTTGCAGGCAGGCAGCCTCAGTATCACCCAGGAACTTACTACCAAGGCAGTTTCCCTGGCTCTGCCCAGCCCGGCTGTTATCAGAATCTGAAGGTGGGGTCCAGCAACCAATTTTATCAGCCCTCCAGGTGATTCCAGTGTATGCTAAAATTTGAGACCAGAGCTTGGAGCCTGTGAAACATCAGGGCAAGCCATTGAAAGCGTTCAGGAGTTCCTTTAGCCGAAAAGTTTCCTTACCCTGGGAAGTTGTAGGCCCAAGGCGTGCTTAGGACCCAAGTTGGCTTATGACAAAAACTGGCCAGTGTTGGACACCAAAGAAAGCTTGGGTATTGATAAACTGGTGTGTGTGTCCTGAAATGACAAGGATGATGGTGAAAAGTCTGGAAGATGAGACTTTGTCCTGTTTGTTCAGAATTACCCAATAAATACCACGGTCCCCAAGGCCCTCTCCCACACTACCCTGCTGTGTGCTTGGGCATCAACATGTTTTACTCAGAGAATAAAAGAAGCCATGCAGGAGAGGAAGAGACAAGGGAACGTTCTTCCAGTTACTGGAGGTCTGAACCATTGATAGGAAAGTTGATGTCTATGCAGCTTCAGAGATGCTCCTGCAGAAAAGAGGTGAGAAGAAGCCATGTTCCACATCCCTGGAGATGCGTAGACAGAGGCGGCTGACCGTGGTCCTGCTTACCGTCAAGCGTGCCCCTGCTTTTTGTTCCATCCACAGCTGACCTTCTTGTGGCCACTCTTCTCCAGGGTGGGAAGGCCATAACCTCATGAATGAGGAAAGCCCTCCTGCATGGATATGCCACTTCCTGCTGAGAAATGCCTCCATTCGGGGGAAAAATGGGATTAATTTTTAGCGGAAGCAGCAGTGGCTGAACGTGCAGTTTTCAAATTGTTGACTACGTTATTAAGTAACAAGCAGACTCTTGTCCAATGGATGTTATTAAAATTAACTGTTTTAGCACTACATTTAGAATCAAAACCAATCTGTCACTCCTAAATTGGTTTCTTTCAGCTGCTATTTGCGGTTAAAATGAACAGTTTTAACAATTGCATCTCCAGTGCAAATCATAAACTTGATTTACAGGAAAACACTTAATTTACTGCATTTGACTGTGCACCAGAGCTGCCAATTATCTGACTGTAAATTTCCCTGCTTGGTTATTTGCTTCTTAAGCAGCAGTCTTGGTCCCATTGCCTAACTTGCAGTTGGGCCCAAGGCCCTACCTGGGGTTTTAGCCTCCAATTTAGGGTTTTGTCTGTGAAAAGCTGGGTGCTCAGAAGTAGATGGGGATCTATACGGAGCTGGAGCCCTGAGGGCCCTCTGTTCTGTGCTGATTCATGTTGTAAAATATTGAGTGGAATAGCAGTGCTATTTAACCCAATCTGGGTGAGCCATGATGGAGGGAAAAATCAGTGTGTTTGAGCAGGAAGGCCCTTGGAGAAAACAATAAATGATTCATTCATTCACTCGTTCATCAAACAGTTGATTAAACAGCCGTTTTCCACTGCAAGGAGCTATAGGCTATGCTGCGATGGATGCACACTCCGTGGTCCCTGCCCTCAGTGAGTTCACAGTCTAATAGGAAAGACACATGCTGGACATCATCACTTCGTGATACAGTAAATCATCTCTTTAATGGTTGGCTGTTAAGGAGCTGAAGCACTGGGCCCACTGAGAGGCAATAGCTCTGCTCACTGGTACCAGTGCCAGGGCGGGGAAGATGAGATGCTGAAGCTTTGTTCAAGTTCTGTCTGAACTGGGTCTTGATGGGTTGGTAGGAATTTTTCAGGTAGAGAAGGAGAGCAAAGAGCATTCCAGGCAGAGAGAGTGGCGTTAGCCAGGGAGGAGCAGGGTATTTTTTTTCAGTGAGGGGTGCCTTGTCCGGTCCAGCAGGAGGGGAGAGACCACAGAAGTGGGTGGGAGACGAGACTGCTTGGAGGTCTCGCCTCCAAGGAGGAGGAGGAGGAGGAGGAGAAGGAGGAGGAGGAGGATTGTTTGTTTAAAGGGTTTAGATTCTGCCCGGTTTGCAGTTGAACTCCTAGCTAAGCAAATGCAAGTCCACGGCTCTGAAATGGCCCTTGTCAGTCAGGAGGGACTGTGAATGCCAAGAAGTTACAGTATGGAGGAGGGTTTCCTGGTATTTTGAGAAGTCAGGAAGCATATGCAAACCACATGCAAATGAGATGCAAGCCAGCACCTGCTCTGCATTGTGCTGTCAGCCCGCTCTCTGCAGCAGGGAGGGTCCTGTGCATTTCAACCAAGGTGAACAAAAGTAGCTGAGCTACAGGGCGCATCCTGAGGCCATGAAAACATAGAATTGCCCCAAGACTTTCCCTCCAGGAGCCCTTCTGTAGAAGGCAGTGTCTCACAGGGAGAGCGAAGGCCCAGAGTTTAGGTCCTAAGAGTGCAGGATGGAGGCCCCACAATTGCCACCCAGAGGGAGCACAGGACTCAGAATTTCCCAGATGTGGTTTCCACTGGGGCCAGGAGATGGGCTGGGAGGCTGGCTTGGGAGGCCGGGTTCTCATCCCCTCTGCACGCCCTGCTCCTTTGCATTCCGTGTCCCCCTCAAGAAGGGATCAGTGAGATCTACTGTGAGTGAGTCGGGGGTCTGTGCTTTTCTGCTGATTGTCCAGCTCTGAGGCCCCCCGAGCCCCACGGGGTGGGGGTGATCACTGAGACAGTGATGGTATTTCAGGCTGTTTCTCCTCACAAGGGACTTGGGGAGGGGGCAGCCTCTTCCACGGGGCCCTCCTATGCCCCTGAGCTGTGCTGGAGAGCTGCTGTGGGCTTGGGTGCCCAGGACCACTGAGGAAACCTGGGAGGAGCTTTGATCTCCGACTCTCTCTTTCCTCAGGGATTCGATCAAGAAACAAGATGACAAGGACCCTTTGCCCACGCCACCCCCCGCCCCCTCCACATGACAAAGGGGTGGGGCGGCGAGCAGCACCTGGACCCTGGAAGCTTCCAGGGCTGACTCTTCCTAATCTGCCCTGTTGTTGTTAAGTCGCTCAGTCATGTCCAGCTCTGCTGCCCCATGGACTGCAGCACGTCAGGCTTCCCTGTCCATCACCATCTCCCGGAGCTTGCTCAAACTCAGGTCCATTGAGTCGGTGATGCCATCCGACCACCTCGCCCTCTGTCACCCCCTTCTCCTCCCGCCTTCAATCTTTCCCAGCATCAGGACCTTTTCCGATGGGTTTCTGTGCACCTTGGAACCAAACTAGATATTTCACATAAGAAATTTCCCTGTTGAGAGTCAGCCCGTCTTGATCTGAGCCCCTTTGGGGAAGGGGCTGCTGGACAAACATTTTGGAGAGCCAGGGGTGGCATGGATGTCCAGGTCTTCAGAACAGACTGGTTCGCTGCACCTGTGGGCCCTGGGGCGGGGTGTGGGGGCCCTCATCCGGCTCGGGCATGTCGGGGCGTCCTGCCTCGTCTTCCCCGTCTCCTTTTCTCTCTCCTTGCCTCCCGCTCCTCCTCTCTGTTTACCTGCCTTGCATGCCTGACTTGTCCTCCGGTCTGGTTCTTTCTGTGCACTTTCTCACAGTCTCTCGGTCCAACTTCCTCCTACCTGCTCTCCCTGCCTCTCTCTCCCTGGGGACCCCTGCCTCCACCTCCCTCTCCTTGCCTGGCTCCTGGAGACCAGCTCCCTCTCCCCTTCTCCATGCTCTTTCTCCTCTACACCCCCTCTCTTCTCCCATCTACTTCCACCCCTGCCTTCCCCCATTCAGCTCCCAGGTGCTGGGCACTTTAGGGCAAACTGAGGGAAGGGCTCTGATGAGGGTGGGAGGGGCAAGAAAGGAGAAGGCAGAGAACCACCGGCCTTCAGCAGGTGGCGCTGTTGGGTGGCTTTTGCTTGTGAAACCTTACAGGACGGAAAAAAACGCCCTGGAATCTATTGGCGTTTGAGAGTCCTTCTCTCTCTCTCTTTTTTTTTAAATAAAAATAATGACTCTCATTTCCCAGGCATCATTAAACAAGGTGCAGTGTTTGTGTGCGTGCGTGTGTGTGTGTGTGAATGCAGATGTCTGCACATGAGCCTGTAGGGCTGGAGTGTAAGGGGTGTGTGAGCACATGGCCAGCGTGTCCCTGCCCATGCGTGCGTGGTAGAGGTGTGCCTGTGGGAGTGTTTGTGTGCAGCTCCGTGAACGTGGGCTTTCAGCGGCTCACTCTGCCAGCGTCAGTGGTGTCTCTATGTGTGTAGCTGTCAGTGTTGGGCCTGTGGATCTGTGCCTGTGTGTGTGTGCGTGTAGCTGCGAGTGTGTGAGTGTGTAGGTGCACGGGTGGGATTGTGTGGGGATCACAGGTGATGTATTTGTGTTCTTACACATGCCCTCTGGTGGCAGTTTAGCATAGTGGATAAGAGGGAGCTATGGACTCAGGCCTCCGGGTTTAAATTCTGGCTTCACATTTGTAGCTGTGTGATTTTGACTTAGTCACTTAACATCGCTGAGCCTCAGATTCTTCATCTGAAAAATGAGCTAATAACAACACGCCTCTCTCTGGATGACTGTGAAGATGAAGTAGGGTCATCCCATCAAGGGCCTGGTGGGGCGCCGTCACAGGCTCAGACCCACGATGTGACAGCGTGCGTGTCGGCAGGCCATGGCCTCCTGCTCTGGCGCCACTAGTTGGCCAGGCTGGACTTGTGGAACCAGAGGCTTGAAACACTGCTCTCTCTGGAGCTTAGCGGCCCAGGGTGGGGCAGGGGCCTCCCACAGTTCCCTGAGTCTGTAGGACGGAACCAGGGCTGGAAGGACCCCCATGGTGGAGACCCAAGAACGGGAGGGGACTTCGGGGGCCATGATTTCAGCTCCTCATGTGAGGAGGGGAGAGAGCAGCCCAGGGGCCAGGGCCTAGTCAGAGCCAGGCCCGCGTCGGAGGACACTAAGTCAGGCGGAGCCCCAGCCTGGGGCCGGAGCAGCTCCGCTCCTTGTAACCTTAGCTCCTTCCTCTTGCTCTTTTCCTCATCTTCCTCATCTCTTGTAGGATTTTCTTATAGCTGGACGTGAAGAGGGGGAGACATCTGTTCTGGGCATCTACCGAGGCGTAACAGTCATCCTCAAACTTAGAGTCTGGGAAAAATTTGTTATCATTGTGCCCAATTCCGTGGGTTGACAGGGCTCAGCTGGGACTTCCTGGCGTGGCCTGGCTGGAGCGCGCCTGAGAAATGCCCACGTGCCTCCCTCCCATGCTCAGCTCCTCAGCGTCCCTGGCTTCTCACTCCTGTGCTCAGCTCCTCAGCGCCCCTGGCTTCTCCCTCTGGGCAGCGTTCCCTCCTCCTGACCCCTCCGCACGACTTGGGCCTCTCCCAGCAGGGTGGACTCTGGGTAGTTGCATGAGGCTGGCATGAGTTTACATGGAGGCTGGCTCCAGGGTACAGAAAATAGAGGTAACTGGCTTAGTTAAGGGCTGTGCCTTGTACCAACCATGCCACTTTCTGTATTCTACTGGACAAAGCGGGCTTCCTTGGTGGCTCAGTGGTAAAGAATCCACCTGCCAATACAGGAGACACAGGTTTGGTCCCTCAGCAGGAAGACCCCCTGGAGAAGGCAGTGGCAACCCACTCCAGTGTTCTTGCCTGGGAAATCCCATAGGCAGAGGAGCCTGGTGGCCTACAATAGATGGGGTCACAAAAGAAGTCGGACACAACTTGGCAACTAAATGACAGCAATTGAATAAAGCAGTTGTGGGCCCACTCAGATTCAAGAGGGCAGAGAAACAGAAGCCACTTCTTTATGGAAGAGAGCAAAGTGGTATTGCCAGGGAGCCTGGGGGCAGGTGATGGTGGCCTGGGCATCTTTGCAAATGCAACCACCTGCAGCATCCTCATGATGCTGTAAGAGGACGACCTCCAGAGCATTCCGCTCTGTCACTGCACCAGCCCTCTGAGCGACAGGGCTCTCCTCGCCTCCTTTCTCCCTGTGTGATATCGGGCAGCTCGCTTCCCTCCCCAGCATCTCACTCTGCACATTTGTGAAGTAGGAGGGTGGTATTAGAGCCCACCCCAGCCAGCTTGCAGCACACCGCCTGGCGCACAGCAAGGCCTCAGAGGTGTCCCTGTTACTGTCTTCATCCTTGCCCTTCAGCTGAGGCAGTGGAGGCTCAGGGAAGTTAAGGGGCTGCCCAGAGCTGCACAGCTTGGAAGTGCCCGCCCCGGGCCTGGAACGCCAGCGTTCTCCCTCTAAACTCCATGCTGTTCTCTGGAGGCTTTGTGCTGCTGAGAGAGAGCTCAGAGGGGCTGGGGCGCAGGAAAAAAATGGAAGCCTAGGAGCTAAGGGAGCCATTGTCCTGTCTCAAGTTCCAGATCATGTCAACGTCCAGACTCACGGGCTGTCTCCTGGTTCATCGCTGACTCTTCTGTCCCAAGGCCCCCATTTTGATTCTGGCCCCTACTCCTGGGAGCAGTGGTGGGACCAGCTCCTGACTCCTCCCAATGGGGAGTCATTTCACAGCTTCCCCAACTCCCCTTCCACCCAGGCTCCCGGGTCCTCCCAGCGGCCCAGGGGGAAACTGAGGCCCGGAGAGGTCACGCGGCACCCCCCCAAGTGCCCCAGGGCTGGTCATGCTGCAGCTCTGATTCCCTTGGGCATTTTCCCGCTGCCGCTGCTCTCTCACCTCCCTCCAGCAGGCCTACACGAGCCTCCCGACCTGCATCTGAGATGAGGGTCCCCTTGCGTTCCCGGCTCTCCAAGCCCTGTGGTGTTTCCCGACTGTGCTTGCTGGAGCTCTATTCCCACGAGAAGCTCCCTGACGAAGTGTCTGTGGTCAGATGATCTGGGAGGCGTGGCTCTCCTCATCCCTGCCTTCTCAGGGACCCACCCTGTGTGTCACAGTGATAGGGCTCCCGAGGAGCCTCAGAAAAGAAACGGGTTCACCTTGTCTTAAGCCAAGGTTTTGCCAATTTAATCAGAGCGCTGCCCCTCCTGCCTCCACACACACGCCTTCTTTTGTTTCACAGTCACTTTTTAACACCTGTTTTCAGAGTACTTTTTAAGGAATGTGGCCTAAGCACTCAAGCTCAAATGTCTTGCTTTGGTGTTCAAAGAAAGAGTGGCATAGCAGTCTTCAATCCCATTTTCAGTTTTCTGCCTCTCTGATTCCAAGGAATCTTTCTCCCTGGCATTCCCTGGTCCACACCGGACCGGTGGCCTCTCCTCTCCCTGTTTGCACTCAGACCTCTCCCTTCATTCCTTCAGGGACAGGAGGTGACCCCAGCCAGGGGTCACCTCCCTGGGTGGGCTGTGATGGCTGTGTCTCCCTCTGTGGTGGATTGCATATTACATGAGCTGCCTTGTCATGCACCAGTCTTGAGCCCTGAACTAAACATAAGCTCTTTGCAGACACAGGCCTGCGTCTCAGGCCTCCATGTCTCCTGACACCCTCCCTGGCCCAGCGCAGTTGTCTCGTGGTTGGGTTGGTGGGCAGTGGGCCCTGGGAAAGCTCGGGAGGAAAAGGGATTTTGATATCTTACAACTGGCTGACATGCTGGAGTTTCACCCTGAGGAGACGAGGGACCTGTGACCTACTCTTGGCCTTGGTGTCAGAGCCTCCCAGGGACCCGTGACTCGCTCTTGGCCTTGGTGTTACCGTCCCAGGCGCTCAGGACAGTAGACGTCCCCGGGCTGTACATTTGCCCCGTATTCACCTTGGGTTGAATTTGGAACCAGCACTCGCCTACTTATTTCTCCCTGTGAGAGAGTGGAGCAATAGCATGGCTTCAGCGGGAGCAGCAGAGACCTCACTAGACCCGGAGTGGCTTTCCAACCAGTGACGGATTAGAGTTGGGGACAGGTCTTAGGCTTGGGGGATCTTCTCTGTCATCCTTAAGAACTGCACCCCTTCTGGTGGAGAAACAGATGACCTCTTTGGGGGTTTTCATCCCTGGGGTTTCCAGGTTGCCAGCTCCCAGGGGCCTTGGAGCCCTAGGGGAGGAAGGAGTTATGCGCCCCGGGGTAATGAGGGTGGGAGAGGAGGGCATCATGCGGAGGGGTCTGTGCTGCAGGGCCCCGTCCTGACCAGATGATGGGAGGCTGTCGTGCCAAGCCAGTCCCTAGTGGCTCTCAGCGCCACTCTGGGGCCGCCCCCCACTCACGTGCTGCAGTTATTTTTAGTGCTGGGATGTGCAGAACATGCTACAGAGAAATAGAGTGGAAAATCTGACACTCAGAGCCCTGCTTTGAGGGAGGCACTGCTCCTCCAGCCAGGCATCGTTCACATGTCTGGTTTGTACCCATCACGTTTCTCCATGCTGGAGAAGGCGATGGCACCCCACTCCAGTACTCTTGCCTGGAAAATCCCACGGACGGAGAAGCCTGGTAGGCTGCAGTCCATGGGGTCGTGAAGAGTCAGACACGACTGAGCGACTTCACTTTCCCTTTTCACTTTCATGCATTGGAGAAGGAAATGGCAACCCACTCCAGTGTTCTTGCCTGGAGAATCCCAGGGACGGGGGAGCCTAGTGGGCTGCCGTCTATGGGGCTGCACAGAGTTGGACATGACTGAAGTGACTTAGCAGCAGCATTTCTCCATGCAGTCTGACTTCGAATTCTGTGGACTCTCTGGAAGTGGTCCACAGCCTTGTGGGCGGGGTCCAGGGTCCTGGGATTTGGGGGTCCTGGGATTCGGGTCAGGCTCTTCTTCGCTCTGCCTATGATCAGAATGCGGACCTTCTTAGAAGTACAGGTCCTACACCAGAAGAGCCCAGCTGTCCTCTCCTGGGGCCTCCCAGCTGCAATGTGGAGAAGGCAGGTGGGTCTTAGGACTCCCGTTAGGTAGGGGATGACACTGAGGCTCAGAGAGGATGTTGTGGGGTCCACGGTTGCACAGAGGGGGAAGAACAGTGCTGGCCCTTAGGGGAGCCTGCACCTCGGTCCTTGGAGAGTCCATTGCAGCATGTGATATCTAGGACGCCTGGAATCGAAGTTCAAAACGGTGTGGGAGAGGCGCGAGCAAAGAAAAAGTAGACAAGCGTTGTTCAGGGGCGGGGACAGCATTCCCTGCTGGGGGCTTGTGTGGTATGTAGATATTTAATTAAACATTACTTCAGGTTTTTTTTTTTTTCCCTCTTATTACAAAAACATGCATGCTCTTTGTAGAAAATTTAAAAATACAGATAAGCAAACAGAAGGAAATTAAAAACACCCCTAATCCCAACACAAAGATAAACCCTGTAAATATTTTTGTATTTTGGTGGATAGACAGCCAGGCTTTCCTATTTTTCTTCTTTAAAATGTTTTCATTTATTTTTAATTACTCATAAAATATAGGAATGCATTCTTGTTGGAAACATTCACAAAATACAGACCAAACTAACCCCCTCCCCTCCCTCCCTCTTTCCTTGCAGCAGAGGTAACCGCAGTTACAATGTTGATGTGTATCGCTCCTGATCTTTACCTAAGTGCACACACACATTTATATCTATACATAGAGAGATACATGGTTTTATTTTTAGTGTGTTCAGATGGTTTTTTTTTCTTCAACAAAAATGGTATCACACTGTATATATTGTTCTGCACTTTTATTTTGTCACCTAACTATTAGTCTTGGAGTTTTCTCCATGTTAGTGCTTATAGCTCCAACTCGTTCATTCTAACTGCTCTGTAAAAAATCCTTGGCACAGATACATCAGAGTTTATTTAGCCATCCCCCTGGTGATGCGCTTTTAGATTGCTTCCACGTTTCTTTCTTTCTTTCTTTTTTTGCTATTGCAGGGCTGTTTTCCATGCTCCTGAACATGCCTCCTTGGGTGAGAATGTCTTTCTAAGATCAAAGCTGAGAAGAGAAATTGCTGGTCATTCTCTTTTCACACATATTAAGAAAATGGGAGCATCTTGGAGCAAGTGCCATCAGAACTTGCCTTCTTTGCTTCTCGATGTTAATAAACAGGCAGCTGTGATAGCATTTCCCAAAGTCTGCTCT
This sequence comes from Oreotragus oreotragus, assembly GCA_006410675.1. Taxonomy (NCBI): domain Eukaryota; kingdom Metazoa; phylum Chordata; class Mammalia; order Artiodactyla; family Bovidae; genus Oreotragus; species Oreotragus oreotragus. Next base: position 94,739 of record SJYX01005855.1, on the reverse strand, counting down.
GGATGACCCTGACATCGAATGAGGCACCATAGGGGTGCCTGGGGAGGGAAAAACCGTGCAGGTGCACAGCTGCGCTCTTCACTCATGCACGTTAGCATGTCAGGAGGCATCCTGAAGTCAGGGAACAAGCTTGTCTTCATTTAACCTGGCTTCTCCCATTTGAGGGCTGTGGCGCAGGAAATATAGACTGTAGCAGACAGTGGCCAGGCTCTGCCCACATGCCCCTGGCCTTGCCACTTCAGCGCACAGCTGAAGCTTCTACCTGCTGGCAGCTGAACTGTGTGGCCTGAGGACTTTCTCTCGCTGTAGGAGCCTGCTCAGCTGCCCGGTGGCAGTAGGAAGTGCTGAAGAATCAGTGCTCTTGCCTCCCGCCTTTGACAGCTCTCAGTCAATGACTGAAGGGAGTCCGTTTATAAATGCCCCAGCTCCCTCACCCTTGGGGTAGGACAACTCTGAGGCGACTGTTTTAAGTTGGTCCCAGAGTTTACCCTAGAGGAATTAGGCTGCAACTGCCCACCGCGGTGGCTGGTTTGAAAACACCCCTGTCATTACTGCCTTCCTTCGTGTCTCACCTCCTCATTGCCTTACCTTCACCTCCCACACATTGACATGTACCTGCATTCGAGTCCTGGATCTGCTCCAGGGAGACCCCTAGCTAAGATTCTGATCAGTTGATTACTTCTGAATGGCATCATGTGAGTGTCCCAAGTATTTCTTCAACCCACCCTGCATTGTTGGGCATTAAAGGTTATTTCTAAATTTTTTTTTTTTGCTATTATAAACAGTCACATGATCGTCAGCCTTGAAGCTCACCAGCTGTGCACATTCTTTCTTTGTAAAAAGAGTATTCATTTATTGTTGGCTGTGCTGGGTCTTTGCTGCTGTGTGGGCTTCTCTAGTTGCTTTGAGCGGGGACCACTCTAGTTGCAGAGTGCAGGCCTCTGCTGTGGAGCGTGGGCTCTAGGGCGCGCAGGCTGCAGAAGTTTCCGCATACGGGCTCAGGAGTTGAGATTTCTGGGCTCTCGAGCTCGATAGTTGTGTCCCACAGGCTTAGCTGCTCTGTGGCATGTGGGATCCTCCCTGAGCGGGAATTGAAACCGTGTCTCCTGAATTGGCAGGCAGATTCTTTACCACTGAGCCACCAGGAAAGCCCTTTTCTTTCTTAATTATTTTTTAGGGATTGTTCCTGGACATAAAGACATTGGTTCAAAGCCGTGCATTTTTCTAAGGCTTTGGGAGGCAGTGGCATTTGCATCCTCCCCTTCTTATCTTGCTCAAATACCATGCAGCAGGCCACAGAGGGCCCCCTGGGGCCAGTGTGGGTGTGCTCGGGGGCTCTGGAGGTCAGCGAAGGTCTCCCGTCAGGACTGGAAAGGCTGGCTAGAGGAGGGGCCTGGCAGGATCCAGGGAGACAGACACATGTTCATCGGGGAGTTCACAGTAAGGGGTCTGGAGCTTGGCGATTAAGGTGCCTCTTCCCAAGTTCTTATCCTGTAAGATAGGATAGCTGAATCTCCATATCCTCCAGGAAGCCTTCCTTGGCTTCTCCAGCTCTTTGAACCTCTCCCAGAGGCTGCGCACAATTCAGTACTAATCTTATAAGATCCAGGCCTCATCCTGTGGGTAGAGGTTCTGTCTGAGAGTCAGTATCAGGCACAGGACAGAGTTGCATGCTTGGGGTTTAGTGAACGCTGCGCTAAGAGCCCTGGCTTGGGAACCAGAGAGCCGGGACGTGAATGCCACCTTTGCTGTTGACCCATGTGGCCTCAGGACAGAGGCCCTCGGCCGGGCTTGAGTGGCAATGAGGACAGCATGGACCCACTGTCTCCCTTCCCAGCCTGTGGTTTTGCCCCCTTTCTAGGGAGTCCCTATGCCAGGAGCCCCAGGGGCTAGGCTGTCTGCATTCTGCATGGGCTGCGAATATCTGGGCACCTTTCTTTTTATCCTTCCAGGTGCACATTTCCGGAGACAAATATACCCTCCATTCCCGGCCCCTCGATCTGTCTAAACACAATTTGACATGCGTTGCTATTAGCTTAGCACCTTATCAAATAATGCGGCCTGATAGAGATAAAAGGTTTTACAACCCTTGCTGCCTTTGTTTCTGCCTGCATTCACCCGCCGAGACAGCTAATAATTACCACCACAGACAAAGAGAAATCTATACGCTCAGCGTCGAGGGTCCCGTGTGCATGTTAAGCAGCAGCTTGAGGAAAAAGAGCAAGGAGGGGATGGCCCCAGAGCGGGCTGTGCAGCCCAGACAGGGCCTGGCTCCCCGCTGGGTGCCAGGGCTGCAGGTGGAGAGAGGGGTGGGCGTGGGTGCCAGCGCTGCAGGTGGAGAGAGGGGTGGGCGTGGGTGCCACGGACCCACTGTGGACAAGTCAAGTCCTGGTTAGGTGGGATGTGGGTGGAGCAAAGAGTGAGGAAGGGGACACAGACGTAGAGGACATGGCCCCACCCACGGATGCTGGGGATCTGGGACCTGGCCTCTGCTACTGGATTATGCTGTGACCTGGGGTGACTCTCTCGCCCTGTGTGGGCCTCAGCCTCCGTTTCTGTAAATGGGACCCTTTAGGCAGTTTGGTGGGGAGCCTGGAGACCTTGGTCCTCAGATCAGCTTGTTGACAGGCAGTGGATGCTATTCCGGGCCTCTGTTTCTCCTTCTGGAAAATGAGAGTCTGACTGGGATGATGGCTATGGGCATTTCAGGACTTGGTCCCAGGCAGGGGATGACACAGCTGGCATCTCACCGGGCATCTGTTTCATGGCCAGGACAAAGTGGCACATTGACTGTGGGGGCTGGAGAAGGAGGGGACAGAGGCTTTGAACACAGAAGCTTTTCCAGGGAGGTAGTCTTCATCCCAGAACCAAGAAACACAGAGAGGGCAATGAGAGCTTGGAGTTGGGGGGCTCAGTGCAAATTAATGGAGTCTGAGGTGACTTCCTGGAGGAGGAGAGCATGGGTGTTCTCAAGCGCGATGGAGTGGACCCCTGAACGGGGGTGCCTGCTGCAAGAGTAGTGGTAGGGGCTGAATGTTTATTGGGCCTTTGGGAGTTAACTAGGTTATGGAACCAGAGCCCTATGAATGGGATTAATATCTTAAAAAAAGAGACCCCAGAGAGCTCCGTTACCACTTCCACCATGCAAAGATTTAGGGAGAAGACTGCTGTCTATGAACCAGGAAGCAGGCTCTCACTAGACACTGAATGTGCTGTGTCTTGATCTTGGACTTCCCAAGTCTCCCAGAGCTGTGAGAAACGAAAGTCATTTACAAAGCACAAAGCCTGTGGTATTTCGTCATAGCAGCTCCAATGGACTGAGACAAGCAGCAACAGGATCATGAATAAGGTGGGATGCAGGGATTGCCAGTCTCGGATAGAATGGTCTGGACTTGAGCACCTGTAGGTACCAGTCACTTGCCAGTGAACAAGGGTTATCCATGGAGCTCAGGACTGAAGAGGTACCTTGATTCTCTTTCCCCCATAGCTGGCCAGGGCTGTGAAGATGGATAGAGCCAGTGGTGTGCTAGTAAATGTTTAACAACAGATCTCTGGGGGAAAAAATACCTTGATTTGTATAATTTTCCAGTTTCCATGGTGTAACTAGCGGTGGAGTTGGGAAGAGCTACACAAAGTCTCTTATGATTGGGTATGAGCTTGGTCTGGCACATCACTGATCAGAGCCCCGTTTCAGCCCAGATGAAGTCAGATCGGAGATTCACAGTATGTCAAGGTTCAAGTGGCAAGGGATGGTAAGTAGCACACATGCCACCTCCGCTCCCACCTTTGCCTACAGCAGGCATCACTAATCAATCATGTCTCTGCACAAACCCCAGATTCTTGTCATCAGAATGCTCCAGGCAGCCACTACCAATTGATTAGGATTGGTTGTAAAATAACAGCTCCTTGCTGTTGATGATCTAGACTGACTGTCTCAATGTACAGATGGGGAAACAGAGGCCCAGATAGGGGAGATCACCTAAAAAGTTTCGATAAGCTGAAGCTGGAAGCCCAGTGATCCATCTCCCAAGCCTGCACCCTCCTGCTCTCCCACACTCTCGTCTCTCCCTGTAAGAGCAGCAGCAAGGGCCAAAGGAACCTTGTTGCTGAAAGAGGTGGCTTTGGGCCTGAACTGTGCAGGTCTCTTCCCTGAAGCTCCTATCTTGAACGCAGGGATGAGTCATGAAGTCTCATTACGAAAACCCCTTGGCAGTCCATTGCCCGTTTGCTCTGGCGCTGCCTTGGTGTACGCATGTGTGTAAAAGCGGATGAGCGTGAGGGAGCATGCAGACTTACGTAACTGCACACACAAATGGACACGTTTGCATCTCCTATCATTGGTGACAAACTTGGGGCCCTCCCCGGAGAGCGGCAGGCCCTCCAGAGTGTGCTTGTCTGTCTCCCAGATTTACAGGAGGAGCCAGGCACTGAGTCATGATTTATCCCGAGATTGGCTCTGGGCCAGCCCGCTCGTGGCTGTGGAGCGTCTGGCTGGCTCTCTCTCTTTTCTTCCCCTTTCTTCTTGGCGTCTGTACATAGGCAGCTACCCTCAGACATCATTCCTCTGTGAAGCCCTTCCTGGTCCCAGATGCCAGCTGTCTCCCTACCTCCTGCTCACCTCCGGCTTCCCACCCATCACCCTGAGCCTGGGACTCTCTGCTTCTGTGCCTGTCTCCCTCCTGGACTGGGAGCTCCTAGGAGGCAGAACCATCTGCCACTGTTGAGTGAACCCCAGTGCCCTGTTTCACTCTCTCTTCCCCATGCCTCCTTTCCATAGTTGTCCTCGTCTTCCTGCGATTTTGTGTCCAGGACTGTCAGGGCCGGGAAGAGGCCTGGGGGCCTTGCAGTCATTCTTGCTCATTGTTAGGCGGTGCATGCTCTTGTGGCCGAGTGTGTTTTTTTGGGCCTTGCTCAGAAGAGTAGGCTGTGCTCAGTGTCTCTGGCACAGCACTGCCCTTCCTAACTGCTGACGCAGCTCTGCCCTGGACATTTCTTTGTCCTTTATCTGCCCTGAGAACATGCCGCCTCTCAATAGGCTCCCTCTCTGTGCGAGTCCTGCCTCTAGGGGCGGGGACATCACCTCCGTCCTGGCCAGCATCAAAGCAGGCCATGAGCTGCCCAAAGGCCAGCTGCCCTTCTCCACGGGAGAAGGGGGAGGAGCTGTGCCCTTGCCCATGGGCAGAAAATGGGCATTTACTGAGTACCAGCTGTGTACTTTGTTATTACTATGCCAGATCCTTTAATGCCTTATTTCATCTTCCCAATAGTGGGGTGATGTGATATTATATTCCCATCTCAAAGATGAGAAACCAAAGTTACCTTTGTCTTACACAAACTTACCCAAGATTATAAGTAGGAAGGGGTGGGGCTGGGGAACCTCACTCTGGGTCCTTCTGTGTCTGTGATGCCTTCATAGAGAGAGAGTGGGACTTACCCTGGTGGTCCAGTGGTTAAGACTTAGCCTTCCAATGTAGGGGGAGAAGATTCAATCCTTGGCTAGGGAACTAAGGTCCCACATCCCTCGCGGCCAAAACAAAGTAAAAGCAATATGTAAGACTTAACATTAAAAAAAAAAGAGAGAGAGAGAGAGTGATGAAGTTGAAGAGTGAACCTGACCCCCTTAGAACTCATTTTCTTGGGTGAGTCTGGGAGCCCATTCATGAGTACAAATGATTGACAAGGCCCAGGGCCACTCCACGATTTTCTGTTCCCCAGACTGAGCACTTAGAAGCCAGGGAATTTCTCACCCTCTTCTAAGACCTGGGACCCATGTGGCAACCTTGTATAGACATCTAGCACCTCTGCTCCAGAACCAGATGTGACCTTGGGAACTTCTTGTTTACACCCCCATTTTTCAGAGGAGAAGACTGAGGCTGAAATAGAGAACAGCCTCAGATTCCTCCTGAGGAGTAGCCAGGGTGACGATGGCTGCTCTCTACCCCTGAGCAGCCTTCACAGGCCTGAAGACCTGTCTAGGACATGTCACAGGCCCTCAGACCTAGACAGGACTGAGGGAGGTGTTCATTAGTCAGTAGATGAATTTCTCTGGAAATACTTCAGGCTGGTGTTTAAATGGTAAGCCCCTCGAGATCTGAGCTCATCCTTGCACCTTGTTGCACCTGCAGAACGCCACACCTGGCACTGTGCCTAGCTGGGCACTCAGCAAGGCAATAAGAAGGGGCCTGGAATCCCTGAGCCAGAGAGTGTCAGACTGCTGCACTCCTGATCCAGTGCTACTTCTAAGGCCGCCCTCTAGAATAAGCAGGAAACACACAGGCTACAAGGTCTCCATGAGAGGGTTTGGATGTGGGGCTCCAGAATTCTAGAATTCTAAAGTCCCTGTCTCTCGGAGACCCTCCTGCTTCTGGCACAAATTCTTACCCAGCCTTAACTTGAATGCTTCCAGTGATGGGGAGCTCACTCCTCCCTGCTGCTGGCCATGCCAGTCAATGCCAAGTTCTCTTTCCTTCCTCCGATAACCATCCCTCTGGGCTCAGGGCACTTGGGTTCCTGCTGACTGAGCCCCGAGACCATTTCTTGGCTGGTGGCTGGCCCTCTGGCTGTGACTGTCCCCCCTGCTGCAGATCCTGTTGCCTAGCCTGAGGGTCAGGGAGATCAAGCTTGACTTGTCGCTTTTCCTCTCGTCTTGTGACCTTGGACATGATACTTAGTTTCTCTGAGCCTTTTATTTCCTCCTTTGTAAAATGATGATAGCTTTATTGGATTGTTGATAAGATTAAGTGAGAAAAGTCCTGAAAAGTGCTTAGCCTGACAGTTGGCAACCAGTAAGAACTCAATACATGCTAGGTAGTATTATTATGACCTCCTAATTTGTGAGCCAGGAGTGGTAACACCTGCCTTGTGGGGTCATCTGGGGGATTACCACAAAAGTGCTGAGCACAGATTTTGACTCATAGTGAAGCTGGCCTCATAGTGACAGTCGTACTTTGTCACGCATGTTACCATCACAAAGAGAGGGTCCTGCCAAAGACAAGTGTGAGAAACAAGCACCTAGGTAGCACTTTCTTGAGGCACATATCAGAGATCGATCCAAGCCCCTTTAATTAAAAATTTTGGGTTTCTTTCTTTCTTTTTCTTTGTCATCCTCATCCCAGTTGGGATGCTTTCAGCTGCATCTAACAGAAGAACCAAGTAAGATGGCTTGAAGGATAGATTTATTTTTGCACATGACAAAAATAGTGGAGTGGTGGCAGACTCTACTATAATCAGAAAGAGTTTAGAGCCCAAAGCTAGGCTGCGTAAGGAAGAATAATTGCTAGATTTATGACCTTGAGGCAGTTACTTAACCTTTCTGCGCCTCGGTTTTCATATCTGCAAATGGCACTACCAATAACCCCTTCCTTCCTGGGCTTTTGTGAGGATTAAATGGGTTAACAAATGCAAAGTGATTAGAACAGCGCCTGGCACAACGTAAGTGGTACATTAGCACTGGCCATTATTTACGACAGAGCAGGGACGATGCTGAGGCTCCTCAGTGTGGGGACTCGGTGATATGAGCAGGCACTGGATTTTTCCATTATCTGCTCTGCGGTTGTCGCTCTGTCTTTTTTCCACTGTCACTCTGCCTCTGACTGTCCTCTGGCTTGTGCCCTCGTGGTGCAAGATGGCTGCAGTTGCATCAAACATTACTCCTCATACAACACTGTCCAAAGCTACCAGAAGAGAGAATACCTTTTTTGCTTTTTTTTTAAGAGAGAAGAAAGTTTTCCCAAATGACATCTTTCTTGACATTCCTTCTGCTGGAAATGGATCAAATGTGTAAACGTACCACTTCAGGAAGAGGAGAAGGGAGTTATTATGATTGGCTTGGCCTAACCCAGATTCTGCTTTCTAAACCACTCATTCCTGGACCAGCTGGGGATCTATAGCGATAAAGGAGGGAATGGAATGATGAACCAGCTAACAGTGTCTGACTCAGGGTAACAGATATGGGGACAGGGCAGTGTGGCAAAGGCCCTGCTATCATGCCGGGGTCAGCTTTGCAGGCCCTGATAATTTTTTGGCTAGTGTTGAAAGCCTGTCTGAGTTGGTGTCGGCTGCCACCGGGGCTGCCAAGGGCAGTAGTGGAGAAAGAGCAGACCCAGGGCCAAGCAAAGGCCTTGTCTGCGATCACTCACAATAATAGCAACCTCCGTTTATTCAATAGTAAGTTTCATTTATCCAGTCTTGCCTTCTCTTCCCTGTAACCTAAATAGCAAGTACTATTTTGATTTTCACTGGCAGATGAGAAAGCTGAGGCAGAGAGAGGAGAAGTGACGTGCTCTTCCCGAGATACTCCCGAGGCCCACCCACAACCCTCTGGACCTTCCTGGAGGTCACCTGCAGCCTTGGTGGACTGTGGCTGTTATGCATCAGTTGCTTCCTGCATCAAGCTACCTGCATCCTGGGCATGCCAGGAAGTTAATGTGCCCGGTGACAATGCTCGAAAGTTGGTGGGTGAAAACCCTAGCCTCCTTGGCCCTCAGGGGGGAATTCTGAGCTGTCTTCTATAGTCTCTTGAGGTGTGTCTGACAGTAGTTAGCTTGCTTACAAAGGCACATGTATATGCCTTTTGTCTCTTTGTCACGTTTTCCCACTCCCTCACCTGGACTTCTCAGGATCACCTCTCACAAAACTTGAGATCAGGGACTGCTTTATATACGTAACCTGAACAAAGAGCCTTGTCTCAAATTCAGAGGGAGTCAGTGATGAGCTGGGAGACATACCGGGCCGGCCCTAAGTCTGAGGGCTGATGACACTGGCCATCTTCCTGTCAGCAGAAGGATCAAGAGAGAAACAGGAGACCTCAGCCTCAAACCCCAAACCCCAGCCATCTTCAACTAGGCTCGCGCCAACAGTGGGGCAATCGGCTGGCACAGTACCCAAACCTGGTGCTTCCTGCAGGCCTGCTGGGCTCTGATAGCCGACCTCAGGGGCTCATAAACCACCTGATGGGATGGGACCAGTGACCTGTGAACCGAATCCAAGGAACAATTCGGCCTTCCCCAGCCGGCTTCAAAGGAGCGATTACGGACCATCCAGGAAATAATACATTTCATGGAAAAGACCGTAATTATGGAGCATTGAGTAAATAATACATGCTTTTAAAAAGTCTGCAATTATGTATTTATCCTATCTGTAATTAGGGAATTTTTAAAGGGTACATTATAGGTAATTTAAAAATAAAATAATGACACCACTCAAAACAAACAGCCCCAAACAAAGACAATTCAGGCCACCCCAAACTCAGCTGACTGATGATTTCAGGGAGAGTCACTGTCCTCAGCTTCATGGAAACCAGATGGCCCATGTTTGGCTTGGGTGTGTGAGGTGAGCTTGACCCCAGCCTTGTCTAGAAGTTCACTCATGCTCAAATTCTCTCCTTGACTAGCCTGTCCTTCACAGCCTCAATCCTCAGAGATTTCTTCTTCTTGTGACACAGCTGACAAGTGACTGGTGAGCATTAGCAGATTTTCTTGCCTTGATTCTTCTGGAAAATTCAAAACCTGGCTGTCCAATATGATAGCCACTAGCCTCTAAGTGAGTGTTTGTCACTCTTTGCAATCAACTTGAACTTCCCTGGTGGCTCAGAGGTTAAAGCGTCTGCCTCCAATGCGGGAGACCTGGGTTCGATCCCTGGGTCGGGAAGATCCCCTGGAGAAGGAAATGGCAACCCACTCCAGTATACTTGCCTGGAGAATCCCATGGACTGAGGAGCCTGGTGGGTTGCAGTCCACGGGGTCACAAAGAGTCGGACATGACTGAGTGACTTTACTTACTTACTTCTGTCTCCAACTCTTCGCGACCCCATGGACTGTAGCCCACCAGGCCCCTCTGTCCATGGGATTCTCCAGGCAAGAATTGGAGTGGGCTGCCATTTCCTTCTCTAGGGGATCTTCCCAAACCAGGGATCGAACCTGAGTCTCCTGCATTGCAGGCAGACTCTTTACGGTCTGAGCCACCAGGGAAGACCCTAAGTAGTGTGGCTATTTAAATTTGAATGAATGAAAACTTAGGGATTTCCCTGGCAACCTAGTGGCTTAGACTCCACGCTCCCACTGCTGGGGGCATGGCTTCGAGTTTTGGTTGGGGAACTGAGATCGTCTATGCTGCACGGCATGGCACCCCCCTGAAAACAAATAAATAGATAAAGAAATCAATCAAAACAAAATTTTAAACAGTCAGTTCCTCAGGATACTAGGCACATTTCAAGTGCTCCAGAACCACACATACAGCTGGTGGCTACCGTGCTGGGCTGTACAGAGACCGAATGTCTTTACTGCAGAAACAGTGGAAAGCGTTGCTTCTCTGGCGCAGGCCTGGTCTTGACCATCACAGCAAAAGGAAATGGGTTTCCTTTGCTTGGAAGTTTTCTCCCCACTGGTCTGCCTGGTTAAAGCAACTCTATTTGTCCTTGGGCCACCTGGACGTCCCCAGTGGTCATCATTCCCTTGCTCTCTCCTCTTGCTCAACTCTTTAGCCTGTGTTGTTTTCACTCTGATCTCCCCTAGCCCTGGCGAGCCCTGTTTCATTCATTTCATGACCCCCAATAGCAGGCCATGATCTAGAGTGTTGGTGGAGAAGTTCTAGCTCAAAACTGCTGTGAAAGGCTTTCTCCCTTCCCCATCTGCCTTGTTCCCCAGCTCAGTGTCTGTCTTATCACTCTTGGGCACATCAAAGACAAGCTCAAGGGAGTTACCTGGTGGTCCAGTGGGTAAGAATCGGTGCTTTCACTACTGTGGGCCCAGGTTCAATCCCTGGTTGAGGAGCTAAGAGCCCGAAAGCTGTGTGATGCAACGAAAACAAACTCAAAGGCAGCGTGTCCTGAGAGCCAGTGATGCCTGCCTGCCCATGCTGCCCATGCGCAACTCCTGTTCTCTAGCACTTGTCACTGCCTGGCTGTAGGCAGTGGGTAAGCATGGGCCTGGAAGGGGTAGGCATATCCAGGCAGGACTCCAGGGTGCCAGGCCCCTGACTGACACCTTTTTCCGGTGGAGATGAGGCTCAGAAGCCTGATCTGGGAGCAGGGAGTCGGGCAGCTCCTGGCAGATGGGATGGGGTGGCAAGGACGCCAGGTGGGCAGTCAGGATATGGCCAAGGTGGACAGATCAGCAGGTGTATGGATGGGATGCTTGGCAGCAAGTTCCCAGCAGCAGAACCTCCCTCTCCTGGTCTTGAAAGTGAAGTCGCTCAGTCGTGTCCGACTCTTTGCGACCCCATGGACTGTAGCCCACCAGGCTCCTCCCTTCATGGGATTCTCCAGGCAAGAGTACTGGAGTGGGTTGCCATTGCCTCCTCCAGGGGATCTTCCCGACCCAGGGACTGAACCCGGGTCTCCCGCCTTCCAGGCAGATGCTTTAACCTGTGAGCCATCGGGGAAGCCCTTGATTTTCTCAGTGGAGCTTTCTGGAAAGTTATGTTGATGTTGGTGGTGGTAAGGAAGGCCAAGGTGGCTGTGGTGGTAGCAGTGGGAACTGTGGCCAGACCCCACCCCCAGGAAGTTAGGGCTCAAGGTGACCGTGTCTGCGGGCCCTGGCCCAGCCTCCCTTGCTATCGAGGGCTCTTCTGTCCCAACTAGGCAGGCTCTGGGGTTTAGCTGGTTTTCCTCTTTTAGGGGAGCAAGATTACTTTACCATGGCCTTGATGTCCTGTTGGGAGGGATGACGTCTTATTTGCCGAGAGCTACTCTGTGTCTGGACTCACTGGGTTCTGAACTAAGACCAAATGTTGGTGGAGTGAAAGGCTGGGTGGGCTGGCCCTGCTCTGGCTGCACTGCGCCTGAACCACAGACCGACCTTTGTAAGCTTCAGGTCCTTTGCTGTGAACACCTCCGCCATCATCCTATTGTGGGCATTACGTGAAAGGATGCTTAACTTTTTAAGTTAAAGACTCTATTTAATGAAGTTTGAATGGCTGGTATATTTGTGTATTCAAAAATAAAAACAATGTGAAAAGATGGTAGAGGAAAAATCTCCAGCTCCCCTGCCTCCATCTGTCCATTCCTACCTTCCAGCTGGACACCATTACCTATTTCTCAGGTCCCAGAGGGTTTCTTTTTAAAGTGCTTACATTAAAGCAAACACAAACGTGTATTCATTCCCCTGTGTGTTACATCCAGAGTGGCACAGTGAGCACATGGCTCCGAGCTTTGGTTTTAAGCTACAGGATGCTGTGTGTGCGGGTGGGTTGTTCACTCTTTTGGAAGAGTGTCACCCCAGACGAACCCACAAGGCCTTCAAGCGCAGGGACTGTGCACTCTCCTTCTGTGCCGCCCTCAGGGCCCGACCTGGAGCTGAGCACCGCGCGGCGCAGCACGACCTAGGTTATCAGTGGAGCCGCGCTCTTAGTGAGCTGTGTGACCTCTGTTTCTATAGCGTAAAACGGGGACGATAAGAGTCTCTTTCTGGAAGGGCTGCCGTTGCCGTGATTCACTAGAGTGCTGAATGGACAGTGCCTGACGCACAGTAGGTGGTCGGTCACTGAGTGTGGAAATGAAAGCAGTGCGGGGCGTCAGGGTGGCCGGGACAGAGGTGGGCTGCGAGGTCGTTCCTCCTTTAGCTGGTGGGGTAGGGAGCGTTGGGCATGACCTTACTGTCCTTGTTTACAGCAGAGCTCGGAGCTCGCACCTCTTCATCTGTGTCCCGTCAGAGGCCAGGCAATGGGGAAATCTTGCCAGAGTGGTGGTGTGATGGTTGGAAGGAGCCTGTCAGGTCCCATCAGCGTCCGGAGACAGGTTGTCACGGCAGAGGCTTGTGAAGGCAGCGTGTGCTGTTCAGGCACACCCTCCCTGCCCCTACCTCCAGGGCTTCCAGGAGGGTTAAGGACCCCCCGGTCGCAGTGTTCTTACACGTGTCCACCAGAGCCCCTGGGAGCCCACTGGAGCTGTTCTCAGTGCTGGTGGAGAGGCCGGGGGAGGACCTCAGGCCCAAGCATCCTCTTGCCCCTCTGGCAGGACAGAGTGGAGGCCCAGAAAGAGGCACCTGGATGGAGCTCATCCCCAGCCCACCACCTCTGGCCTCCACCACCCTATCAGGCCTCACTGCTCCTTCTGCCCCTGTGACCTGTCTGCCTCGCTGTCCCTGGAATCAGTGACTCACAGGTCAGCACTGACTGCCTTTCTCCTGGGCTTGCTTGAGTGCATGTCTGGCCCAGTTCCTCTCTGTTTGCTCCAGACAGGCTGCATCGCTTCATCTGCCCCGAAGTAGCTGGTTGGGCGGCGTTTGGAGCCAGGCAGGAACGACTGCCAGGTCCTCTCCTCTTTAGGCAGATGCTTCATGCCCTTAACGCCCCGGCGCTGGTCTCGCCTCCTTCAGTTCCGCTCCTGGCCACTCTTCCCCTCCCAGCCCTTCTCTGCTACTGGACACCAAGTACCGGCTGGGCTATCGCCTCAGTGTCACTTTCTGCAAAGAAAATAGGATGCTATAGTAGAGAATACGGACTTCAGAGTCGTGCTGCCTGGGTTTAAACCACGCCCTAGCTGTGTCCTTTGGCAAGGCGCCTCACCCCTCTGAGCCTCAGTGTCCTTGTCTGTATATAGGAGTAATGTGCCCACCTTCCGGGTGCTGTGTGATTGAGCAGATGCACGTAAACGACATGCGGTCCCTGGCAGAGTGAACAGTTGACATGTTAGCTATTAGTATGATACTGTGGATGTCTGATTTCTATGATTTCTATCACAGGAAGAAATGCGCTGACCGTCATCCTACCCACCCCCATACGAGAGAGGCTGACCTGGTGGGGGACAGAGGAGAGGACAGTGGCCATTTATTTTGGGAATACAGGAGAAATCTGATCTATTTCATTGCACTCCCCCCTCAGGCCTCCCTACTCCCCATCCAGACCCAATCACCTAATCCTCCCCACAGAGGGACTCCCAGGCTCCCAGAACCCTGATGCATAAACCTGGGACCCTGCAGGCAGGTGTTGGCCACAGGAATAGCGGGTTTACAAGGTAAGGACGTATAAGATGTGACAGGCCCAGAATTAGCAATGCAATTCCTCTGTCATTTTTATCATTGGCCCCTGCAGGGAGGAGCTGATTAAATGGATATTCAACTCTTTGCATTAATGTGCATCCAGCTTCAATTTGCATTTCATTAGCTGCACAAAAAGCATAATTTTATTATTTGCCGTTGGAAAGCAGATCTCTGCTAACAAGCAGCTACACGCTGTTACTGAAATATGATGTGACTGACTTGCTCTGCTGTCTTGCTGGCTCTGCCATCCTCTGTCCCTCAGCAGACTTCTGGCTCTATTGAGGGGGACGATTCCAGCCGCGTCACAGCAGACTCTGTGCTCCTTGTAGCCCTGATCCGTCAGAGGGCTTCTTGGCCTTCCTGTGGCCACAGGGTGTGGACCCACTGGATCCATGTTCCAATGCAGCCAGGAAGGCAAGGGTTGACTGCTATCTTTGGACAGTGGTGTCATCAGTAATCACTACAATGACGTTGTCTGAACAGCATATCCACCATTATAACATCACCACCCACCACCACCTCCACCATCACTGCCCTCATCACCTCCAGCATCGTCACCTCTGCTGCCTCTACCATGCTGATGCTTCTGTGGCCACAACCATGATTGTCGTCATCATCAGCGTCAGTTCCACCACCACGCTGCCATTACTGACACTGCACCCGTCCCAACACTGTCTCCATCATGCCACCACCACCCTCACCACCGCCACCACCCTAGCACTGGTGTTCCCACGACCAGTGTTGTCACCATCAGAATTATCACTGTTTTCATCATTTCCGCTGTCAACACTGCGCTCTCCATTGCTTCTGCTTCCATGACAACCTTGACCCTTGGTGATACTGATGGGCTGAAAGCAACCTTAGAGGAGAGCAGGGCCCAGTGACATTGTAACTGAAAGTGGGGTCTGGCTTCTTGCTGCTCGAAGAGCTGATAAAGAGGCCACGTAGGTGGGAAAGAAAGTTGGCTTTATTTTGGATGCCAGCAACCCGGGGGGAAGGGTGCACTGTCTAAAGACCACCTCCTCCCTAGTGACAATCAGTGAGGTAGAGCTTTCACAGGCTTAGGGAGTGGGCTACATTCAGAAAAACAGTACAGTCAGTTCTGACAGTCATCTTGAAATTGGTCGTTGGTGGTCTGACCAGCATCACCTTGATTGTTTTAGGCACAGTTAATCTTCAGTCCCAAGGTTGGTTTGTTTCCGTTTCTTGAGGCCACTTCTCACAACTGTGGCAGATTATGTCATGGTCACAGTCTAGTCATCATGTAGGTGACTTCTCTACCTGGTAGCAGTTTCAGCATCTGCAAGACAGCTCACAGAATATGGCTCAGAGTATTACCTATAGCCCTTGAGAAGGAGCCGAATGTCCTTGACTGTGCTTACGGACTAAACTTAAATTATTTGGTCTCCTTTGACTGTTTTCCTTTGTTTCTGCATGTTTTCACTTCTCTGATTAAATTTATTCTTTGGCTAAAGTTTTCCCCTGACAAAAGGCAGGCTGCGAATATGGGGGCCAAGGACCATAGGGTCCCACTCCATTTCACTGTGAGGGGATCCGGAGATTGGAAGTGAAGGGAAAGGAGCAGTCACGTCATTACAGGGAGCCTGACTTTGGAGGTAGGTAGAACGGACCTCATGAATGAGTCACTTATCTGAGTCTTAGTTCCTTATCTGTACAGTGGGGCAAATAACACCCTCTTTGTTGAGCTGAGTGTTAATTAAATGAGAACATGTATATTGAGGATCTGTACAGTGGACACTGTCGGTTCTCTGCCTGGAATTCCCCTGGATCTCCTTCATGAGTTCTGTGTGGCCAGCCCGGCTTCTGAAGGCTTCCCTCTTAATATGTCAAAGTTGCAAGCTTCTGCAGAGGCCCACCTTTGGGCTACTGCAGTAACTTCACTCAAGAATTATTCTCAGAGTGACCTGTAAGCAATGGCCAATGAGGCAGGGGTATGGACGCTTTCATTCAAGGTTGAGCAAGTTTGGTGGTGTAACTTACCCTCTAGAGCTTCCTGTGAGAGCAGGCCACGCTGGGACTTGATCTGTGATTGTATCAGGGCATGGCCTCTTGCCCTTCCCTGTCTGGCTTTCCGCACTTCCTCAGTGGCTTCTCCCAGGATAAATGTTGTGATCCGTCACTTGCACAGGAGTCATCATCTCAGGGTCTGCTTGTGACTTACACGGCACATAGCGGGATTTCAATGTGCACCGGTCCCCTTCCCTCCCCTCTCCATCTGTCGGGTTTATTAGTTAATAGAGGGCTTTCCCATATGTTGTTCACTGGAAGTGTATGCTAACCCTGACAGTTTTTCTAGAGTGGGAATTATCCCCATTTTACAGACAGAAACAGAGGCTAAAGTCGTGAAAATTAAGTGGAAAATGCGGGACATGAACCATATTTTCTGAGAGTCAGTTCTTCCTGCTGTACCAGCCTGCAGAATTTCTGAGCTCAGTGTGGGCTCAAGCCTGGGCCAACATCTGTGAATGGTGATTGAAGGTCAGTGACCAGGTAGAGCGATCTAACTCCCGTCTTTTTCACTCCCTCACCTGAAACACCAATGGCATCACCAACACAACGGGACCACCATGGAAAAAGGGATGGTCTGCTGGTTTAAAAGAAAAACTACGCAGAAAAAAGGTTTCCCAGGTGGCTCAATGGTAAAGAACCTGTCTGCCGATGTAGGAGATGTAGGAGACATGGTTTAATCCCTGGATTGGGAAGATTCCCTGGAGAAGGAAATGGCAACCCACTCATGTTCTTGCCTGGATAGTCCCACAGACAGAGGAGGCTGGTGGACTACACAGTCAGATATGACTTAGTGACTCAAAAAAACATGCAGTGACTGTCAATGTAGGGCAAAAACCACCACAATATTGTAAAGTAATTAGCCTTCAATTAAAATAAATAAATTAATTAAAAACATGCAGTGAAAGGGACCCTGTGCCCCTGCTCACATGCACTGTAACCTTGGGCAAATTACTTAACTGCTCTGAGCCCTCGTTTCCCATTTAGTCCTCCGAACCTCTCGGTGGGGTTTCCCTGATAGCTCAGCTGGTAAAGAATCCACCTGCAATGCGGGAGGCCTGGGTTTGATCCCTGGGTTGGGAAGATTCCCTGGAGAGGGGAAAGGCTACCCACTCCAGATTCTGGCCTGGAGAATTCCATGGACTGTATAGTCCATGGGGGTCACAAAGAGTCAGACAGGCCTGAGTAACTTTCACTTTCACTTTCACCCACTTGGTGAGGCAGGGGCTATTATCATCGGTTTTTCAGACGACTGAAAGTGACAACAGATGTTCTGAGAAGACAGATCAGAGCAGAGAATCGGTTCCTTTGTCCCCTTCTCCCAGCCTGAGAGTCTTCTGAGCTATGTTTCTGACTGACTAGGCCTGGCTTCAGCTCAGAGACTTCTCTACACCAGGGGCCTTGCTCCCTTGCAAAGTGGCCCCTCCCAACTTGGCTCCTTCCCCACACAGCCAACTGACTTTCCCGTGGTCTCTGCACACTCAGTCAGGTTGGATTTTGGGGGCTGTTTAGAATGACCATGCCTAACAGGGATTTGAAGACAACTTCCTGCTTTTTCAAACCTACCCTTTCTCAGGTTTGTCCCAGCGAGGAGGGAGCAGGACAGCCTCTTACACGTCGCTGTCGCCCCAGGTCATTCTCCTCTGGACCTGTGCTCACCAGCCTTCTAACAAGATCACCGTAGTGTGTTGAAACTGTTTATGTGCCTGACTCCTCTATGAGATGTGTTCTTTAATGGTAGGGGCATCATCTTCAGTTCAATTTAGTCTCAGTCGTGTCTGACTCTTTGCGACCCCATGGACTACAGCACAGCAGGCTTCCCTGTCCATCACCAACTCCCGGAGCTTGCTCAAACTCATGTCCATTGAGTCAATAATGCCATCCAACCATCCTCTGTCGTCCCCTTCTCCTCCTGCCTTCAATCTTTCCCAGCATCAGGGTATTTTCCAATGAGTCAGTTCTTCACATCAGGTGGCCAAAGTATTGGAGCTTCAGTTTCAGCATTCAATGAATATTCAGCACTGATTTCCTTTAGAATTGACTGGTTTAATCTTCTTGCAGTCCAAGGGACTCTCAAGAGTCTTCTCCAACACCACAGTTCAAAAGCATCAATTCTTTGGCGCTCAGCCTTCTTCACAGTCCAACTCTCACATCCATACATGATCACTGGAAAAACCATCGCCTTGACTAGACGGACATTTCTTGACAAAGTAATGTCTCTGCTTTTTAATATGCTGTCTAGGTTGGTCTTAGCTTTTCTTCCAAGGAGAAAGCGTCTTTTAATTTCATGGCTACAGTCACCATCTGCAGTAATTTTGGAGCCCTCCCGCCAAATAAGGTTTCTCAATATTTCCATTGTTTCCTCATCTATTTGCCATGAAGTGATGGGACCAGATGCCATGATCTTCATTTTCTGAATGTTGAGCTTTAAGCTAACTTTTTCACTCTCCTCTTTAACTTTCATCAAGAGGCTTTTTAGTTCCTCTTCACTTTCTGCCATAAGGGTGGTGTCATTTGCATATCTGAGGTTATTGATATTTCTCCCAGCAATCTTGATTCCAGCTTGTGCTTCTTCCAGCCCAGCATTAGAAAGGCCTAGATAGGTGTAAAAAAGATCTCCTTCGCTTGATTCTGATGGACTGCAGTCATGCTCCAACTAAACGGTTTCTCCGTGACTCTCTAGAAGACCTGAAAACCATAATTCATTGAGTCTAAAAGGAAGTATCTCACCTAACATAATGCTTCAGTTCAGTTCAGTTCAATCACTCAGTCATGTCCGACTCATAGTGACCCCATGAACCACAGCACACCAGGCCTCCCTGTCCATCACCAAATCACAGAGTTTACTCAAATTCATGTCCATTGAGTCAGTGATGTCATCCAACCATCTCATCCTCTGTTGTCCCCTTCTTCTCCCACCTTCAATCTTTCCCAGCATCAGGGTCTGTTCTAAGGGTGGTGTCATCTGCATATCTGAGGTTATTGATATTTCTCCTGACAATCTTGATTCCAGCTTGTGCATCACCTCCAAGGACAGCTTTATTTCTTACAATTCAATGTCCAACTTTTATGCTCCAGCAATACCAACTGCACCTCTGATAGCTCTAAGTCTCTGCATAGGGACTGCCTCTCTGGAACCCCCTATTTATACTAATTTTATTTATTTATTTTGGCCATGCTGGGTCTTCGTGGCCTCAAGGGCTTTTCTCTAGTTGTGGGGAGCAGGGGCTGCTCTCTAGTCACGGCCCGTGGGCTTCTCGCTGTGGTGGCCTCTCTCACTGTGGAGGAGTGCATGGACTCAGCAGCTGTGGTTTCTGGGCTCTAGAGCGCAGGCTCGAGTCACGGCGCATGGGCTTTGTTGCTCCACAGCATGTGAGATCTTCCTGGATTAGGGACCAATCCTGTTTCCTGTACTGGCCAGCAGATTTTTGTTTTTACTACTGAGCTACCAGGGAAGCCCTGGAATGCTCACTTTACATCTGACCATTTGGCAACCTCCAGCTCACTCATCAGAGATATGCTCATGTACTCAGTTTCCAAGTATCTACTGAGCATCTTCCTTGGCACTATGATTGATACTGGATACTATTTCTTTTCTGTAACATTATTGTAGGACCTCTCCACAAGACTTAAGTACTGATTTTTTTTTTTCCCATCACAGATCTATAGTTTGTGGCTATTTCCATTTCACCAACAGCCATATTATAATTATTTCCAGGTCTGTCTTAGCAACACATCATGTGTTCCTTGATAGCAGTGACTATCTTTTTGCCCTTTTTGAATCACTATAGTAATTTATTATTTGCTGAATAAATACTCTTGCTGTTAATTACTAAAACAGAACTCTTGTCCATTAATTCAATTAATCTGAGCAATGACCATGTACTCAGTGAGCATTAGAGACTCAAAGTAAGTAAAATACTGTCTTTGCCCTAAGTTCTCATTCAGTGGCAGAGTCAGATGTACTGTCTACGAATGAAGTATATGAATTATGAACAACAGGAAAAGAGAGGAAAGAAAATACATTTTGCTAGGAAGAAATAAGTGCTTTTCTCCCATATTTTTCTCTCCTAATTTCAATTAAATTCAAACAAATATTTACTAAGCAGTCAGATGTTTCTGCCTAATATGGAGAATCACTATGAACGTGATAAACGTTGCCATCAGTGACATGAGTTCCCAAAATAGTGACCAATTCTTTGGTAGAGTTTCCAGTCTTGGTGTAACCTTCCTTCAAATAATAGGGTAGTTCTATTCCTGGAAAACTCAACATTTAATTAAAATCCTGCAAAAAATTTCATATGCAAATGTGAAACTAAGTTAGGTTTTAGGTTCTGACAGCTATAACAGATTTTTTTCACCTATGTGATTCCCTAATGGAACATTCAGAAGTCATTCAAGGCTCTAGACAATTCTTATAGATGAACATAAGCACTCCTCAGCTCCACCTGCTAAGTGATGGAGCCCCTTCGTTACTAGCCCATTCCCAGAAAGAGCAGCACTGCCTCAGTGGAGAATGAACACAGTAGGGGATAGTACAAAAGGCTGTGGGGACATTATGCCAAGAGGTCAGTTAGAGGTCAGGAAAGGAATTCCTTGAGGAAGTGACTTTTTACCTGAGATCTAAGGCAATGGCTACCCACTCTAGTACTCTTGCCTGGAAAATCCCATGGGCAGAGGAGTCTGGTAGGCTTCAGTCCATGGGGTCAAGAAGAGTCAGACACGACTGAACGACTTCACTTTCACTTTTCAGTTTCATGCATTGGAGAAGGAAATGGCAACACACTCCAGTGTTCTTGCCTGAAGAATCCCAGGGACGGGGGAGCCTGGTGGGCTGCCATTTATGGGGTCGCACAGAGTTGGACACGACTGAAGCGACTTAGCAGCAGCAGCAATAGGAATTAACAAAAGACTGTGAGAAAGTGAGATGAAGGCAGGGCTAGGAAGGCTTCACAGACTACTATGTAAGCAAGTTTGGACTTTATCCTAAGGCTAATGGAAAACTTGTGAAGATGATTATAAACTCATAACCACTAGTTATAAAAGATATGATCAAATAAAAATATGGAAAAGGACTATTCCTGCTAGGAAGTAGAAATGGGAAGGACAGGGTCATCTTCTGCTGTGCATTATTATGCTAATTTCTACAATAAGCATAATATTTTTATAATAAAAATTAGTTTTTAAAAAACCCATCAGGCTGCAGTGTAGGAAAATCACTTGAGGGGCAGGAGTCGTCACAGGAATATCTAACTGTCCAATTTGCATTTAAAATGGAGTTGTTTGCTAGAGGAAGGGCTGTCATGTTTCAGAAGGAGCCAAAATACTACCAAAAATTCTAGGATTTAAATATTAAAAATTTAATCATATCTTATTATTTTGTCTATTATAGTAATAGCTAATATTTTCTTTGACTGCCAGGCAATGCCCTAAGAACTATGTAACTTAGTTATTCCTCAGAAGTCTATAAGATATTAACTACATTTTATAGATCAGTAAACTGAGGCACAGAGAAGTAACTTGCCGAAGGTTACTCAGCAAATGACAAGCCATGACTCAAACCCAACTAAACCCGGTTCCAGAGTTCAGTCTCTAGGCGCCTGATAAGACTGCCTTTTAAACAGAAACATCAATTTCTGTAACCTGGAAGCTAATAATAAAGAAAACCATTTGTATACTAAAGAACCATTTGATATCTTTGGGCTTCCCTGGTGGCTCAGTGGGTTAAGAATTCGCCTGCAATGTAGGAGACCTGGATTCAATCCCTGAGTTGTGAAGATCTCCTGGAGAAGGGAACAGCTACCCACTCCAGTATTCTGGCTTGGAGAATTCCATGGACAGAGGAGCCTGGCAAGCTACAATCCATGGAGACTAAAGAACCATTTGATATCTTAGTAGTGAGGTGAAAGAGAAAAGTAAAAATCATATTTCACTATTATAAAAATAGATCTAAAAAAGCAGTATGTATATAGTGTGAAAATAAAAATGAGATATTTTAATAGCACTTGAGTAAATGAATTCAGAACATTCTAAGTCTAATCTTCACAACATCCCTTTCTTGTAAGTAAGTGGCAAGTATTATCTTCATTTGACAAGCAGATAAATCAAAATACAGCTTAAGTAATTTGCTGAATCATTTGCTGAATGTGAATCAGATCTTTCAAAATAAAATGTCTCTCATACTGGTTCTTTACAAAAAAAATACTATGATGAACAAGGAAGAAAAAAAATCAGAGATGCCTACAGAGCTAAAAAGATCATGTTATTTTTTAAGAAGTTATTTAATAAAACTTTTAGAAGAAACTGAACCAAATTTCAGGTATGAAGGGGACAAAGGAAAGGTCTAAAGGTAGCTGATTATTAAAACTTTTAAAAAATGAGGTTTTTTTTGAGAATGAAATATCAACAGCTTGGTAAATAAAAGATATCAGTAGAACTAGAAGGTTTTTTAAGAGATTCTATAAAGTAATCAGAGATTAAGGATCAAAAAAGAAGAGAGGAAAAAGTACAAGCAACC
The DNA here is from genome assembly GCA_006410675.1 of Oreotragus oreotragus. NCBI lineage: Eukaryota > Metazoa > Chordata > Mammalia > Artiodactyla > Bovidae > Oreotragus > Oreotragus oreotragus. The sequence continues at coordinate 72,218 of SJYX01005855.1, read as the reverse complement.
ACTGAGGCCAAGCTACTTGAGGAAATGAGCTCAACCAGACTAAAGGGCAGGGATCACAGCATATGGACCCGCTGATGTTACATGGTGCTACACACATAGCAGGTTTAAACAGTTCTTGACTTATTGACTAGGATCTTGTTCACCACTTGGAAGAATTATGCTAAGAGGTTAAAATTACAATCCTCTGACTTCACAATTTATTGTCATTTAAGAGCTGAAAGATTAACAGAAAAGAAAAAGGAAATGGAAAATAAGTATTATGGAAGATTTAAATAAATGCATTCTTAGAGTGCCCTTTCAGGAAGACCTCTGAATATGACTAGACATGCAACTCAAGGGCTAAAGTTTAGAAACAAACATTTTTTGAAGAAGACTAGTATCAAAATGAGCAGGTGACAAGAAGGAAAACTTGATCTCAAAACTCACTCTAATCTACAATCAGTTACTTCTTATATATAGTTCAGTTTACTTAATATTCACAGCAGCACTATGAGGTAGACATTAACTCCACATTATGTTAACTGAGGTTCAAAGAGGTTAAGTAGCTTGCCCAGCCAGCATGTGGCAAACCAAAGTATGGACCGTGTCTAGTAATAAGCAGCCCTGATATCATTCATGGAGCACTTCTATGTGCCACTAAATATCCTAAATGATATAAATGCATGATCTCATTTAATTCCATGAGCAGGGATTACTACCTTACCCCCGCTTTGTAGAAGAGTAACAGACTTCAGACAAGTTGAGTAATGTGTCCAAGGTCATAAAGATAGCAAAGAACAAAGGCAAGGCTCAAGCTCAGAGCAACCGCACTCCAGAGCCTGTGCACGGAACCATGCTGCCATATTATTCTAATTCTGCCGCCCCAGGAACACGTCGCTAACCCTTAACAGAACTCTCGGGTCTAGAGTCCACAGGCAGGCTTATCTTTTTCTTTCTATTTCATGAATTCTCAAGAACTCAAAAGCGCTGTTACTTAAGGGTCTCCTTTCTTTAAGTTCAGGTATGATAACTATACTTTGCTTTTCAATACAAACTTTTTATTATACAACAAAATAAAAGGCTGATAGGAGTAATACTTCCCATGTATTTAACTTTCAGTTACATAATTTTCATCATTAAAACACCAATTCTCTGTTGATTTTTAAAAACAAGATTTAACTATATCACAACTGGTCTCTCTCTCCATGTATGTTAAGTTATTTAAACCAGTGGTTCTCAGCCCTAAGTGCACATTATACTCATTGGGGGCTTAATAAAATATGATGCCTGTTCCCTATGATTCTACATAGGAGTGGAACCTAAGATCCAGGCATGGGTATGTTTAAATAACTCCCAGGTGGTTCCAGTATACAGCCAGTTGAGAGTCATTATATTAACTTAATAAATCTGCTCTTGGCAATTTTTATGAATTTCTTACCCTAATGAGTAGCAGTGTCCTAGCTGTACCATAAATGACAGAAAACAGAAGAAAGAGGAAGCCTGCAGACTGTACTGATTAATATGAAAACAGTCCAACCACTAGAAAAATGTCTTTGATGAAAACCAAAACATAAGAATATACTGTTTAAAGTCACATCACAGTTTCCACTACTTGGTAAGGACTGTATGTGTTGGAAGCTATGAAGTACAATGGTCATTTACTTCATAATTTATTCTAGGAGTTTAGTAAGGAGTTGTTGCATTTAGGTTTTTAGAAATGGAAACTTTTCAGTCAAGATACAGGGGGACAAATAAATTGTCATTATGTAAATTAAATACATTAAGTAAACTATTAAGTAAGACATACTAGACAATTATGGTTCTTGACTGGCCAAATATGACTTAAATTCATATATCAAATCAACTTAGAAAGTGAAAAGTGAAGTCGCTCAGTCATGTTCGACTCTTTGCGACCCCATGGACTGCAGCCCACCAGGCTCCTCTGTCCGTGGGATTTTCCAGGCAAGAGTTGCTGTTGCTGAGTTTTCCAAATTTGCTAACATATAGAGTGCAGCACTTTCACAGTATCATCTTTTCAGGATTTGAAATAGTTCAACTGGAATTCCATCCCCTCCACTAGCTTTGGTCATAGTGATGAACAGTATGAAAAGGCAAAAAAGATATGACTTCACCTTAATTCTCTTTAAATCTTCAAGGCCCAGCCCTGGGTCTGGCCCAGACTTGCATTCCAATTCCAGTTCTAATGTCTCTTAGCTGTATAGTCTTGGGCAAAGCACAGGGCTTCTTTGAACCTCAGTTTCTTCATCTGTGAGATGGGTCTAATAGTATCACTTACTACACAGGGCTGTAATGAGGGTCAAATGGGATTACGAATGGAGAATGCCAAGTCCTGTACCCGTTCTGCAGTGAGAAACATCTGGACCTGAGAAGTGTCCAGCACCTGCTCCCTGCTCCACAAGGGTAGTTGGAGCTGGACATGCTTCTAATGGGGAAGCCAAATAGCTTGAGAATTCTGAGCCTTTCACCTGCCTAGTGCTGGCGCTGTTCTCATTCTGCCTGCCGACCCGCAGATGGCTGTCTCCCTGCAGAGTCCCCGGGTTGGAGAGGTCTGTAGGGAGCAGATGCAGACTGAATGGAGCAGGCTTGAACCCCGACACTGATTGCCGTGGTCTGACTGGATACACATCTCCAGACTTCAAGAAAAGCGTCTCTGGCCAAACCCACTGTGGAGATCCTAAATTGGCACCCTGTGGCGTGAGCTGTCTGATTGTACAAAGGCAGTATTTCTGGTTTTCAAAAGAGCTGCATAATTTAAAATGCATAAGACAAAAAGTGGGATTAAGGCAATCTGATAGACTCTCCAGACTGGGGTATCAATTATACACACTCAACTCGTAAAGCTTTATTTGTGAGATTCAGAATTTATTATCTGTCTGAAGCACTAATTACCAGGTTTCTCTCTTTCAGTCTTACAGGTCTCTTTTCAAATTTATCTTCTTGTTTTTTCTTTCCCCCGACTGGGGCCAAATAACTCCTGTTCATGGAAAGGAAACTGCCTACTTGGAAAGGAGCAGAGGGTGATATCTGAGTTTAGCTTGGTCCGATCGGGGCACTTTGGGGAAGCTGGACAGAGGGGAGGAGGACTCAGATGGATAGATTTGAACAAGTGAACTGTTGCCATTTTTGCATTCTCTCAGGGTCACGTATGTTTCTCGTTTAAGAAGACAGCTACTTATGTGCAGTGTACTTTACTTTTCCTTTCATGCACAACTTTTTACCTAGAGCCATCTTGGTTTTTTGCCTGCTTGCCTATCTATCTGAGGATCACTAATCCTACTCCGGAGTCTTTGCTCCCTGTGCATTCTCCCAGGCTTTCACATGCATCACACACACTATCAATGTCATCGTCCTGAAATAGTGTCACCCAGACTGTCTGACTGGTGCCTTTGGAATGGGCATTGCCCTGTGTCTGACCGCCGCCTCCTCCTGGGGCCTTCCTTTATCATCATCCTGGAGATGCACTTCCTGTCTCTCCTGTGTCTGTTTCCTGTATTTTCAGTATCCCTCTATTTTAGTTTACAACTTTGTTTTGTCAGAGCACATCCTTCAATAGCTTTTAAGAAAAAAATCCAGAAGAAGCAAAAGTTTTGCCTTTCTGAAAATCACACTTGTTGGACATTCAGAGTTGGTTCATTCTTTTCTTTTTTTAAAAATTTTATTCATTTATTTTTGGCTGTGCTGGCTGAGTCTCTGTCGCTGTGCTGGCTTTTCTCCAATTGTGGCGAGCAAGATCTAGTCTCTTGTGGTGTGCTAGCGGAGAAGGCAATGGCACCCCACTCCAGCACGCTTGCCTGGAAAATCCCATGGATGGAGGAGCCTGGTAGNTCTCTGGCCAAACCCACTGTGGAGATCCTAAATTGGCACCCTGTGGCGTGAGCTGTCTGATTGTACAAAGGCAGTATTTCTGGTTTTCAAAAGAGCTGCATAATTTAAAATGCATAAGACAAAAAGTGGGATTAAGGCAATCTGATAGACTCTCCAGACTGGGGTATCAATTATACACACTCAACTCGTAAAGCTTTATTTGTGAGATTCAGAATTTATTATCTGTCTGAAGCACTAATTACCAGGTTTCTCTCTTTCAGTCTTACAGGTCTCTTTTCAAATTTATCTTCTTGTTTTTTCTTTCCCCCGACTGGGGCCAAATAACTCCTGTTCATGGAAAGGAAACTGCCTACTTGGAAAGGAGCAGAGGGTGATATCTGAGTTTAGCTTGGTCCGATCGGGGCACTTTGGGGAAGCTGGACAGAGGGGAGGAGGACTCAGATGGATAGATTTGAACAAGTGAACTGTTGCCATTTTTGCATTCTCTCAGGGTCACGTATGTTTCTCGTTTAAGAAGACAGCTACTTATGTGCAGTGTACTTTACTTTTCCTTTCATGCACAACTTTTTACCTAGAGCCATCTTGGTTTTTTGCCTGCTTGCCTATCTATCTGAGGATCACTAATCCTACTCCGGAGTCTTTGCTCCCTGTGCATTCTCCCAGGCTTTCACATGCATCACACACACTATCAATGTCATCGTCCTGAAATAGTGTCACCCAGACTGTCTGACTGGTGCCTTTGGAATGGGCATTGCCCTGCGTCTGACCGCCGCCTCCTCCTGGGTCCTTCCTTTATCATCATCCTGGAGATGCACTTCCTGTCTCTCCTGTGTCTGTTTCCTGTATTTTCAGTATCCCTCTATTTTAGTTTACAACTTTGTTTTGTCAGAGCACATCCTTCAATAGCTTTTAAGAAAAAAATCCAGAAGAAGCAAAAGTTTTGCCTTTCTGAAAATCACACTTGTTGGACATTCAGAGTTGGTTCATTCTTTTCTTTTTTTAAAAATTTTATTCATTTATTTTTGGCTGTGCTGGCTGAGTCTCTGTCGCTGTGCTGGCTTTTCTCCAATTGTGGCGAGCAAGATCTAGTCTCTTGTGGTGTGCTAGCGGAGAAGGCAATGGCACCCCACTCCAGCACGCTTGCCTGGAAAATCCCATGGATGGAGGAGCCTGGTAGGCTGCAGTCCATGGGGTCTCTAAGAGTCGGATACGACAGCAACTTCACTTTCACTTTTCACTTTTATGCCCTGGAGAAGGAAATGCCAACCCACTCCAGTGTTCTTGCCTGGAGAATCCCAGGGACGGGGGAGCCTGGTGGGCTGCCGTCTATGGGGTCGCACAGAGTCGGACACGACTGAAGCGACTCCGCAGCAGCAGCAGCAGCTTCTCACGGCGGTGGCTTCTTTCGTTGCAGGGCATGGGTTCTGGGGCGTGCAGGCTTCAGCAGTTGCTGCACATGGGTCGGTACTTATGGTTTCTGGGCTGTAGAGCGCAGGCTCGATAGTTGTGGCTCACGGGCTTGGTTGCCCTGCGGCACGTGGGATCTTCCTGGACCAGGGACCGAACACGTGTCTCCTACACCGGCAGACGGATTCTTTACCGCTGAGCCACCACTGAAGCCTGAAGCTCCTTTTTTTTCTTAAATGTGAACATTTCACCATTATGTTTTGGTTTCCAGTGATGTAAAGAAGTCAATGTCATTCTGCTCCTCAATTCTGAGTATGTTACCTTCTTTGTTTTTCTTCCTCTCTTGTAAAACCTTGAGAAAGTTTGTGGGCCCTTCTTGTTGCCAGAAGTCTAAAAGATGACCTTCAGACTGTGCTGAAGGTCTATTTTTATCTATCGTGTTGAGCAGTTAATGGAACTTTTAGTTTACAAACTCATGTCCTCTATTTCTGGGAAAATTTCCCAAATTATTTCTTGGATGACTTCCTTCCCTCTGTTTCTTTGGTTCTGTCTTCCTGGGAACTCTTATAATTATATATATTCGACTTCCTGGGTTGGTCCCCTAGCTTTATCTTTTTTTCCCTTCTTTTCCCTTTGTATTTTTAACCTCCTTTTGGAAATTTTCCTTCAGCTTTAACTTCTATCCATTGCATTGAGCTTTATCACTTTCTTATCTTATCCATTTAATTTACAAATTTGTTGAAGTATAATTGACTTACAATGTTGTGTTAATTTCTGCAAAGTGATTCAGTTACACACATATATATTTTTATTTATATTATTTTCCATTATAGTTTATCATAGGGTATTACATAAAGTTCTCTGTGCTACACAGTAGAATCTTGTTGTTTACTCATACATTTAACTTTCAAGTTATTCTCCATGATGCCCCTGAGTGATTGTGTCATAGACTCATTGTATGGAAGATTTCCATGGCTTTCTATTGCCTCAAAGAGTCCCTTGATTTTGGTGACCTGCAGGCCCAGCCTGTCTCTCCAGCCTTATCACATTAAGCCCCTCCCTGTTGCCCCAGCTGCAGCTGCTCCAGCCACCTCATCACACTGCATACTTGAAGCGTCCTCTTGCCTGTTTCTGCCTAGGATCCTCTTGCTTCGGCTGCTCTCACAGTTGACTATGCCCTATCCTCCCTACTGAATTATGAGGTCCCTGGGGTCAGAGTGAAAGCATGGTCCCATCTATGTGCCCAGTACCTACCAGGCCCCTGGACTGTGGTAGGTAGGTGTTCAATCAATACTTGAAGATTCTTTTTTTTTTTTTAAAGATATTTATTTTGGGGTCTTTTGCTCTGGCGCACAGACTCTCTAGTTGTGGCGTGCAGGCTCTGGAGTGTGCAGACTCGGTAGTTTTGGCACGAGGGACGAGCTGCTCCTCCACACGTGGGCTCTGAGTTCCCCAGTCAGGGACTGAACCTGCTTCCCTGCGCTGCAAGGTGGATTCTTTAACCCTTGGACCACCAGGGAAGTCCCAATACCTGAAGATTTTTGATAAACACATGTGTTTGTTGAGTGTGCTTGTGCGTGCTCAGTCATGTCTGACTCTTTGTGACCCCATGGACGGTAGCCCGCCAGGTTCCTCTGTCTATGGGATTTCCCAGGCAAGAATACTGGAGGGGGTTGCCATTTCCTCCTCCAGGGGATCTTCGTGACTCAAGGGTCAAATCTGTGTCTCCCGAGGCTCCTGTAATCACAGATGGCTTCTTTTCCCCTTGGGCCACCTGGAAAGCCTGCTTGTTGAGTGTGCTCATGTGTAAGCCTCTGGACTAGTCTCATGGAAATCCAGGGATGATTTCAGTTCAGTCCCTGCACTAGGGTGATTACATTAGTGGGGTGAGGGCCCGCCAGGGGTGCTCATATCTGTGCATGCAGACTGTGGTCAGTATACAAGGAGAGGGACATACAGTGTACAAGGAGGATTTCTGAGGAAAAAACCCTTCCATCAAAACTAGTTAAATAAAACACCAAAGCCTTCGTGAGAGGTGCCAGAGTGTAGCCTCTTGGGACATGCACATGGGCTTGGATGCTTCTGCCTGAGCCTCTGCCTCCCTAGGTGGGCCTCGCCCCTGGGTCCTTGCTGCTGCCTCTCCAGGCCGATGTGTCCTCCTCTCAAGGACAGGCTGAGATCATTTTCCCATTTGCTTCAGTGCTGAGCAGCAGGCTGGGTTTTCCCAAAAGCCCTTCTCTGTAAACAGGAACAAATTGGGAGGAGCTAAGTTCTCCCAGTCAGGCTAACCTTGCCGTGGTGGGGTCCACACTGTCCGCAGAAAGCCCTGGTTTAATAGTATTTATCTTTATTTACTGGGCATGTCCTGTAAGCCAGGCACTATGCTAAGTGCTACAGGTATGTGACCTCATCTGTGTGATCATGACCTCGCAGTAGATCTGTGGGCTAGGTGTTGTTGCATCATTTTATACATGAGGAAACTGAAGTTCCGAGAGTTTAAGTGATCAGGTCAAGGTCACACAGGCCCCCAAATCAGCCAAGACTCAGGTCTGATGACTCTGTTCGTTAACACAGTAAGGAAGAAAATTAAGAGAGAGAGAGGGCACAAAGATTCTCATTTGGAACTTCTATGGAAGGGCTCCTGGCAGGAGGCACCTCAGGGAACCAGGGTAGAGAGATGAGGCTATGGGGGTCCCATGCATCTTTCATCCCTGGGCCAAGGCAGGACACAGATGTGACCTTGGGAAATCACTGTCTCTTCCTACTGCACAACCTGCATGACGTACTTGGGTGAGGACATTGGTCAGGAGCCAGGATATGACCCCCAAAAGTTGCCTCATTTGTGGCTGATGTTGTCAGCCAAGTGCAAAGGCAGAAGAAAAATTTAGTTATGTAGCTTGAAGACGGAAGGAGCCTCAGAGACTGTCCAGCCGGACCCCCTTGCCTCACTCCCCAGGGGGAAGTGACCTGCCCAGAGCCACCTGGTGAGGGGGCAGGGACTGGCTCACCCCAGGGATCCTGCCAGGGCACTTCAGAGCTGCTTCTCTGATCTAGAGCCACCAAGAACAGTGCTCCGATTGCCCAGAGAGGACCAAGAACAACCGGAGACAAGGCGGGGTGATCGCCACTTGTCTTTTGAAGTAAGCGGTGCCGTTTGATCCCTTTTCGTTCCTGAGAACAACTCTAGCAGCCAAGGAAGATGTGCCCAACGAGGCCACTGTGGCAGAGACAGTCCTCATTTTGAACCTTCTAAACAGATCCCGGTCTCGTTACTTACACACTGCTGGGGGCGGGGGGTGGTGGGAGAGCAAATTGGCCTGTGGTTACGGAAAGCAATTATATGGAGAAGTCGAGATGCTCACACCCTGTGACTCACAAGTCTGCTCCTCAGAGTAGAAGCTGGAAAATCTCATGGCCTCTCTCACCCCCAGAATTATCTACGCAGAAGGAGATTTACTTTTCTGCAGTTGTGTGGAGGAGATTTTTTTTGGGGGGTGGGGGAAGGGTGGCACATGGATGGAACGAGAAGGGAGACCCCTGTCTGGCCTGAAGAATTGGATTTTGGCCCTGGTGGGAGAGGGGATGGGGCAGAAGTTGATTGAGAAGCGTTAATAAAAGTTGTGGTGAGACTCAGAGCTCACGGAAGCTGGCTTTGGGGTTAGGTCCAGCATAGTGTCATTGTGGTGCTAGAGCTGAATGGCAGAGTGGCATGGGGTCAGGGAGCAGTTCCCAAAGCAGGCAGTTCCATCAAGCCAGGTAGAGAGTCCTGGGTGCACGAAGCCTCTTCGATTTGCCCATGGTCCTCCCAGGGGAGTGGATCAGGCTTGCTTCCGAGGGCACGTGAGGCACCTGCAGCATCTCCCTGCAACAACTGGGGGAGGTTTGTGGAGGGAGGCGATAACACTTTGAAGTTACGCAGGTGGGAGCTCAGAGCCACCAGAATTTAAATATTAATGCTAACACAGCTACATTTATATGCACAGCTGTCATTAAATAATATTTGATTGAATAATTTTTAATGGTTGTCATAGTATTCTATTGTTTGGATATATTGTGGTAAATCTATCTGATCCTTTAATTAAGTTGTTTCTCTTTACAAGCAACTATGTAATAAATATTTGTGAATGTCTGTGACTATCTCCTAAGGAGACTTTACTAGAAATAGATTTACTGGGGCAATGGCTTTGCAAAATTTTAAGGCGTTTGATACAAATCGCTAAACTGTCCTCTGAAATTGTGTGAATTTATACTCCCACCAGCTGTAAATCAAAGTACCTGTTTTCTCACACTCTTGCCAAGATGAAATATTATTATTTAAAAATATATTTTGCAAATTGAAGGGCCCAAAATTATAGTGTCTCATTTTCATTTCTTTCCCAGAGAAGGTAAACTTTTTCATGTTTACTGAACATTTATTTCTTGGCATTATTTGTTCATCTTTTTTTCATTTTTTTTCTCATCTGGGCATTCATATTTTTTCCTAATATAACTTGAAGCATTGTTTATATGTTGAGGATGTAACTATTGTTCTATCATGTGATTTGCATTTTTCCAGTTTGTCTCTTACATTTTTATGTGGTTGTTTGCTTTTTACTTTTATTTTGAAATAATCTCAAGCTTATCAAAAAAAAAATGCAAGTACAGTACAAAGACTTTTTTATCCAGACTCATTTGAGGGTAAGTTGTTGACCTGATGCCCATCATCCTTGGGGACTTTAGTGTGTATTTCCTACCAACAAGGACCTTCTCATACATGACCTCAATACAACCACCAAAATCAGGAAGCCGACCTTGTACTGAAAGATGGGTACCAGCTATTCTCCAGACATCATTCAACTTTCGCTGATTGTTCTAGTAATGTCATTTGCAGCAGAAGGGTCTGGTTCCGAATCATGCATGGCAGTTCGCTGTGTCTCTTTACTGTCCCCAGTGTGAAATGGGTCCTCACGCTTTCATGACCTTGACACTGTCGAAGAAAGAGCACAGACCAGTTGTTCTGTTGAATGCCCATCACAGTGTGTTTTCACGTTTCCTCTTGGTCGCTTCATCTTATCCATACTGGGCGGGCTACCCTGGTGGCTCAGCATTAAAGAATTTGCCTGCAGTGCAGGAAACGCAGTAGACTGGGGTTCCATCCCTGAATCAGAAAGGTCCCCTGGAGGAGAAAATGGCAGCCCACTCCAGTATTCTTGCCAGGAAAATCCTGAGCATCCCATCAGCTCACACATGATCTGGATTGGTCCCATTACAGAGTGAAGCTTTGATCACTTGATTAAGGTGGTGTCTGCCAGCTCTCCCCACTGGAAAATTACCTTACCCCTTGGAAATTAGTACATATTTTACAGGGAGATACTTTGAGAGTATGTAAATATCTTATTCCTCTTTAAACTGTCAATTGATTCATTTGTATATGTTTATCATATAAGCTTACAGATTTATATTATGCAATGAACTATAATCCATTCATGTGTTTATTTATTCTGGTATTTCAGTTGTCCTCAGTTTCACCAGTAGGCGCCCCTTCAAGTGAGCGTCCATGTCTTTCTTTTTTATTTTGTCCCCATCATTCTTCTAGTGCTGCCTTATTTTTTGGTGAACTAAGATGTCCCTCTTCGGCCCTGGAATCAGCCAGTTCTCTAAGGAACTGTGACACCTTTTAGTAGAGAATAGTACTTAGAAGTCAAATCTGGATCCTAGGTGTGCTCATTAGCATTGCTGTGTCACTTCCCCCAGTTTCCCGTCATGGACACGCAAATATAAGCATGCATTCACACATTTACATCTGCATTTATTATCTTTATGTGTTAAAAACATATATGTTCATAAAACCATGACTTTAATGCCTCCAATTCCAACCGTGCTCCATGGGTACATTCTAACTTTCTCTCTTTCCATTGTTGTAACTGTCTTCTATGTCATGAGAAAATTGGTTCCCACTCCACCATATATAATGTATTTCACTGTGTGATCAATGCTTTGTATGTAACTAATTTCCCATCACGGTCACTGCCTAGCATACCCTTCCCCCTGCCTCTCAGTCCAGATTCCTTCCTTATCTTGTTGAAGCTCCAGCGCTATGTGCTGGCCCACCTCTATGCATGGCTGTTTCCTTACTCTTCTCAGGCTGTGATATCCCCTTCTGGGCTGTCCCCGACTCCTCAGATGCCCTCCTTACCCCTTTTGGGCTCCAACACCCCCACTGGGGTACATTCCATTCTCACGTATGTCCCTTTTGCCCTGCTCAGATTTTGAGACCCCTTATTGCCTTCTGACACCCTATCCTTGCCCATCTATGGAATTCTGTCTTAAAAGCATATTAAAATTTCAAATCTATTGAGTCTATTTCATTGCTCTGTCTACCAGTTTCTTTGCTGAAACCACACTGTTTTAATTATTGTAGCTTTAGAACTTAATTTAATATCTGCAGTGCAAATATCCCTTTACTGATGTTCTTTTTCAGAAATTTATAAATGACTTGTGGTAGTTAATTTTTCTTAGAGGAACTTCTAAATTATTGCATTTTCAATTCCCTTTCACCTTTCACTGGGGGTGGGGAGAGGGGAGGAAATCCCCTACTTGTACATTCTTCAGCTAAGAAAAAAACCCTTGTTTCACAGATGGCCAGAAGACATACAAGCAGGAGGTATAAAGACACAAATGGTATATTTGCAGTCACAACACTGCCTACCTGGTAATTGTAAGTTCACAGCAGTCCTGTGACTTTAGGAAGAGGTGGTCATTTCATCCACTTCAAGTATGGCTTATAAAGGTTTTGCCCAAGGTCACACAGTAACTATCAGAATGAGGTTTTTTATTCAGAGAGGTCTCTAGAAAGAGCATCAGTCTAGGAATCAGGACTGAGCTCTGTGCTTCTAATGGGAAATCTTTGGTCCTGATGTGTATGTTTAAATGGAAGCACGATTTTAACTGAGGCTCCAGAAAGACCTTCCTAGCAATAAAGGGTATGAGATATTAGAGCAGAAAATAATCTTCTGTGAGGGTCTTGAAATAGAGAGGCTTGTTCCAAGGACTGTGTCCCTGACACACAGAGCCAGTCCTCCTTTGTTCTTTTAGCCCCCCCTTCCCCACCCTCCAACCTCGGGCCCTGCTGTTGGCTGATGCTTTGGTTGGCAGCCACCACTGGCCTCTGCAGTGTTCCCCACCACTGGCCTACCTGGACCTCAGCATCTTGTAGCGTCTTTGGGCCATCCTCTTCCTCTGAGGCTTGTAGCTGTTTCTCCAGTTAGGCTCGAGTTGGTCCTTCTGTCCTGCTTATCCAGATCTTTCCAAGCTTGGGCCATTCCAGCTCTGCAAAACCACCCTAGGAGCAAAGATATACAAATAGAAAAGAAGCAGTTTCCTTTGGTGCAGTTATTCCTAGCCTCTAAGACACTGTTCTCTCTCTCTCTCTGTTTTGGTAAATTTCTCTATCCTAAAGAAACAAGAGGCTGCTTGTTTCTTGGTGATGAGAAGAAACATGACTGAATGCCCCTTCTGTGCCAGGCATCTGATGAGTCACCACATATAATCTTCCCAGAAATTCTATCCCCACTTTACAGATGAGGAGACTGAGGCCACAGGGCTTATGGAATTTGTACTAAGTCATGTGGAATATTAATGGTGAAACCAGGAGAAAAAACCAGCTCTACCTGACTCCAAGTCCACAAACGTACATGTTGGCATGCTACTGTGTGCCAGGCACCATGCTTTTGATCCAAAGTTGCCTCTCTATTGCCAAAGATTGGAGCAGATCAGTTGAGGACATTTTTGGATAGGTCTCTGTTTTTCGTAGACCCACTCTCATTTTAAGCACATTGTGTGCAGACTTTCAGAGCCTGATCTCTTGAGCTGGGCATGTTAAGAAAGCAGTAAAATAACGGAAGCACAAAGACTATGCATGATGGAGTCCTGTGTGTTGGGCAAGTTGAGCCTCATGTGTTTGCTGCTTTCGTTTTCCTTTGGCTCTGGAAAGGATGGTTTGGATTTACAAACGAAGGCTGAGGACATTTGCCAGCTTGCTAACTGCCTTGCCCCCATCAAATGTGTCAGACTCACAGAACATGGCTCCCCAGCTGCAGGCCCATGGTTTTGAGATTGCCTAAATAGAAAACCACTCATTTCCTTTCGCAGGAGAGGTGCCCAAAGCAGATATTTCAATATATTCCAATTTAGCCAAGGGAAGCCAGAACATGGATGCTGTTGCCAAGGAAACCACCTCCTTCCTCCCCGTGTGCTGTGCATACGTGTATCACTTCATCTCTCCACTCTCCAAGGTAATATCATAGCCCTGTGCTTGGGGAAGGATTTTTAAAAAGGCATATAAAACCTCTTAGCATCGAGAAGATTCATTAAATGATCTCACTCCAGAGGAGCTTAAATTATTCTTTTTAGACCCTTTTATGCTGAGGATGGGGAAATGGCTGAGTCAGTGCTCTCTCTCATAGCCCAGCTTGGTGTCTTGCTGGAAACAGTTTTCAGAAATAAACAAATCAGGGTGCAGAAGCTTAGAGAGGGAGAGTGTGTGTGTAATAATAACGAGGCCATCATGTAGCTGTAATGTCACTGGCTAATCCCTCCGAGGAGGTCTGCTGAGACCAGCTCGATCCACAGGCCTCCTGGGCATGAGGCCATGTCTCATAGGGCAAGCTTCAAAGTGCAGACAAGAGAGGGTCTCTCTTGCAAGGCCACCTGTCAGAAGTCCCCGTGTCAGGAACCACACAGGGCCTTCTTGTGTCCGATCTGTACTCAGGCCCAAGCCAGGAACTGTTTCTGTCCTCACTCCAGTGTCTGGTCTCAGTCTGTCTCTCTCTTCCTGATCACCCTTCTTATCCCCACCAGCCCCGATTCCGTGTGTTCAGATAGGTGCAGCTCACCCCCCACGTCTCACAACTGAACAGGCAAACTGTGCTCCAGCCTCGGTGGCCATCTGGGAGTTCTGTGTGTGGCCCTGCTTTCATGCCTGCTTTTCTCAGCCCCTTTCTGGCTCCTGGTACTCAGCTCCCCTCCTGCCCACTGAGTGAGTAGATTCAATTCGACTTCCTTTGTTCAATTAATGGCACTCGCCAAGGATATTGGCTTATACTAGTGGTTCTCAACTGGGGGCAATCTGTTCCCTCAGGAGACACTGGCAGTGTCTGAAGGCATTTTTAGTTGTTACGTCTGGGAGCAGGTACTACTGGCATGCAGTGGTTGAGGCCACGGGTGTTGCTAAACATTCTGAAATGCACAGGACAGCGCCCTAGTGTGTTAGTCGCTCAGTCATGTCCGACTCTTTTTGATCCCCGGGGACTGCAGCCTGCCAGGCTCCTCTGTCTAAGGAATTCTCCAGGCAAGAATACTGGAGTGGGTAACCAGTCCCTTCTCCAGAGGTTCTTGCCCCAGGGATCAAAGCCCGTCTCCTGCATTGCAGGTGGGTTTTTTTACTGTCTGAGCCAGCAGGGAAGTCCGGACAGCCACCTTACCCAGCCCCAAATGTCAGCAGTGTTGAGGCTGAGAGACACTGGCTTATACTTACTCTCTTTGCTCATTCAATTAATAAACATTTGTTGAGTACCTACTATGCAGCAGGCTCTGAACCAAGCACCCTGGAACATGCGTTTAACAAGATGGACATCCATTTGCTCACTTTCTCACTTAGAGCCAACCGGATGATATTGAACCAGGAATTATACAAAACACATTATTTAAGGGCAGTTGGAATTCTGATACGAGACTAGGCTTGGTTCTCCTGCCCCATTTCTGAGGCCTGCCTGGTGCCCCAGCCCATCCTACCCTGGCGTGCGTGGGGTGTGGATGTCCATTTCATCCCCCACAGTTGCTCCACCATGCCTGGCCACAAAGCTTCCTTCCTCGACAAGACATAGGCTGTTGTAGTTTAACTGCATGGTTGCTGATCACGACAGGCAAACAGCAGACCGTGAAAAGAACAACCCTGAGATGCCACAGAAGGTCCAGGACTCTGTCATCTTCTGAAGCCCCAGTCCCTGACCTGCCTCTTCTGAGTGACATCTAGGGCAGCAAACAGAATAATCCTCCAGCTTCACCCTCTGCTTCCTTTCAGGTGGGACTTACTGATCCCTATCTCCCAGCCTTCCTCTCACCAGCCCCCTTCTCTGATGGGCTTACTTAATACCATGAAGTCCTTTGGTGTCAGGAGCATGGATTTCAGAACTAGACGACCTGGGTTTGAGTCCCTCCTTCGCCACTTACTTGCTGTGTGACCACAGACAAGTTGCTTAACCTCCCTGTTGCTCAGTTTGTTTTTTGTTTGGTTGCCTAGTTGTGTCCCATTCTTTGTGACCCCATGGACTGTAGCCCACCAGGCTCTTCTGTCTAAGGGATTTCCCAGGCAAGAGTACTGGAGTGGGTTGCCATTTCCTTCTCCTGGGGATCTTCCCCACCCAGGGATCAAACCTGAGTCTCCTGCATTGGCAGGCAGATTCTTTACCGCTTTGTGGTCAGCAGCATGGACTTTAGAACTAGGTGACCTGGGTTTGAATCCTACCTTCACCGCTTACTACTATGTGACCACGGATAAGTTGCTTAGCCTCTGTGCCTCTGATTATTTTTATGTAAAATGAAGGTAATAGTAACGTCTATCTTATCAAATTTTCCGGCAGTTAAATGAGTTAGTGTAGTAGAGTCCCTGATTCACAGTAAGTGCCATTTATGCTTTGCTATGTCCCCAGCACGTCGGCCTGATGATGCAAACACAGCAGAAGTTTCTGGCTCTGCCGCTTGTGGCCATTTGCTTGTCCTCATGGAGCTCAGCCATGCCTGAAGAGCCACAGATCTTCCTTTTGCCTCACCTGGGAGAGCTGGCTGCTGGAGGGCAATGAATGCTTGGCCTGGGCATTTTGAGGGTTTCCACAAGTGGGAGGAGGATGACAATGACTGTGGAAGGAGAGGGTTTTCGTGCAAATGCACCTTGTCCAGGTTGTTGCAACCTGACCTCTGGGCTGGCTCCACCTGGATGCGCCTTACACTGGGTCTTGCCTTACCATTTGTTCAGGGAGGCGATGGACAGAGATAGATGCCTTTCTTCCCCACCAGTCTGCTGCTGCAGCATCTTTTTCTGTCCGATGTGATGAGCAGCTCACGCTTCTCCTGTCTGCCAGCTTCTGTGAACATCACATGAGATGATGGGCGCCAGATGACACTGGTGGCAGCTGTTGACTGGGTGGCTCCCGGTCTGACAGCAGAGTGGGTGGGGGGAAGGGGACGGGTGGTTGGTGAACATCCTCTTTGTGGCTGGACTGAGAGGCTTATGTGTGCTGTCTCGTTGAAGCTCCCAGTAATGCTGAGGAAGCTGGAGCATATTGTCACCTGCTCAGAGTCCCACACCAGGGGATGACAGTGCCTGAGGTGGTAGCCATGCTCCGTCGCTTTTAAGGCCCAGCCATGTCTCCCCATGCATAACTGCTCCTGGCCAGTTGGGGAACCTCAGCAATGGCCAAGAAATGCCAACACGAGCTCCCACTTAGGGGGCCACAGTCGGCAGAGGGACTTGGCCAGCTGGAAGGCACCTACATTGCCTCTGTCCAAGTGGGCTGGGGTGGGCCCGGGCCATCAACTACAGGGTGGTGGGACTCCAGTGCTCTGGGGTCTGCCGGCTGCCTCCACGACCACCAGGCACCTCCTGGGAGGCCAGTGATGGGTATGGGGGCCACAGCCCTGCATGCTCTCATCTTTTCCTCCTCCAGCCACCTGCTAATCTTGCTTGCACATGAAAGCCTCCCCACTGCAATCTCCACTCCCCTCCCCGATCCCTTCCCTGCGTTTGTACTTTATGATGCGGGACTTTGGAGCGGAGACTCATTAGAGTCATTATTACATGTGCAAAAATATGTCTTTCATCTCATTCACATTTCATGTTCCTCCCACTTGATCTTTTGACGCTTTTTAATTCCTGATATTACATGACACACACGCGGCTCTTGTTGGGGTTCATTCTTTCTACAGAGTTGTCATCATGGCTTGCTGTCTGAGGAGTGTTCCTGGTTGTATATTTATTCATTTCTCAAAAAGATTTTGGGATTGACATTGTCTGATGCTCCTGACTTTGATCGTAGGGGTAGGTAGCATTGTGGTAAGAGGAGATGTGAGGACAAAGGACTGAAGTCTAGAGCCTTGTCCCCTGTCCCCTTCCTCCCTAGAGGCCAGGTGTCCATCTGTGAAACAGGCAGATCCCATCGCCTAGTCCAACCCCCGCATCTGGCATCAAATGGGCTTTTTGGGGTGTAAGCACTGTTTAACTTATGGTAAAAGGGATATTGGGAGGAATCAGGGCCATCCATAGACCCACAGAAAAGGCTGAAAAATCACCTCTGATGGGCAGAGCAGGGTAGCCCTGGGGATCTGGGAACTGGGTCCCCTGCTGCCTCTTTAGGCTCCATGATGAGGATGAAAGGCAATCTAAAGGCTGCCAGTGCCTCCCTTCTCAGCTCAAGTTTCCAACTGCGGGGAGAGAGTATGGGATCGGCTCAGCTACCAAGATGAGAAGGAAGTGTCTTTTGACTGACAGTTGCATTAAGATTCCATCTAATCAGGGCAAGGGGTTCCCCAAAGTAAGAGGCTGTTTCCAGAAGGAGGCAGTGGATTCTGAGTATGTAGAAGAACAGACACCCATGTCAGTCCCAACAGTGGAGGAGGTATGACCGCTGTGTGAAGAGAGGAAGAAGCAGGTCTTTCTGGCTCTAAATCTGTGACCAAGAGATATATTTTTGTAACTCAGAGATTGCCTTCTAATTCAGAATTCGGGGGCTGGCAAACTTTCCCTGGAAAGGGCTAGATAGTAACTATTTTTGACTTTCTGGGCCATATGGTTTCTGCCACAAGGACTCAACTCTGCCAAGACCTGAAAGCAGCCGTAGGCAATATGTAAATGAGGTGGTTTGGGCCATGTTTCAATAAAGTTTTATTGAAAAAAAAAAACAAAACCAAGTAGCATGTCCTGGACAGTCAGGTCGAAGTTGTTCTAGTATGTCACTTCCACGTCATGGAGAAGCTCCCTCTCTGCTTTAGTAACCCTTGTATTTCTGACTGTGGTTCCTCAACTCGGCTCTGCTTCAGGACACTCCAGGGAGCCTGTCATGAGCTCGCGAGCACAGATGCCCAGGACCTGTTCAGACTTCCAGGTCAGAATCTTCAAGGATGGGCCCAGGGCCTTCATGTTTTAACCCATGCCCTAGGTGACTCTGAGCTATGTAGGCATTGTCATGAACTGGTCTAAGATGTAGTCAGGGAGACAAGATCATCCTTCATGAACCACAGGAGTGACAGATGCGATGGGGCGGGCTTAGGAGCTGAGAGGAGGGCGGCTCCTGAGGGCTGGGGGAGAGCACGTGTGTGCAGGGCGGGCTCAAACTGGCCCTGAAGGAAGTCTGAACCGTCAGAGCATGAACCTGGCTTTTTCTAGCTGGCGGTCTCTCCCCATTCTGTACTCTGCTGTTAATTAGGAAGGAAGTTTATTAAAAGCCAGTGCTAAACCTGAGACATGTGGTACTCTGCTCTGCAGCAGTGAGGTCTCTGAACAGCTTTGCGTCCTCAGCCTTCTGAAGGGGCCACACCTGTAGCCCAGCCTCACTGCTCTGCCTTTTTCCAGATCTCCTCTTCCCCTTTCACTTGTGCTCTGCTCCCCAAAGACCCGGTTTCTCACAACACCATTTCTCCTTTGCCCCAGAAAACAGCCACCCATGGCTCTTTCTGATCGTGACCACGTTCTGTCAAATGCAGCTCCTTCTTGCCATAATCGTTAATAGGATTAGGGAATTCTCTAAAACCTTTGGGGTCTCTTCTGTTGAGGGGGAGAGTGCCCTCTGTAGGTGCTGGAAAAGCTGCTCCAGTTATAAGGAGGAGAAAGCGTTATTGCGCCTTGGGTATGGCCTGGACCTAGATGGCCTCTGATCCTCACCTCCTCCCCTTGGATCCAGACAGGGAGCTCTGCTCATTACAGTAGAAAACATTGATTGCTGGCTTAATAATAATCTCCTTCTTCTGTCAATGGAGCAGCCTTTTCCTTGGGAATCCACTCCATCTTCACTCTGAGTCCATGTGGATGGGGTGTGATAACTCCAGAGTGTGCATGTGACTCAGGCCTGGTACATCAGTGCTTCGGACTCCCCCAGGTACTCTCAGTGGTCCAGGGCAAAGTTAGTTCAATGCTGGTACTCTTGAGGGGTTTTGGAGAGGAGAGCTCTCCCCTTCAGGATTTGGGATTGTGATACCGTCAACCCAGAGCTTTTGGACTCCCACATGTGGGGAGAGTGTGCCTGAGAGTGAAAATAGCACAGAGGAAAACAAGGCCCAGGGACAGACCAGATAGAGGACCAAAGAGCAAGAACGCAAACACAGGTCCAGAGGGTGTGGGTCAAGCTTCTGGATCCAGCTGGACCTGAAGCCGGAACACTGCTTGTAGACTCTTCTGATCTCTGAGCCTCACATTCGCCTTTTGGATTTAGCTGATTTATGGTGAAACTCAGGGTCTTGACTGATAGTTTACTTGACAGTGGCAGGGTGGGTCACTCAACCGGGATGTCTGAGCTGCAGGCCGACTATCTAGTCAGCTGTGAGGTCACCCAGGGTAGGTGTCAGATCCAAGGCCACATGGCTTCCTCTTGGGAAAGGCCGAGTTTGGTGGGAGTGGAGCTGGCCAGTGGGGAGAGGCCGGAGCCATACTGAGGAGAGTGAGGAGGCCGGGCTTCTGGCTTGGAGATCTGGTGGATGGAGAGATACTAAGGAGATGGAGAGTGGGAGGGTGTTCAGGTTACTGGGTGGTGGAGGAGGAGGGCCTTGCTGCCCCCAAGCCAGCCTCTTTCCACTTGACCGTCTCTGCTATCACTGACCTCAGCCTTTCCCAGGAAGAAGCCAGGTGGCCTTGGGTCTGACACTTACCTTGGGTGGCCTCGGTTCCCTTATCTGTGAATGGGGATGAGGCAATACCCTAAAACTGTGAAGTGTACCCAAGAATCTGAATGTGAGGGGGGTGCAGTGGCCCTCTGACCTCTCAACCCAGACATTAAGTCATAAAATGGAGCAAAGCAAGGACACAAAGTCCCTTCAAGAGGCAGTGGGTCAGGAAAGCTTGGAAATCATCGACCAACTGACCGAATGCCTGTGAAAGGGGTGCTCACCACGGAGTCTCACCGGCCCACTGGAGCAGAGGAATTAGGGTGGCCCAGGGACACATGTGGGAGGGCCCTGAATGGCTGCACCTGGCCTCTGTCGTGAAGCAGGAGTGTCACAGCCTGGTGCCGCGGGCTCCCCTGGCGACACGCTAGTGCCCTGGATCCCTGTATCGCTGGCCCTCGGGGAGAGGACGTGCTTGTCAGACAGCAGACCAGCTGCAAATGGAGACATGGGCACTTAAGCTTTGGCCACTGTCTGTGAGAGCTGTGAGTCAGCATCCTGGAGCCTGTCAAGCCTGGACACTGATGGCTCTGAGTTTCTGGTTTGCATGGCTGTGTCAGGCCTTGGCCCAGGGCTCCTAAGGTTAGGAGGTTATCGGTGTAACCAGTGGGTTGTACCCCAGAGATTCTGATGAATGAGGTTGGGTGGAGCCAGACCTTTCCATTAAGCAGCCCCTCAGGACGCTCTGAGCACAAGCTTGGAGAAACAACGGCTACACAGAGTGAAGGTCACATGGAGCCCATGGAACCTCTGACCTTCGTGGAACCCCTGACCTTCATGGAACCCCTACATGGATTCTGCTGATTGGCTTCTATGTTCACTTGAGTGATTTTAACTCCCTCAAGATCCCCTGCGGGCTTCCCAGGTAGCACAGTGGTAAAGCAGCAGCCTGCGAGTGCAGGAGACATTAGAGGCACGGGTTCAAGCCTGTGTCAGGAAGATCCCCTGGATGCAGTCAAGGCAGCCCGCTCCAGTATTCCTTCCTGGAGAAACACGTGGACAGAGGAGCCTGGCGGGCTATAGTCCATGGGGTCACAAAGAGCTGCACACGACTGAAGTGACTTAGCACACACACAAGATCCCTTGCGGGCTTTGCTGAAATTAACCATGCAGAACTAGACACTCGAGAAGGCCCTCCATCTGGAAGTTGTGAACAGAGAGGGAAAGGATGAGCCAGCAGTTCCCCCTCCTCTGAACTGTCTACCTCTGGACCTGCAGTTGGGTGTTTTACCATCTGAGATTTTCAACCCACAAAAGTATGACTTAGGGTAGAGGTGACTTCTGTGATCCTCTGTGCTTCAGGATTTGGCTGGGATGACTCTCGTTTGCAGTGATGTGGTTTTCTGGAACTGCAGAGGATGTGAGTTGCCTCTCAGAAGCACTTCTGAGTGACAGGGGCCGGGCACAGAAGCAGAACCCTCCTCCTGTGCTCCAGAGCTGCGAGTCCTCTGCAGGTCCCTCTCCTGAGACTGGGGGGTCGGGGTGGTGTCGCTCATCCTGTCCCGCCTAGAAGCTAGGTGGAGAGGCAAAGGTCTGGTCGGTATGGGCTCTGATTCTTTATGTGGCTTAGAAGCTCACAAGTATGGAGACTGCAGAAAGAACGTTCTCGGGCTAGGTGCTGTTGACCTGGACAAAACCATCTCACTGGCTCACATTTTGAGCCAGCATCTTCTCACTGTAGAGCCATGGACATCGTCAGTACTGCTTCACTTCTCTCGCTCGTTTCCCTCCACAAACCTCTGCTATCGCCTCCATCTCGCTGTCTCTTTGCAGTTAACCCCAGGTCTTGCTCTGCACAGAAAATAGAGGATGTCAAGTGGCAATGCCAATTAAATTGTAAGCCATTGTCCAGCATCCTGTCCTTCTTCTGCAGATGCCTTTTTAACCAAGGCTAATGCCACCACCTGCTGCTGTCTTAAGGGCCGCCTGTTTCTCTGTCTTCGTGCTCTCCCTTTCCTGAGCACTTTTGTCAGCGTTTAGGCATGTTTGTGCCTCGTCCCTACACACAGTGGAGTTCTTTCCTCTCTCCTCTCCTTTCAGCTCTTCTCCTGGTCTTCATTCACAGACACATTTACTGAGAGAATAGTCTACCTCCCATGCATGCAGGCTCAGGAGTCGGCATTTTACACACCCTCCTGGTCATCTGATGCATGAGGTCTTTGGACTCCATTGTGCAAATTCTCGCCTTAATCATTGGTGTTCCTTGGCTTGAGCCTTCTCTTTCTTCACCATCCACATGTCTTTTGAAATCTCATCTGGCTCAAGGCATCATCCACCACCTGGAATCCACTTTCTATGTCCAGCCCAGTCATGGCTCTTGAGTTTCAGAACTGCATTATCCAACTAACTCTGTGAGGATTTTCCAAAGACACTGAAATGTTCAGAGCAGGACCTCTCATCTTCTCCAAGTCTCCTGTCCCCGTGCTCCCCAGCCCCATCTCTAGCACCACTAACCATCTACGTACCCAAGTGGGAAACCTCAGCTCCCTCTTTCTCACTGCCGCTTGCCAAATTTTCAGTTCCCATGTCCCATCCACGCTAACTCTTAAACAAGCCTTAAATCCACCAGTTGCTCTTCATTATGGTGAAACTCAGGGTCTTGACTGATAGTTTACTTGACAGTGGCAGGGTGGGTCACTCAACCGGGATGTCTGAGCTGCAGGCCGACTATCTAGTCAGCTGTGAGGTCACCCAGGGTAGGTGTCAGATCCAAGGCCACATGGCTTCCTCTTGGGAAAGGCCGAGTTTGGTGGGAGTGGAGCTGGCCAGTGGGGAGAGGCCGGAGCCATACTGAGGAGAGTGAGGAGGCCGGGCTTCTGGCTTGGAGATCTGGTGGATGGAGAGATACTAAGGAGATGGAGAGTGGGAGGGTGTTCAGGTTACTGGGTGGTGGAGGAGGAGGGCCTTGCTGCCCCCAAGCCAGCCTCTTTCCACTTGACCGTCTCTGCTATCACTGACCTCAGCCTTTCCCAGGAAGAAGCCAGGTGGCCTTGGGTCTGACACTTACCTTGGGTGGCCTCGGTTCCCTTATCTGTGAATGGGGATGAGGCAATACCCTAAAACTGTGAAGTGTACCCAAGAATCTGAATGTGAGGGGGGTGCAGTGGCCCTCTGACCTCTCAACCCAGACATTAAGTCATAAAATGGAGCAAAGCAAGGACACAAAGTCCCTTCAAGAGGCAGTGGGTCAGGAAAGCTTGGAAATCATCGACCAACTGACCGAATGCCTGTGAAAGGGGTGCTCACCACGGAGTCTCACCGGCCCACTGGAGCAGAGGAATTAGGGTGGCCCAGGGACACATGTGGGAGGGCCCTGAATGGCTGCACCTGGCCTCTGTCGTGAAGCAGGAGTGTCACAGCCTGGTGCCGCGGGCTCCCCTGGCGACACGCTAGTGCCCTGGATCCCTGTATCGCTGGCCCTCGGGGAGAGGACGTGCTTGTCAGACAGCAGACCAGCTGCAAATGGAGACATGGGCACTTAAGCTTTGGCCACTGTCTGTGAGAGCTGTGAGTCAGCATCCTGGAGCCTGTCAAGCCTGGACACTGATGGCTCTGAGTTTCTGGTTTGCATGGCTGTGTCAGGCCTTGGCCCAGGGCTCCTAAGGTTAGGAGGTTATCGGTGTAACCAGTGGGTTGTACCCCAGAGATTCTGATGAATGAGATTGGGTGGAGCCAGACCTTTCCATTAAGCAGCCCCTCAGGACGCTCTGAGCACAAGCTTGGAGAAACAACGGCTACACAGAGTGAAGGTCACATGGAGCCCGCGGAACCTCTGACCTTCGTGGAACCCCTGACCTTCATGGAACCCCTACATGGATTCTGCTGATTGGCTTCTATGTTCACTTGAGTGATTTTAACTCCCTCAAGATCCCCTGCGGGCTTCCCAGGTAGCACAGTGGTAAAGCAGCAGCCTGCGAGTGCAGGAGACATTAGAGGCACGGGTTCAAGCCTGTGTCAGGAAGATCCCCTGGATGCAGTCAAGGCAGCCCGCTCCAGTATTCCTTCCTGGAGAAACACGTGGACAGAGGAGCCTGGCGGGCTATAGTCCATGGGGTCACAAAGAGCTGCACACGACTGAAGTGACTTAGCACACACACAAGATCCCTTGCGGGCTTTGCTGAAATTAACCATGCAGAACTAGACACTCGAGAAGGCCCTCCATCTGGAAGTTGTGAACAGAGAGGGAAAGGATGAGCCAGCAGTTCCCCCTCCTCTGAACTGTCTACCTCTGGACCTGCAGTTGGGTGTTTTACCATCTGAGATTTTCAACCCACAAAAGTATGACTTAGGGTAGAGGTGACTTCTGTGATCCTCTGTGCTTCAGGATTTGGCTGGGATGACTCTCGTTTGCAGTGATGTGGTTTTCTGGAACTGCAGAGGATGTGAGTTGCCTCTCAGAAGCACTTCTGAGTGACAGGGGCCGGGCACAGAAGCAGAACCCTCCTCCTGTGCTCCAGAGCTGCGAGTCCTCTGCAGGTCCCTCTCCTGAGACTGGGGGGTCGGGGTGGTGTCGCTCATCCTGTCCCGCCTAGAAGCTAGGTGGAGAGGCAAAGGTCTGGTCGGTATGGGCTCTGATTCTTTATGTGGCTTAGAAGCTCACAAGTATGGAGACTGCAGAAAGAACGTTCTCGGGCTAGGTGCTGTTGACCTGGACAAAACCATCTCACTGGCTCACATTTTGAGCCAGCATCTTCTCACTGTAGAGCCATGGACATCGTCAGTACTGCTTCACTTCTCTCGCTCGTTTCCCTCCACAAACCTCTGCTATCGCCTCCATCTCGCTGTCTCTTTGCAGTTAACCCCAGGTCTTGCTCTGCACAGAAAATAGAGGATGTCAAGTGGCAATGCCAATTAAATTGTAAGCCATTGTCCAGCATCCTGTCCTTCTTCTGCAGATGCCTTTTTAACCAAGGCTAATGCCACCACCTGCTGCTGTCTTAAGGGCCGCCTGTTTCTCTGTCTTCGTGCTCTCCCTTTCCTGAGCACTTTTGTCAGCGTTTAGGCATGTTTGTGCCTCGTCCCTACACACAGTGGAGTTCTTTCCTCTCTCCTCTCCTTTCAGCTCTTCTCCTGGTCTTCATTCACAGACACATTTACTGAGAGAATAGTCTACCTCCCATGCATGCAGGCTCAGGAGTCGGCATTTTACACACCCTCCTGGTCATCTGATGCATGAGGTCTTTGGACTCCATTGTGCAAATTCTCGCCTTAATCATTGGTGTTCCTTGGCTTGAGCCTTCTCTTTCTTCACCATCCACATGTCTTTTGAAATCTCATCTGGCTCAAGGCATCATCCACCACCTGGAATCCACTTTCTATGTCCAGCCCAGTCATGGCTCTTGAGTTTCAGAACTGCATTATCCAACTAACTCTGTGAGGATTTTCCAAAGACACTGAAATGTTCAGAGCAGGACCTCTCATCTTCTCCAAGTCTCCTGTCCCCGTGCTCCCCAGCCCCATCTCTAGCACCACTAACCATCTACGTACCCAAGTGGGAAACCTCAGCTCCCTCTTTCTCACTGCCGCTTGCCAAATTTTCAGTTCCCATGTCCCATCCACGCTAACTCTTAAACAAGCCTTAAATCCACCAGTTGCTCTTCATTCCCACTGCCAGGACCGATCCAGGGCCCCATGCTTTTTCTCCTGGATGAGCCCCCACCTGGGTTTCTGCTCTCAAGCTTATCTTCTCCCAGGCGGGTTCTACACTGACCTAGGGGCCTCTCCGGAGTTTGAGACTGACCTTGTCACTTCCCTACATTCAGGCCTTCAGTAGCACCTTGCTGCTTCTGTTTGGACAAAATATCACCTTAACCTGGCCTAGAAAGCCTTTGATGGCTCCTCTCCTATCCCAAGATGCTCATTCATCAGCAAGGTCAAGGAGTCACTTCTCAAGTCTGTCGCAGTCCTGGGGCTGGGCAGAAAATTCGAAAGATTATGGCCAAGTTTGGAAAGTTTCTGTCCTTGAGACAAAAATACAGTGGCTCAGACTGAAAAGTCAGCTTCCTAAGAATCAGAGCCCTTATCCAGTATTAAGCTTTACTAATAATTACAAGGGCTTCCCAGGCTGTGCTAGCGGTAAGGACAGCCTGCCAAATCAGGAGATGTAAGAGACACAGGTTCAGTCCCTGGGTTGGGAAGGTGCCCTGGAGGAGGGCATGGTAACCCTCTCCAGTATTCTTGCCTGGAGAATACCATGGATAGAGAAGCCTGGTGGGCTACAGTCTATAGGGTCACAAAGAGTCTGACATGACTGAAGGGACTTAACATGCGTGCCAATAATTGCAAGGATCAAAATAATTGTGAGGCACAGGTAAAGCATGAGGTCTAAGACCACCAGTACTACTCCGTAACATCATTTCTCTCTCTCTCTCTTTTTTTTTTTTTTTTGCCTCATTCAGGTTATCAGAAGAGGTCTCTATGTGAAGCATGCGAGCCATCCCTTACTATAAAGGGAGCTATCTTGGTCATGCAATATCTCCATTTTATTCTCTGATAGTTACACAGTTTGCACATTTCCCAGGGAGCCCTACCCCATAAATCCATAGGGTCCAGGTTTGTTTACCACAAGCAGTGCTGGACAGATATGGTACATCTTGCTAAAAGCATTCCATAGATAAGAACACTTCTGCTAGCCAATATCATTAGTGTGTTTTCCAGGGGCTCTGACATTAGTGATTATGAGGCGATTTGACCGGGTCATCTCTCTCTCTTCCCCAGTCAAGGTAGAGAGTGGTCTGCAGCTAACCCTTTCCTCCCCAGACCTGCTCTGCCTACCGCCCCCACGTCTGTGTTACCAGAGCTCTGTCCTTGACCTCCTTCTGTGACCACGGGCCATGGACAGCCTCCTCCATGCCTGTGGCTTCCTTTCTCTAAACATAGGCTCCCCATTCCATACATACCTTGCACCCCTCAGACCCACACATTCCACTGTCCGCCAGACCCCAACACCTTGGTGTCCTCCAGGTATTCAAACTACATGCCCCTTGCTGACCCCTCGCTGCCTCTCCAAACCCATTCCTCTCCCACTGGCCCCTCTCAGGGCAATAACACCCACTTCACCTGGTTACCCCCCAAACTTTGAGTCATCCTGGGCCTCCTACTTTCTGGCCCTTTGACTTAAGTCAGAGAGGATAACCTCACCAAGCCTCAGTTTCCACAGATGTAAAATGGGCATAATAGCAATATCTGCTTCACAGAGCTGTTGCAGGATTCAATGAGATGGTGATGATTAGATGGCATGGGCTTATCACAGCGGCTGGCAAGTGCTCAGAGACTGGCATGGGCTTATCACAGCAGCTGGCATGTGCTCAGAGACTGGCAGGAAGCGCCTCTGACTCCTCTTCTCTGCCATTCCCCAAGGCTGCTTAAGACCACACTCTCCAGGTGCTGCCTTCTCAGGGTTGCTGCTCTGTTCACCGTCCTCTCCTCTGTGCTCCCATCTCTGCCTCCACCTATGGTAATAGTCTTGGGCCTGATCTGGCCTCCTCTGTGTGGCCCCTCCAATATCCCCCTCTACTCCACCTCCAGAAGAACTCGTCTCAGTTACACACCTGACCTGTCACTGCCTTGGAAGGCTCTCTGCTGCCCCTTGGGATAAATTCTAGTCTCCTCGGAGTGGCTTAGGAGGCTGGATCAGATGTGGCTGCCACCCTGTGGCTGCCTTCCTCCAGGGCTAACCACTGCACACACCAAATTTTCAATTTCTCTGACTTTTAGGATTTGGCCAGCTCCTCCCTCTGCCTGGAAGACTTCTCCCTTCTCCATCTCCGCCTGAGGACCCTCTGACCATCTCCTGCACACAAACAGTACTCTGTCTTTCCCCCATCACAGCACTTTCCAGCTGCATGGTCACTGCCAGGTTCCATATTGGGACCTGTTATAGGTCGGTGAGCATCAGGAGGGCAGGGAGCATGGCTGGTTCACGTGATATCTCCAGCACTGAGAACATCGCTCAGCAGGGTAGGTTTCAGATACTACATGAAAGCAGTTGTTAAATGGGAGGGGGGGTGAGGGGTGAGAAGGAGGGAGGAGCCCCGGAGTCAGGGGTTTCTGGTTTGCATGGAGTTGAGACAGGATCATGGCATCTGGTCCCATCAGTTCATGGGAAATAGATGGGGAAACAGTGGAAACAGTGTCAGACTTTGTTTTGGGGGGGCTCCAAAATCACTGCAGATGGTGGTTGCTGCTGCTGCTGCTGCTAAGTCACTTCAGTCGTGTCCGACTCTGTGTGACCCCATAGACGGCAGCCCACCAGGCTCCCCTATCCCTGGGATTCTCCAGGCAAGAATACTGGAGTGGGTTGCCATTTCCTTCTCCAATGCATGAAAGAGAAAAGTGAAAGTGAAGTCGCTCAGTCTGTCCGACTTTAGCGACCCCATGGACTGCAGCCCACCAGGCTACTCCATCCATTGGATTTTCCAGGCAAGAGTACTGGGGTGGGGTGCCATTGCCTTCCCCAGCATATGGTGGTTGCAGCCATGAAATTAAAAGACGCTTACTCCTTGGAAGAAAAGTTATGACCAACCTAGATAGCATGTTTAAGACATTACTTTGCCAACAAAGGTCCGTCTAGTCAAGGGTATGGTTTTTCCAGTGATCATGTATGAAAGTGAGAGTTGGACTATGAAGAAAGCTGAGCACCGAAGAATTGATGCTTTTGAACTGTGGTGTTGGAGAAGACTCTTGAGAGTCCCTTGGACTGCAAGGAGATCCAACCAGTCCATCCTAAAGGAAATCAGTCCTGTGTGTTCATTGGAAGGACTGATGCTGAGGCTGAAACTCCAATATCTTGGCCACCTCATGTGAAGAGTTGACTCATTGGAAAAGATCCTGATGCTGGGAGGGATTGGGGGCAGGAGGAGAAGGGGATGACAGAAGATGAGATGGCTGGATGGCATCACTGACTCAATGCACATGAGTCTGAGTGAACTCCGGGAGTTGGTGATGGACAGGGAGGCCTGGCGTGCTGCGATTCATGGGGTCGCAAAGAGTTGGACACGACTGAGCAACTGAACTGAACTGAACTGAGATGAGTGATATTAGGGGAGGTCGAGATGTGTTGGAATATTTGTATTTGTATTAATGGACCAGGAAGGCCCAGGTGAGTTTGGCAGTTGGTCGCTGGAGACCTGGCTGCTGGAGGTCAGGCCTTGGAAGCAGACCTAGCCTCTCTGCCCCCTCCTCTGCAGGGTTGGGGCACAGCATGGGCTCTCCCTATGTGGGTGCCGAAGAGTGGGTACATTTTCCTAAGGTTTCTTCCCTCCAACATTGCTTTGCCATTGATCTGCTAATCCTACAGAAGACTAGAGCTGGAACCCATGAGGCCAGTCCATTTTCTTCCTGTTTCATGTGGCTTGCCTCTAAGGGCCTCTGGGGAGGGACCGTTTGGTCTGGGAGTGGGGATGTCATTCCCAATGGTCTGCAGGAAGCAGTCAGCAACACTGGGGAGCTCCCTCTGGGTGGCTTCAGGGGGAGGAGGGGCAGCAAAAAGTCACCCCTGTGTGCGTGTGTGTGTGCCAAGTTGCTTCAGTTGTGTCCAACTCTTTGCGATGCTAATGGACTGTAGCCCATCAGGCCCCTTGATCGGCTCTGGACTGAAGGGTGTGGGCAACGAGGGTGCAGGACATTCCCTTGACCTGACCTTGACATGTGGATTCTCCCAAGTCTTTGTAGGAGCGTCCCCTGCACGCCTCCCTCCTCTCCTCCTTCTCCTGTATTTCGCAGATCCTGCTGTCTCTTCCGCTCCCAACAGTGGTGGCGCCCTCTCTGCCCATTTTCTGCTTTCCTCTGTGAAGGGAGGGCTGAGCCCTGCTCTGAGGAGGGGTGAGGGGGAGAGGAGCAGAGAGAGAAGGGTGTGGAGGAATGGAGGCTCTCACCCCAGGCTGGGGCTGGTTTCCTCTAAACCAATAGCAGTCAAACATGCCTCACCACTGTGAGAATTAATTCCCTTCTCAAGCTCCCCTTCAGATAGGTGAGAAATGTGTGTGCCTCCTATTAACATGAGCGTGACCCCATTTCTTGTGAAATGACAACCCTGGTCTGATTATGCTCAGGAAGCATCCCCATCTGCCTGCCCCAGGCTGCGTGACAAAAGCTCCCTCGTCCTAACTGACAAATGAACGTCGTGCATCCAAACCTTCCGTGTGATCTGCAGACAATGCCCGCTTCATCTCAGTCACAGGATGGGATCAGGAGGACGGTCTGGCTTCCCTCTCCGTGTGCCCAGCAGTACTGGAAGTGAGAGAGGGAGCTGCTCACAGGCTTGGCTGGAGGAGCGTGAGGCTGGGAGCAGTGTGGCCTGGTCCAGCCTGTTTGCTGGCTGTGTTTGGGATTGAGTCCCTGGTGGCTCAGACAGTAAAGCATCCACCTGCAATGCAGGAGACCCGGGTTCGATCCCTGGGTTGGGAAGATTCCCTGGAGAAGGACATGGCAACCCACCCCAGTATTCTTGCCTGGAGAATCCCATGGACAGAGGAGCCTGGCTGGCTACAGTCCATGGGGTTGCAATGAGTTGGAGATGACTGACCAACTAACCCCTCTCTTCTCTGAGAGCAGAAGGCTGGCCCATTAGATCGGGAAGGGCTTTTGAATCTGATACTTGCTGATTCCAGGCTAACACTGAGTACAGCTTTAGAACCTCATGAAAACTGGGCTCCCATGTGCAGTGTTGGAGGAAGGGTCTAGAAAGTTCTCTAGGAGACCGAGTTAAGAAACCAGCTCAGTGTTTGGATAAAAGCCCTCCCTCGGGATACGACACTGCTCAAGGCACCAGAAGAGCTTCTCTCCCTGGCAGCTCAAAGCCCAGCATGGCCTGTGTGTTTAGCAGGAGGCAGCACACCAGTGAGGGGACAGGGCGTTCACTCCTTTGTTCAGACACTCGCTCATCCATTAGCTATTGGTTGAGCGTCACCTGAGATCCGGCAGCGTGGGAGAGTGGAAGGAGGTCTGCCGTCAGTCAGAGCTCTGTTGCCCTCAGCTCGTCCTTTCTTGAGTGTCACACGGACACCCGGCTGCTGGGCTGTGGCCGTGCACCTGCCTGTCCTGGGCTGCCCACGCGAGGATAAGTGGAGATGATGCTCCTGGCAGGGAGTGGGCCTCCCAGACACTATCCCCTTCTGTGTCCTCTGTATGCCCTGTCCTAGGTGCCCTTGGCCCTGGGCGGGGCAGCCAGGCACGTGTCCACAAATAGCTTTGCTACAGAGGAGGGACCGGTACACCGCAGTCAGAGGGGTGAGAGGCCTGGCCAGAAGCTGTTTTATGGGATGGTGCTGAGTTGAGCCTGGAGTGAGCCGGCATTTGGAAGAGAAGGGATGAAGGTCATTGCAGGGGCAGGGAACAGCTTGAGTGAATGCACGGATGCACACAGAGCTTGGGAGGAACAAGGAGAAGGAAGCCTGTGGGGGGTGCGTGAGGACAAGCATGCTGGGCAGGATGGTGCTTCTGTGCAGGCTCTGGGGGAGGGCTGTTCTGACCACTCTCTTGTGAGAGCTGGGGGTGCCCGATTCTAGGGTCTCCAGGTACAGAACAGCAGTCCAGGGTAATATTTCTTTCTCCTTTACTCTCCAGGACTGGCTACTGTTAACACAGTTTTTAGTTTAAAATAACAACTTTGCTTTTTCTAAACTCTTCAGTAGGGGGAAAGCTGCCATTTGCTTGGTCTTGGAATGATTTGCCCTATCTTTCTTCTTGCAAAATAAGAAGAGATTCTTCCATTTGGCTTCTCTGCGCTCTGGTTCTCCGGAGCAAACCCTCTGCCTTGCCCACACTTTTGAGCACGCTGTGTCTGGCTCCCTGCTCTAGATTCCTAGCTCTACGAGGGCAAGGACCCGCTGTTTGGTTTGCTCCTGTACCCCCAGCCTTGTGAGAACGGTTGTAACCATTAGGCTTTTAGTACATATAGGAAGAATCAGTAAATGAATGGTAGTTGGGTTGATGATTCTTGGATCCCTTGGCATGGGGCAGGTTGATGTGGTAAGATGTCGACTGAATCAGCCAAGCCCAAATTCATCTGAGACCCTGTGATGCTCTTGGGTGAGTGGTGAATATTATAGGAGGCTTAAAACTTCCAGGAAGGTGAAAGAGCGATCCTGAAGTCATGCTGAGGGCTACGCTGGCAGGCTGGCTTCTCCCATCTCTCCCAGTGGCCCTGGCTTGTTGTGGGGGGCTGATTGCTATCGTGATGGCACGACTGAAGTGAACGGCAGCGATAAAACGCCACCAAGGGAGAAGGGGTTTTTGACTAATCCATAGCCTTAGTTCAGATGAAGTCCTTTGAAATAGCATTGACACGGGGTTATACCCTTTCCCCAAGGTGCTGGCAGATGTCATGATGTCAGTAGCTTTTCCTGATCTTCAGCGAGCAGCCAGGCTGGTTTCTGTCTTCCCTCTGTTACTCAGCTCCCCGTGGGCCCGGGGATAGTAAAGGAAGGAGGGTCCTGATCAAAGATGTAGCAGAATATCAGAGGCTGTGAATGGAGAGCCACTATCTGAGTCCAATTCCTGCCCCGCCATGCCTGTGGGCACTCTCAGGGCACTGCCCTGCCCACCTTCCCCCAAACACCAGGCCTGGAGAGGGTGCTAGTTAGGAGGCACCCACGGTGATGCAGCTGATACAGACGGGACCAGGTAGAGGCCACACGGGGGAACAGGAAGGGGGCAGCAGGAGGGGCTGGGGTCGGGGTGGAGACAGTCTTCAGGTGTGAGCTCGCTCCCGAATGGGATTCCAAAGACTCAATTTAGAACAGGATTGAAAATGTCCCTAAGTTGTGAGATTATCCCCAGAGTGGGGGAGGGAGAGAATTTTAGGCACAGAAAGAGCAAGTGTAAGGACGTGTGCGTGCGTGTGTGTGTGTGTGTGTGTGTGACAGAGAGATATATCCTACAGCTAGTTTCCTGGAGGGTGATCTGAGACAGAAGGGAAGCGGGTGGCAACAGGGAGGGGCTGGGGAGGGAGGTGAGGACCAGGCTGTGAAGTCCTTGAATTCCCTGGACACGGCGGGAAAGGTAAGGGAGTGACGTGACAGACTCTATTTCAGAAAAACCAATCTGGGTGGCACATGAAGACTAGATTAGGGGGTGAGGTGGGCGGCAGGAACACTGTTAGAGGGCTGTTGGAGGAACCCAGGAGAGGGAATGGCCGGAGCCTGATCATGGCTGTGCCACTGAAGACAGGACGGGGGACACGTGGGCTGGCCGGAGCCTGGATACTGACTAGTGTGCCAGGAGCAGCCCCAGGGAGAGCAGTGGGTCTCAGAGCCCCCGCCACCTCCCCCACCAGGGGTGTGGTCTGCTAGATGGCAGCGGTGCTGCTGAGAGCTGTTACTCACCAGGACAGGGGGCCCTGTAGTAAACCATGGTCCTCTGTCCAGGGAGCAGGATGCTCGCGCCCCTGGATAGATCTGGGGTGAATTTATGCATTGTAGAGTGCGTGTCCCCCTCTGAACCTGACCAGGCTCACACGGGGAAGGCTGGATCCTGACTCCTGCTCCTCCCTTCTTTCCTTCCTCCCTGGTATATTCTTTTAATCTCCTCCCTTCTCTTATCTCAGACATCTTCGGTTAGCATGGGGAAGAGGAGCCATGGAGTAACATCCAATGAGGGAAAGGTTATTCGCCCAGGATTATAATCATGGTGCCTCCTTGTGTCTCTTACAGGGGAAGACAGCAGACTCGATGGCTTAGCTAAAGCAAGCCTGGTACTTCCCTCAAGCAGCTTGTGGATTGCAGATTCCTGCCAGGCCCTCCAGAACCAGCCCCAGGTCTCTTCCCCTAGATCTGTCTGCTCTCAGCGTTTTCTCCAAAAAGGTAAGACCCTTGCTGGCTGAGCCTGTGATTGAGAGTAAAGTGCACTCAACCCTGAGTCCCTGGTTTCAGCGGCTGACAGTCAGCTGTTGAGTCACTGCATCCTATCTGCCGGCCTCGCCTGCACCATGACCTCTTCTGGCAGTCCAGGGCTGTGGCTGTGCCCTCGCCGATGTTATAGAAGGAGGAGGCCCTGGTTTAAGTGACCTTTCTCTGGATGCCTCTTCTGTGCAAGCCTCCGGACTCAGTACATGCAATGTGCCACAGGCCACCCAGGGGCTTAGGGACCTCAGCCATTTCTTCGGCACTTTGGTCACTGGAGCTTGGAGGAGGGGGCCGCTGACCTTAACTGTGTGTGTCTGTATCAGTGGAGTGGGAGAGGTCACAAAAAGCTTCTTGCTAAGTTCTTGGTTGCTTCAACAGCCCCTGTTTGGCTTCACAGCTCCTCCATCACATGTGGAACTAATTCTCTATGTTAAATTCCTTCTGTTTGAAATACCAAGAATCCTCTGGTCTTTCCAACTGGACGCTGACTGACACAGGTGTTTGAGGAGGGTGAAGAGGTAGACAGTGAGATAGTATGTTACAGAGACTGGGGGTGGTGGTTTAGTTGCTAAGTCACGTCCGACTGTTACAACTTCATGGACTGTAGCCTGACAGGCTCCTCTGTCCATGGGATTTCCCAGGCCAGAATACTGGACTGGGTTGCTATTTCCTTCTCCAGGGGATCTTCCTAACCCTGGGATTGAACCCACGTCTCCTGCATTGCAGGTGGATTCTTTACCACCAAGCCACCAGAGAAGCCCATATTATACAGATTAAATATCCCCCAAAGATGTCTCATGTCATACAGAGGAAATATCCCCCAAAGAGCTATCAGGCTTCACTGATAGCTCAGTTGGTAAAGAATCTGCCCGCAATGCGGGAGACCTGGGTTCGATCCCTGGGTTGGGAAGATTCCCTGGAGAAGGGAACGGCTACCCACTCCAGTATTCTGGCCAGGATAATTCCATGGACTGTATAGCTGATGGGACTGCAAAGAGTCAGACATGACTGAGCGACTTTCACTTTCAAAGGTGTCCACATCCTAATCTCTGGAACCTATGAGTATGTTACTTCACGTAGCAAAAGTGACTCTATTATCCAGGACTATTTGGGAAATTATCTTGGTTTATATGAGTGGGTCCCATGTAAACGCAAAGGTCTTTATAAGAGAGGGGCAGAAGAAGAGAGTCAGACAGGGAGATGTGGGAATGGAAGCAGAGGTTGTAGTAACTGGATTGCTGGCTTCAACAGGAAGGAAAAGCCATGAGCCAAGGAATGCAGGCTCCTCTAGATGCTGAGCAAGGCTCGAGGACAGATTCTCCCCAGAGCCTCCAGAAGGAAGGTAGCCCCATCAACACCTTGTCTTTAACCCAGTGAAAATCACTGTAGACTTTGACCTCTAGAACTGCCAGATAGTAGATTTATGTTGCGTTAAGCCAGTAAGTATGTGGTACTTTGTTTGCTACCCACTCCAGTATTCTGGCCAGGATAATTCCATGGACTGTATAGCTGATGGGACTGCAAAGAGTCGGACATGACTGAGTGACTTTCACTTTCAAAGGTGTCCACATCCTAATCTCTGGGACCTATGACTATGTTGCTTCACGTAGCAAAAGTGACTCTATTATCCAGGATTATTCGGGAAATTATCTTGGTTTATATGAGTGGGTCCCATGTAAATGCCAAGGTCTTTATAAGAGAGGGGCAGAAGAAGAGAGTCAGACAGGGAGATGTGGGGATGGAAGCAGAGGTTGTAGTAATTGGATTGCTGGCTTCAACAGGAAGGAAAAGCCGAGAGCCAATGAATGCAGGCGCCTCTAGATGCTGAGCAAGGCTCGAGGACAGATTCTCCCCAGAGCCTCCAGAAGGAAGGTAACCCCATCAACACCTTGTCTTTAACCCAGTGAAAATCACTGTAGACTTTTGACCTCTAGAACTGCCAGATAGTAGATTTATGTTGCGTTAAGCCAGTAAGTATGTGGTACTTTGTTATGGCGGCAATAGGAAACTAGAGTACAGGGCCAGAGTTCAAGATGCTGTGAATTATGCAAGGGCGTTGGATCTTGTTCTATGGGGCTGAAGGCTTATTGCTGCTCAGGAGCCCACGTGTGCTAAAAGTATGAGCTCTGAAGTCAGATAGCCTGGGTTTGAACACCGTCCTTGCCAAAGACCAGCTTTGTTAGGCAGGTGTTTTAAATTCTCAGACCTTCAGTACTTCCATCTCCAAAGTGGTGCGCTAGCATCTCTTGTCTCATAGATGCATGAGGCTTAAATGAAAAGATGTGTGTAGGGAGTTTGGCACAGCATTGGTCAGAAAAGTGATTGTTACTCTCGCTTGCTTTGCAACTTTGGACAAGACCATGTTTCGTTTGAAGCCTTGATCCCTACATCTGCCAAGAGGAGGGGATCATGGGACTCCTAGTCTCCCAGCCTCCCCAGCCTGCAGAAGTAAGGGAGATAACAGCTTGTGAGATAACAGTTTGGAGAGGGATGTTACCGCTATGCGCCCCTGCGGGCCTGGCTGGAGCTCTCCACTGTGGAGCAGTTGCCAGCTGACCTGCCCACTCAATCCCCTCTGCCGCCATTCTACAGGCATGCCTGGATTCCTGTGCCCCTTAAGGGCTGTCCTGGTTTCTGCTCCACTGCACTATGCTCCAGGCATAAGCTATTTTAGTTACAAGTTCCTTACAATGCTACGCCTTCCCTACCCATGCGACCGACCTCCCCAGGCCCAGCTGCCAAGTATTGATTTCCCCTTTAAATATTACAGCAGCCCAGGAGCATGTATGGATTAATTGATGAGGCTAGGCTTGTACCTGCACACTTCATTAACAGCTGCTACTAATTAGTGGAGTAGTCATTAAGAGACCTGCTGGGGTTTTGAGGATAATAGTTTTACTTTTTTCCCATGATTCCTAAGCACACAATAAACTGGGGAGTGAAAGTCCATAGCGCCACGTTGGGATGGAAGTCATGGGGTGGCCTGTGCTCAGGGCTTGCCTCTAAGAACACAACAGAAACTAGAGAATCACCATAATGAGACCAGAGTCAGGAGGGCCTCAGAGTCATCTGGTCACATATATGACTACCGTGGCTGGGAGAGGGGTGTCACCATCAAGGTCACACAGAGACAGGGAGGCAGAGCTGGGACAGGCAACCGGGGCTGCCGGCTTTGCTCCAGGCCAGTCCTCTGTTTACTAGATGGGGACTCTGCTGGATGCATTTGAACAGCTTTATGGGGAAAGTCGGAGAAGGCGATGGCACCCCACTCCAGTACTCTTGCCTGGAAAAATCCCATGGACGGAGGAGCCTGGTGGGCTGCAGTCCATGAGGTCGCGGAGAGTCGGATGTGACTGAGCAACTTCTCTTTCACTTTTCACTTTCACACATTGGAGAAGGATATGGCAACCCACTCCAGTGTTCTTGCCTGGAGAGTCCCAGGGACGAGGGAGCCTGGTGGGCTGCCGTCTATGGGGTCACAGAGAGTCAGACACGACTGAAGCGACGCAGCAGCAGCAGCAGCAGCAGCAGCAGCAGCAGCAGCAGCAGCAGCAGCAGCATGGGGGAGGTTGGACCGTGCACATAATCATGTCCCCTGTTGACCCCTCCCCCAAACCTGATGCACTCCCCGCAAGCTCCTGCTGCTTTTCTTTCCCAATTCTGGGCCTCCTATTTTGTCCGCATCATTCCACCTTCCATCTCCTTGCTCCAGGAACCCCTGTCTCTGCCTTTGGCAGGGTTATCTCCAAACGGGCACGATTCAGCAATTGGCCTGCAGTGACCCCTTTGGGTTATCCACGCTGGTGGAAATACACACTGAGTGGAATTAAGCCTGAAGTACATGCATTTGGACAACCTCTCGACCCTCTTGGAATGTCCTCCTCACTGGACGAAGTGGGCTAATGAGTGTGCAGAGCCGAGCACAGGCTGGGCATAGAGTGAGTGCGTCCTTGGTAGATGGCGGCCACGTACTCTGGGCTCCTTAGGACAGTGCCCCTGTGGCCCAGCTGGGCTTTCCTCAAGCCGACTCGAATCACTCACTGAGAGCACACTGAGAAGTTTTACAGCAAGGAGGAGAGTTTGACCTACTATTTTCTTCTTGTTTAAGAGAGAGTGATAATCCAACTCACTCACCTTCCCTCTAAGCTGACTACGCGTCAGGGGCACTGTTCTAAGTGCTCTACACGGATTAATTTATTTTTTATCATCTTGAAAACCCTATGAGGCAGGTGATCTAATTATGGTTCCTATTTCATAGGGGTGGAAATGAATGTACGAAACTTGCCTCTGGTCACACAAGAAGGAGTCGGGGCTGAACCCAGCGCTCTAGCCCTGAGCCCAGGTTCTTAGCTGTGGACCTTCTCAGCTCCTTCGAGGGCTTGGCCTCCTGGCTGAGAGAAAGCCCTGCCTCCCAGCGCAAGCTGCATGGCTGGCAGCTGGGTTTACACCATGTCTGTGTCCTCCAGACTTCAGCCGACAGATCCAAGGTGGGCATTTGAAGCAGAGGCTTCTCCACACCGTACGCTCTGGGTGTTCTGACTCAAAAGCCTAGGACGGGCCAGTCTGACTCCTAACTGGGGAAGGCATCGGGAAGAGGCTGAGCCTGGGAGGAGGAAGAGCTGATGAGCTAGACTTAGGACTGGGTATACCAATCACGGGCACCAGCTGTGAGTGGCTGGAGGGAGCTGGCCAATCAAGGAGAGCAGAGAGGTGCGTGGATACCCCTGGTCTTGGAGGCGTGCATCACAGTCGCTGGTTCCCATGGGGCCTAGCTGCTCTTGGCCCTCTGTTTGGGGATCCCGGTGAGAATCTGCTTTATGTTGAACTATATATTGAACTAGGCTCTCTCCCTGAGCTGCCTTCATTTAGCTAGTGCCCCTCTTTTCCTTGTAAACAAGAGAACTCTAATAGGAACGATACTCTTATCAGGTTTACAGGGCTCTGCTGATTCAAGGAGGGGCACAGCCCCATCTGTGGTATGCATCTCCTCCTGTACAAGAGCAATACCCTAAGATGACATGACTGGGACTTGTAAGTGAAGGTCTCTGGAGACAGCACCCAGCTGCAGATAAGCATCCACACTAGTCAGGGTGAGGATGTGCTGCTCTATCGTAATAATGCGATGGCATAGAGAGACTGGCGTTCCCGTCTCTCACCTTATGATTTAAGGTAGATAGCCAGGTTGGCAGGGCAGTTCCGACTTTCAGTCATTCAGGGACTGGCGTCTTCTGAGCCATTAGTCCCTCCATCCATGTGAGCCTGCTGGTGGTCTCTGTGATGGGGGCTGCCAGGCCTGGCTCCAGCCAGAGGTGGAAGTGAGCATGGAGGGGCACCCCTGATATCTTCCAGTACTTTCAGTCCACTTCTACTGATGAGAACTTAGCACATGCCCCACCTACCTGCCAGGGAGGCTGGGAAAGGAAATCTTGATCTGGAGTCATCAAACGTTTTCTGTAAGGGCCAGACAAGAAATATTTTCAGCTTTGTGGGCTGTTTGCTCTGCGCTGCAGGTATCTGACTCTGCCCTTGTATCTTGAAAACAGCCATAGGCAATATGTAAATGACGGGCATGGCTATATCCCAATAAAACTTTATTCATGGATACTGAAATTCAAATTTCATATAAATTGCATGGCAGGATTTTTTTTTTTTCAACCATTTAGAAATGTGAAAACCATTCTTAGTCCATGGGTCATTCACAAATAGGCAGTGGTCTGATCTGGCCAGGTGGAGTGGAGTGTGCAGACTCCTGGTCTGGATGGTGGCCTGACCACGTTTTTTTGTCAGGGGAGACTGAATTTTGGTGGAAAGTGAGCGGTCTCCACCACAATGTCCATGCCAGGCTTTGCTAAGACAAGGGCATTTCAGCAGAAGCAAGGCGTCCTCTACCCGCTTCTCTGTGTGAAGAGGAGTAGAATTTGCTGAGTGGAAAGAGCCACGCTCCTCTCCCCAGACTTGCCAGGAGCAAGGAGCAGGGGCAGCCATGCCCTGGGAGGCCCCTGATGCCAGAGGCTGCGGATAGGGTTCCCGTGTCACTGTAACTGTAAGGACCTGGCAGCTGGCCTCCCCTCATGCTAGAGGCCAGCTGGAGTGAGGACACCAATGGCCAGAGGTAGACAGGATGCTGCAGGGCAGGATGCAGTCCCCTACCAAGGGGCAGCCAGTCACTGACAACCAGGACAGTCCCATCCCCGCTGGTGGGGCTGATGGAAGCTACACAGGAGGTAGCTTTGAACTGGACAACGCTCCTTAATCACTAGAAAGTGACTGCTGCAAATATTAAATGGGACCAGGAAAATCATCAGAAGGATGAAGATACTATTTGGCAAGTTTGTTTTCTTCCATCCCTCCCTTGCCTCCCTCAACCACCAGCTTGTGGGGTTGGGGCTTGCAGGGCAAAGCTGACAGCAGTTACTGAGAAAAATAGAATCATTCTGTGTTTGTCCATCACTGAGCTCATACCGTCAATCAAATTAGCTACATATGTTTTTGATATCAACTGCCAATTATCCTTTCTGTGCCTTGGAAAAATTAGAACCAAAGACAGAAGCATTCACCCAAGGGTGTTAGGTGTGGACTCAGACCAGCCTGGGTTTGAGTCCTGGCTCTATCAGATCCCATGTGACACCTACTTGCCTTGTGACCCTCAGAGCCTCAGCCCCCTCATCTGTTAAATGAAGAGAATAATGCCTGTTGTGCAGGTGTGTTGCAAGAAGTCCACCATTTCCACCACAAAGGATGCATTTATTCAAATGCGAAGGATGATTTTTGCTTTTCTCTCTGGGCCTCAGGTTCTCTATTTATAAAATGGATGGGTTGGACTGTGGTCCATTCCCATCCTGACAATCAGTAATTGTGTTGCCAGTGGACTTATGAGGAGGAGAAATCTAGCTTTCAGAGGTGCTTCCTCCTGGTGAAAGGTTTTCAAGATGAAGGAAGCAGCAACTTGATCAGGAACCTCCTGATCTCAGACCTTCCCTGCCCTTCCTGGTGCAGCTCAAGCCTACCTCCTCCAAGAAGCCCTCCTGGATTCCTCTAGGCACAGACCATCTCTCCCTTTCTGAAGGACCCAAGTGTTTGACCTTGACCTCCACCCCAGTCTTTCCCCTTACTTGCTGATTTGATCGTGGCAGACTCCCTATAACCACTTCTGTAACCCTGACCCTAACCCTGAAACCCTGACACTACCCCTGAACTCTGTATATGGGTCCAGCATGGAATTGTGAGCTGGAGGTGCTCGATTATGGGGCCAGTCTGCAAGGACTCATCTATTCCTACCAGGCAGAGGGGAGCTAAACACCCAAATCCTTCAGCCAGGAGCCCATGTTGATAGCCATGTCCTCTTGGGGCCTGGGGCAATATGGAGATGGCAGAAACCAGGTGGTTCATAGACCATGTGGACATACTGTTGGCTTCGTGACCCCCACTGGCTTCACGGAAGCAGGCGATGCAACATCTCAAGTGGAGGTCCACCCTCTCCTCTCCTCACACTCCCAGTGCCTCTCCTGGGCATATGTGAGGATTCAAACTGACCAATGAGAGGTATGCTGATAAGCTGAAGATACTGGTTCTTGTTGGTCTAAATGTACACCTAAACTTCCAGTATGGGCAAGGCACACTGTGTTCTGTGGCATCATTTGGTTCATTTGTTCATTCTTTTGGCAATGTGGTCTGTCTACTGGGTGCTGGGAAAACAGGGGCCAACAAGGCAGAAATAGTTCTTGGTCTTGTGGAGTTTGCAAATTGGGGGGAATCTACTCAATTCAGCAAAAATTGCAAAAGCATTTGATTAGCTTTCAGCCTGGGATATGGAGCTGAAGGTGGCCAGACCATGGAAAGGTGAGGTGATGCAAGACAGAACACCTGGAATGTTCCAGGCGGAGGAACCATGGGTATGAAAGAACACAGATGAGAGGAGTAACATTAGTCTAAAGCCTGTAGGGAGACCTCTGTGTTTGGACCAAAAAGCAAGGAGGGAGAGGGGTTAGCATGGTGCCACAGTGGGTAGGCAGGGACTAGATCCCGAAAGTCCTTGATGAGCCTCATAANGCGTTCCCGTCTCTCACCTTATGATTTAAGGTAGATAGCCAGGTTGGCAGGGCAGTTCCGACTTTCAGTCATTCAGGGACTGGCGTCTTCTGAGCCATTAGTCCCTCCATCCATGTGAGCCTGCTGGTGGTCTCTGTGATGGGGGCTGCCAGGCCTGGCTCCAGCCAGAGGTGGAAGTGAGCATGGAGGGGCACCCCTGATATCTTCCAGTACTTTCAGTCCACTTCTACTGATGAGAACTTAGCACATGCCCCACCTACCTGCCAGGGAGGCTGGGAAAGGAAATCTTGATCTGGAGTCATCAAACGTTTTCTGTAAGGGCCAGACAAGAAATATTTTCAGCTTTGTGGGCTGTTTGCTCTGCGCTGCAGGTATCTGACTCTGCCCTTGTATCTTGAAAACAGCCATAGGCAATATGTAAATGACGGGCATGGCTATATCCCAATAAAACTTTATTCATGGATACTGAAATTCAAATTTCATATAAATTGCATGGCAGGATTTTTTTTTTTTCAACCATTTAGAAATGTGAAAACCATTCTTAGTCCATGGGTCATTCACAAATAGGCAGTGGTCTGATCTGGCCAGGTGGAGTGGAGTGTGCAGACTCCTGGTCTGGATGGTGGCCTGACCACGTTTTTTTGTCAGGGGAGACTGAATTTTGGTGGAAAGTGAGCGGTCTCCACCACAATGTCCATGCCAGGCTTTGCTAAGACAAGGGCATTTCAGCAGAAGCAAGGCGTCCTCTACCCGCTTCTCTGTGTGAAGAGGAGTAGAATTTGCTGAGTGGAAAGAGCCACGCTCCTCTCCCCAGACTTGCCAGGAGCAAGGAGCAGGGGCAGCCATGCCCTGGGAGGCCCCTGATGCCAGAGGCTGCGGATAGGGTTCCCGTGTCACTGTAACTGTAAGGACCTGGCAGCTGGCCTCCCCTCATGCTAGAGGCCAGCTGGAGTGAGGACACCAATGGCCAGAGGTAGACAGGATGCTGCAGGGCAGGATGCAGTCCCCTACCAAGGGGCAGCCAGTCACTGACAACCAGGACAGTCCCATCCCCGCTGGTGGGGCTGATGGAAGCTACACAGGAGGTAGCTTTGAACTGGACAACGCTCCTTAATCACTAGAAAGTGACTGCTGCAAATATTAAATGGGACCAGGAAAATCATCAGAAGGATGAAGATACTATTTGGCAAGTTTGTTTTCTTCCATCCCTCCCTTGCCTCCCTCAACCACCAGCTTGTGGGGTTGGGGCTTGCAGGGCAAAGCTGACAGCAGTTACTGAGAAAAATAGAATCATTCTGTGTTTGTCCATCACTGAGCTCATACCGTCAATCAAATTAGCTACATATGTTTTTGATATCAACTGCCAATTATCCTTTCTGTGCCTTGGAAAAATTAGAACCAAAGACAGAAGCATTCACCCAAGGGTGTTAGGTGTGGACTCAGACCAGCCTGGGTTTGAGTCCTGGCTCTATCAGATCCCATGTGACACCTACTTGCCTTGTGACCCTCAGAGCCTCAGCCCCCTCATCTGTTAAATGAAGAGAATAATGCCTGTTGTGCAGGTGTGTTGCAAGAAGTCCACCATTTCCACCACAAAGGATGCATTTATTCAAATGCGAAGGATGATTTTTGCTTTTCTCTCTGGGCCTCAGGTTCTCTATTTATAAAATGGATGGGTTGGACTGTGGTCCATTCCCATCCTGACAATCAGTAATTGTGTTGCCAGTGGACTTATGAGGAGGAGAAATCTAGCTTTCAGAGGTGCTTCCTCCTGGTGAAAGGTTTTCAAGATGAAGGAAGCAGCAACTTGATCAGGAACCTCCTGATCTCAGACCTTCCCTGCCCTTCCTGGTGCAGCTCAAGCCTACCTCCTCCAAGAAGCCCTCCTGGATTCCTCTAGGCACAGACCATCTCTCCCTTTCTGAAGGACCCAAGTGTTTGACCTTGACCTCCACCCCAGTCTTTCCCCTTACTTGCTGATTTGATCGTGGCAGACTCCCTATAACCACTTCTGTAACCCTGACCCTAACCCTGAAACCCTGACACTACCCCTGAACTCTGTATATGGGTCCAGCATGGAATTGTGAGCTGGAGGTGCTCGATTATGGGGCCAGTCTGCAAGGACTCATCTATTCCTACCAGGCAGAGGGGAGCTAAACACCCAAATCCTTCAGCCAGGAGCCCATGTCGATAGCCATGTCCTCTTGGGGCCTGGGGCAATATGGAGATGGCAGAAACCAGGTGGTTCATAGACCATGTGGACATACTGTTGGCTTCGTGACCCCCACTGGCTTCACGGAAGCAGGCGATGCAACATCTCAAGTGGAGGTCCACCCTCTCCTCTCCTCACACTCCCAGTGCCTCTCCTGGGCATATGTGAGGATTCAAACTGACCAATGAGAGGTATGCTGATAAGCTGAAGATACTGGTTCTTGTTGGTCTAAATGTACACCTAAACTTCCAGTATGGGCAAGGCACACTGTGTTCTGTGGCATCATTTGGTTCATTTGTTCATTCTTTTGGCAATGTGGTCTGTCTACTGGGTGCTGGGAAAACAGGGGCCAACAAGGCAGAAATAGTTCTTGGTCTTGTGGAGTTTGCAAATTGGGGGGAATCTACTCAATTCAGCAAAAATTGCAAAAGCATTTGATTAGCTTTCAGCCTGGGATATGGAGCTGAAGGTGGCCAGACCATGGAAAGGTGAGGTGATGCAAGACAGAACACCTGGAATGTTCCAGGCGGAGGA
Organism: Oreotragus oreotragus; assembly: GCA_006410675.1. Taxonomy (NCBI): domain Eukaryota; kingdom Metazoa; phylum Chordata; class Mammalia; order Artiodactyla; family Bovidae; genus Oreotragus; species Oreotragus oreotragus. The sequence continues at coordinate 27,440 of SJYX01005855.1, read as the reverse complement.
ACCATGGGTATGAAAGAACACAGATGAGAGGAGTAACATTAGTCTAAAGCCTGTAGGGAGACCTCTGTGTTTGGACCAAAAAGCAAGGAGGGAGAGGGGTTAGCATGGTGCCACAGTGGGTAGGCAGGGACTAGATCCCGAAAGTCCTTGATGAGCCTCATAATAGTGTTTGGACTTTGGTCTGAGGGCCTAGGAAGACCTGGGAACTTTTTGGACAGTAGTATATGTGACGGGCCTTCACTGTAGCAGGATGCCTCCGGCTTTTGGGTGCCGGATCTTCTGTCCTCGATCTTTCCCGGTATCAGGGTCTTTTCCAGTGAGTTGGCTCTTTGCATCAGGTGGCCAAGCACTGGAGCTTCAGCTTCAGCATCAGTCCTTCCAGTGGATATTCAGGACTGATTTTCTTTAGGATTAACTTGTTTAATCTCCTTGCAGCCTGAGGAACTCTCAAGAGTTAGGTGTACAATATAGGGATTCATAGTTTTTAAAGGTTATACTCCATCTACGGTGATTATAAAATATTGACTGTGTTCCTTGTGGTGTACAATAGGTTGCTGTTGTTGTTCAGTTGCTCAGTTGTGTCTGACTCTTTGCGATCTCGTGGACTGCAGCACACCAGATTTCTCTCTCCTTTACCATCTCCCAGAGCTTACGCAAACTCATGTGCATTGAGTCGGTGATGCCATCCAACCATCTCATCCTCTGGGGACGCCCTAGTCCTCCTGCCCTCAATCTTGCCCAGCATCAGGGTCTTTTCTAATGAGCTGGCTCTTAGCATCAGGCGGTCGAAGTACAAAAGATCGGTGTAGCTTATTTTATACCTAATCGTCTGTACTCCTCATTCCCCTACGCCTATTTTCCCTCCATGCTTCCCTCTCCCCACTGATGACTACTCGTTTTCCTCTCTATCTGTGAGGCTGCTGCTTCCTTGTTGGGTCCACTGGTTTGCTATATGTTGTAGATTCCACACGTAAGTGATGTCACCCAGTGCGCGTCTTTTTCTGTGACTTATTTTGGGTGACCCTCCACCCTGCCAGTGCAGTATTCACTGGCATCTACCTAAGGTGGAAATCTTAGCCTGTGTCTGTTATACCTGAAACTCTTCAAAGGGCATCTGAAAACAAATCCAAATGTAATTGACATTTTCCAGAGGCCTCTATAGTCTTGCCTTTGCCTACCTTTCCAGTTTGCACAACTGCTGTGCCCTGGACTCTGGATCAGACCCATGGGCTCTGAGCATCTCCAAGGAGACACTAGCATCCTCTCACCTTGGTGTCTTTGCCTGAGCTCATCACTCAGCCTGGAACAGGTAATAGGGGCTCTATAAATACTTACTGAAGGAATAGATGATAAATTCAGGAGAACGAAGGGAGAAAGAATGCTCAGGAGGAGCATTTCTCTCCCCTTAAGGGGAGACCGGCAGCATCTTTCATTCTCTGTGTGTCTCTCTCTTAAGCCTCAAGCCTTTCCCCTCTTCCTAGCATTTGATGCCTGCACCTCAACCCAGTACCTCCAAGTTCCTCCCGGGCTCCAGCTACCCCAGGCAGCCTTAATTAATTGTAAAATTGATTAAGCAGCCCTCTTTGTTAGGCTGAGCTGGTGTTTATTTGTATTTTCATATTATTATCCTTTTATACTTCTCTGGGCGCCCTCAGCTCTCTACTGACACCTTTTATTGGGGAAATGTTAATTTAAAAATCATCTATAATGCAGGTGTCACAAATCAAAGCTGTTCAGTAATGAGTTGCTCTTATGTCGTATAAAAACAATTAATTAAAACCCTTTCTGAGAGAGCTGTGCCGGCAGATTTATGCTTCCCAGTGTCTCCCTCGACCTTCCTTTTTAAGGACCCTCCTGCACTCTGCTGGCTCCGCTAGCAGGATGCTTTCCTCCCACCCGTGCCCAGGAAATCGCGTCCCAGCCTGATGGAGAGAGGAAGACTCCAAGAGGGCATGTGGTCCTTCCTCCTCATGGTTAGTGCTCCAAGGACGACTTCACTGTGGTCACGTAACAGTGGGGTGGCAGAGCCAGGTTCAGAGCAGCCTTGGCCGCCCCAGTCCTGTCTTGGTCATCCTCACTGGCATCTCTCCTGCTGTCCTCCTGACGAGTTCACTGGCTGGGAGACCATGAGCAGCTGTGCCACTGTTTCACTGGTCCAGTAAAGGACCACTTGTTGCCCCACTGGCATACATGGTCACTTCACAAATGCTTTCTGCTCCTTGCTCATCAATCCAGCGCTCAGGAAATGTTATCCAGGGCATCTAAGTTCTGGTTTTGCCTCTGCTCTGGATCCGCTATGTAACCTTGGGTAAGTCACTTCCCTTTGGTTGGGCCTCAGTTTCTCTCTCTGAGGAATGGGAACACTGATTTAGTATGGGAGTTGAGAATACCATGAACAAATAAGGCAGGCCTGGTAGGAATGGTGAAAAACTGGAGGAGAGGATGCTTCTTCTGAAGGGGACAGCCTCTATTGCCTCCAGGTGTTTGCTGCATCTGGGAGTACAGACCCAGGGTTGTTCTTTTTCATGAGAAGCTGGAAATCCAGCTCAAGATTTAAAAATGCTGGCCAGGGTACTGGCCCTTGGTTCACTTGCCCTGAGATCACCTCCTTACCTTTCTTCTGTTTTGCTCTGTATCCTGGGGGTCTGGCCCCTCCAGGCTCCTGGGTGGGTTGTGTTGAGTCAACAAGAGGCTCTGGTTGGTGATGGGAAGGGGAGAGGGCAGGAGACAGGGAGCAGCCAGGGTGTCTCCCTCCCCGTCTCTGCCTTGGGCATAATCTCTGGCAGTGCTCCTGTCTCTGACCCATCAGGGTTCCAGGTTGGCCAGGTCATCGCAGTCCCTGGGCTCTGGTTACCCAGCTCCCACCTTCTTTCCTCCAGACCTGGCGTCCTGTTGACCCTTCATGTCCTGTGTAACCAGTCTCGAGTTAAATTCCCTCTGCTTTAAATACCTAGAGTGGTTGATAGGTTCTTGGCTGGACCCTGACTGATACGTTTAAAAATTATATTATTATTATTATTCGTTGTTGTGGCTGTCCAGCCGCTCAGTCAGGTCCGACTCTTGGCAACCCCACGGACTACAGCGTGTGAGGCTTCCTTGTCCTTCACTGTCTCCTGGAGCTTGCTCAAACTCACGTCCATTGAGAAGGTGATGCCCTCCAACCATCTCATCCTCTGTTGTCCCCTTCTCCTCCTGCCTTCTATCTTTCCCAGCATCAGGGTCTTTTCCTATCATTATCATTACTTAACACAGTGATGACTTGTCTGTGGACTGGGTGAAGTATGGAGAACCCCAGTCTGGAGAAGCTGAATTCCAAAGTCATGACTTGGTTTAGGATTGATGGAGAAAATCATGAAACATTGGTCCCTGTACTTTAGAGGCGTCCAGTCTTAAGGGCTGACATCTGGATACTGGCCCTTGTGCCTCCACTGAAGAGCCTCTCTCTCATTCTGGGGCCTCTGGGCTCTGCCCCGCCCAGCCTTTCTCCCTAGCTGGCGCCCTCTCCTGGCAATGAGGTGGCACTGCTCTTGGGCAACCTGTGAGGGTCTCGGGTAGGCTCTCAGCAGGCAGATGACTTTCCCACTCCCTTGCTTCTCCTGCCTTCTCCAGAGCCACGGGGAGGCTATGCAAGTCAGGGCTAGAACCCGGGAGTCCTTCCATCAGGAGGCGCATGTCCCGTGCCTGCTGTGTTCCACACTCAGTGCCAGGGCTGGAGACACCCTCCCTGAGATGACCCCAGCCCCGCCTTCCAGGAGATGGGTGTCCAGGCTGGCAGGTGAGGAGCATCCTGCCAGGAAGGCTGCCCTAGGCTTTGCCCCGGACTTCTGGATTGTTGCACCTCCATGTTGAATATGCTCCCTTCCCACCTGACATGGTGTGATTTGGGTACCGTCCAACTTGAAAAGAAGCCAGCCACGTGGCGAGCCGCCCCGCCTCCTCTGCTGGGGCGCCCCTCCTGCAGGTCCTCCCGCCACCCGTGATCTCACTCTCCCTTCTGAGTGGGGCTGTGAAGTGTCTAATCCAGGCTTTTATCTGGCATCCACAATTATAATGTCAAGATTGAATAATCTGCCTTTATCTTCTGGGTGACAGCCATGTAGAAACTTCAAAAGAAACAGTTATGCTGGCATCTAACAGCTTTTGTTAATTACTATATCCCAAAGAAAATGAAATAAAGGGGGAAGAAAAATGATATTTCTCTGTGACAACTTTGTAAAAATATCAGTGATGAAGCGGCAGAGTTTAAGGGTTTTAACTATTCATGCAGGCGCGATGGGCCTCCTCCCACCCGTGCGGGGTCTGGAGGTTGTCTGAGGATGGCTGGGGCCCAGGCTTCCTCACAGGCCACCCGCGCTATCCACGCAGCTCTCATGGCCCCTCACACAGCCTCTTTCACATACACACACAAGCACCCCATCCCCTCCACGCTCATATGCACTAACACACAGCTCACACTCCACACATCCCCCCAGAGCACCGTCACGAATATTCATACTCAATCGCATGACACAGCCCTCAAACTCACCCCCGCTCATAGCCGCAGATCCACACTCTTTCACAGCCTCCTGTCCACGCACACCCTCCTGTACACGTCACACTCACACACACACAGGCAAGCGTTCCTTCCCTCATCTGATTGTTCGGAGCCCTCCCACACCCCACACTGTGCCAGGTGGGCTCTGCACCAGGGGCTGGGAAGCAGGTGTGCAAGCGCTCTGCTCTGGGCAGCAGGGAAGACAGGCCGCCGGACCGTAGTCCGTCCTCTCTTTGTGCTCACGCCACGCTGCTGATGTCCCGAGTGAGGTGGGGGTGTGGGGACAGTGTGGTGGAGGATGTAAGGGCTCAGGCTCTGGGGCTGGACCAGCTGGCTAGAATCCTGGTACTCTCATGTTAGAGCTGGGTGACCCCAGGCAAGTCATGCAACCTCTCTGTGCTGCAGTGTCCTTGCCTGTAAGCTGCGGATAAGAATAAGACATCCTGTTCAGGGCCCGGTGAGAACTCTATGCAGTTACACAGGTAAAGTGTCCCCCAGGTGCTGTTAAGGGTCATTTAGGGTCATGCAGAGCAGCTGACTCTGCTTGTGGGGGAGTGGCCTGGCATTCAGGGGAGGCTTCATGGCAGAGGTGATATTTGAGTGTGGGGCCTTGCAGCTTGGAACAAAAGAGGAGAACACAGCCCGGGCACAGAAGACAACACGGGAAGAGGTTTGGAGGCATGGCGGGGCACGCGTGTCCCTTGAATGCTGCATGTTTGGCGTGACTGGCGGGTAGTGTGAGGCTTGGGTGGGAGAATATTCTGGAAAGGTAGACAGGTCCTGATGGTGACAGAGTCTGTGTTTCATTCTCAAGGGGTGGGTTTCCCTGTAGAAGCTGAGGCTGCCGCTGAGTCATGTCGTCAGAACAGGTGAAGGCCGGAGACAAGCAGGATGCAGGTGGGCCTGCCAGGGTGGGCTTGAGGGTAGGGGGGCCAGGGAGGAGGCTGTGACAGAGCTAATGAGTCAGCCTCCCACCACACACACATGCACTCCGCACGCTCACACACAAACCCTCACTCATACACAGTGACGCGTGAACACACCTGCTCACATGCTTAGTTACACACACACACACACAATCTTTTACTCTTGTCTTTCAAATCAGATGTGTAAATGGGCATGTTAGGGCCAATTCCAAATCTCTGCAGTGGCTCTTGACTCCTTCATTACCCGGCAGTGGGTTGCAGAGATGTGACTGCGGCAGAAACTGCCGGAATAGACCTCCAAGGGTCAATTAGCAAGAGCTCTCTGCCCGCTGATGTGTGCTCCTGTGTGGTCTGGAGGGGGCACCTTGGGGGCAGAGGGATGGGCTAGTCATGGCCCTGGGGGGTGGGGTCAGGTGGCCTGGCATCTGGTTTGGCCTTAGTCTCTGCAGCTGTAAAATGGGAGAGTTGAACATGTTCTCCAAGGACCCATCTGGTGATACTATCCTAGCATCTTCTCGAGGCTAACCCAACGCTTTGGTGCACTGGGAGAAGCAGACTCATTTCAAGGCAAAAAGAGGACACGTTTTTGAAGGGAAGCCTAGTGAGTGGTAAGCCCAACGCCAGGAGCCTCAGGGGCTTTAAACCTGAGTCAGAGAGACAAGGGCTCCCCGGGCGGCCCTAGTGGTAAAGAACCTGCCGCCAGTGCTGGAGACGTAATAGACGCGGGTTTGACTCCTGGGTCGGGAAGACCCTCTGGAGAAGGTACTGGTGACCCACCCTGGTATTCTTGCCTGGAGAACCCCATGGCCGAGGAGCCTGGCAGGCTACAGTCCATAGGGTCACACAGAGTCAGACACGGCTGAAGCCACTTAGCAGGTACACACAGAAAGACAGGCCAGGAAGCTGGCATCCTGCTTGCTCCTGACCCGGCTCTCCTGGGAGAGTAGCTGGCCCGGAGGACAGACATTGTCTCAGAGGAGATGCTGGCATCTCCAGGCACCGGGCAGGGAGGAGGCGGCCTTCTGTGTGGGGAGATGGCAGTGAGGACTGGCTAGTCCTTTGGTGGGGAGGGGGCATAGCCCGAGCCAGGGAGGCTTAGGGTGGGCAGAGGGTGGGTCTCACAGTCACAGAGAAACAAGGGCCTAGGAGTGGATATTTGGAAGCTTCTATCCTGGTTTTCTTGAGCTTCTAGAAACAGAGACCCATCCAAGTGGCCTCAGTGGAGGTCCCGGAAGTCTCCACGGTTACCTCCCAGGGCCCAGGGAGGTACAGGCAGTGGGCCATCAGGAGCAGCTAGACCAGCACCGGCCACTCTCAAGCCAAGGCTCACCTCTGGATGGTTCTAGAGGAGTCACGTCTGTCACCTCTGGTTTTCTCTTCACAACTCTTTGCTCTCCTTCCTTCCCAATGCTGGACGTGGTGCCCACCTCAACTTGCTACCACCTCCACTGAGTGGGGCTCAGAGGAGGGGTACCCTTGTTTCTCTCCGGCAGCCACCTCTCCCTCCCTCTGGCCTTGAGGGCTGGCAGAAGGCAGCATTCCTGTCGGGAGGCCATGGGGGCCAGGGCAGATGGAATCCGTGGTGTTTTAGGAAGGCTGGTCTGCTCTGGAACTATAAGCAGGCTGGCCAGGAGGAATGCAAGGAGGATTTCCCAGACCTGTGAGATGGAGAACAGACCCTGTTCCCTGGGGCCTGATGCGGTCCCTGGGGAAGTGCTGTTGTGACGAGCTCCTCACCTCTGAGGAGCAGCAGGGGTGCTTCCTGGCACTTGTGGGGCAGGTCTTGGCTCACAGAGACAGGTGCTGGCCAAAGATGGTGACTTTCCACGCTCGGAGGGGGGGAGCCTGGGACTGGAAGGTTGGGGTTTAGATTAGGAGGTGACCCTATTGGTATGGAGAGGGGGCTGAGCAGGCACGTGGAAACCCACCATCTCTGTCTTCCTGCGTGCCCAGGAGCCAGGACTTGGTCTCACTGCGGGTGTTTTGGAAGCATGGCGCTCAGAACTGTAGGAGCCAGAGGGGAGAAGTGCCATCTAATGACAGAGGTGACTTGAATTCTGCTGGTTCTCAGACATCCCTAAGCAGCAGGCGCCTTCAGTCCATGAGCTGTGAGTGCAGCTTTGACATACAGAGCAGAAAGCCCTAGGGCTGCTCAGGATGGGGTCCTGGAGGCCTGCTCAGGACCACTGCAGAGGCTGGGAAAGGCGCCCCCAGGAGCTGTGCAGGGCACAACTTTCATCGCCACACATTCTGGCCCGGGCCCCACCGCTGGTCCCCCACCTTGTCACCAGGCCACCTCCTGGCAGTCACCTCATGGAAACTCCTCTCCAGGAGGAAGCCAAGAGAAGGACACCAGCTTGGCCATGGGTGCCCCATATTAGCAGGGAAATAGAGGTTCCACACAAGCCCGAGTTAGACTGAAGTGACTGTGAAATCCAGAGACCTGGGCTTTGCTTCAGTGCACTGACGTGTAGAGGAGGTGCAGTGTGACTCCGATGGGTCTGGGACAAAGCATCACAGCGACGGGCTCCCCCAGCCCTCTCTGGACCCCTGGACATTCCCAGTGCGGACAGCGCCGCGCCCCCCTCCCCGCCGCCCCCCGCACAGGGTGCTGATCCTAGGGTTTGAGAGTCCTCAAAGCCCTGAGTCTCCTGGATGCTCTAGCCATCATCTTTCTCCTGCCCTAGCTAAGTCCCCTCCTTCTCAGGGCCCTGTGCAGGGGGGAGATGGGGCTCTTCCTCCCTCACCCCCCGCCCCACTGCGTAGTGAACCCTGCCAGGCCTGAGGGAGAACACTAGCCCTGGATCCAACCTCAGCCAGGTCTGAGCGCCCGTCGGCCACCCCTCCCTCCCTCTAGTCATTAGTCTCCCCCGCTGCAGGTAGAGTGACAGGCCAGCTTGGAGCTCCTGAAAAGGCCTTTGTTTTATCGCCTTCAGTTCAGATGCTTCAGAGCACTAGCAGGCCATATTTTAATCTCAGGTCTTTGCAAACAAAATCGTTAAAAGCAGATGGCTGTGAAGACTGCCATGAATATTAATAGATATTGAAAAAAAAGGCCCCTTAATCTTTCCATAAATCTTCTCAGAGGAGGTGGGGGAAGACACGGAAAAGATGAGGGCTGCAGCGTAGCTGTAGGTACCCTGGCCCTTCCTATAAAGCAGAAAGCCCCAGCTTGATCCTAATGGCTGAGCAGTTAGCATGGGGGCTGGTGAGCCCAGCCCAGCACTAGGCACCAAGATGGGCCTGGAGCAGCAGCTCTGGGCTCCCCATCTCCTGTCTTCCCCATCCCTTCCCTGTGGAGCTGGGGGTGAGGGCCAGCTCCATCCAGCACCCTGATTCCTGTGGAGGCCAACTGTGTTGGGCCCCACTCCTCGGACCCTGCCTGTACAGCTGCTAATCTTTGCGGATCCCCGACCAGGTGCCAACTTCTCTGTATGCCAATCTCATGTCTCCCTTTGGGGGTGGATTATCATCCCCACATCGCAGATTAGGAAAGAGACTCTGAAAATGAAAACCACTGGCACCAGACCACTGGGTTAGTGGATGGAATGGAAGAGATTTGAGCCCAGATCTGTCTGATCCTGATAGCTGGTGTGTCAAGCATCTTCTAGGACCACCTCTTCCCTCTGGCCCCAGTGCCAGTCTTTCCTGTACACATGCTTTTGTATGGGATATTTTGCTATTCGCAATTCATTCATTTGGATTATACATTTTCCTCTCTTTTTAATTCCCTTTTAAAATACAAACACCCTTGGAAAAGGTAACCTATTAAGCTTCTGAGAAACATTAAAAGCTGCTCAACCACATAACCCAGGACCTGAGTTGAAGTCTTCTTAGCTCAGCCATTTCCTGGCTCTGTGACCTTGAGCCAGCATTGAATTCCACAGAGACCATTCTCTCTGGAAAAAAAAAAANAAGCACTCACTCATCAGAGGTGTGAGCACTAATTAAGTATCATGTCAAGTGTCTGGCATCAGGCTGTGCTCTAAAGCATGGGTACCCAACCTCCAGAATGTAATGCCCGATAATCTGAGGTAGAGCTGATGTAATCATAGTAGAAGTAAAGTGCACAATAAATGTAACATGCTTGAATTATCCCCAAACCATCCCTCCCTTCCCAGTCCATGGGAAAATTGTCTTTCACAAAACTAGTCCCTCCCTGGTACCAAAAGGATTGGGTGTTCTAAAGCTTTCCCTGTCATAGGTGAGGGCAGGGTGTCTGTCTGTGGCTTCGGTGCAGCCCCCGGTCCAGAGCATGGAGTCTGCAAAGGCTTGCTGCATCTCTGCTGGCTGAGTAGCCCAGGCTCCCTCGTGTAGAAAGCCTGCCCACGCAGACCACGTGCATCACCGCCCACAGCCTCTTCTGTGGGGATGCCTGTAAACAAGCAGAGGTCTATTACCAACTGGCTTGTTCCTCCTTCTGCAGACGCAAACCATCAGATAAGGCCGCTCCCATTTTGCTCCTGCCCTCAGAAAGGCATGGCATCGGGGTGATCAAATATTTCCCCACTGTCAGTGTGCTATCTGTGGCTGCATTTAGTCTTATTTTTCATGGAGCAGCAGCCTCTTAAAGAACAAGGCTCTTTCTCTCTTGTTTAGCAAAGAGCTAGAAGACAGCTTGGCTCTTCTCCAGGTAAAGTGGTTGATCCCACTCCTGATACAGAGGGCGTGGCTACTGTTCCAGTGCAGAGATTCCTCTTGGAGGTGGGGAGGAGATCGCACACTGGCAGATTTAGGTTTTCTTCCTTTCATGAGAAAGGCTTCCAAGGGTAATTAGTCTTAATTATCCTCTACAGGAGAGGTCAGTTGGGAGGGCAGCATGATGCTGTGTAGGAAACCTCGGGGGGGTATGACACAGAGAGGTTAAGTAACTCACCCGAGGTCACGCAGCTGAGTTGTATGGGAGTAGCATCTGAGGGCTGCTTGAGAGGAGTAGAATTAGCATGTTGACTATGGGAAGTGTGGAGTGGGGAGACTTGCCTAGCAGAGTCAAGGTCTCCCAGGCATTTTGCTGGTACAAACCTTAGGGAAACAAGTCTGTCTAGGTGGGCGTCAGTAGGGGTTGGAGGGCCAGGTGGGCAGGTAAGGAAGTGACTTTTACAGTCTAATTGGCTCATTCCAAAGACAGCCCTTGACTTCAATGCAGGTGCTTTGAGGCCCAGAGAGAGGCACCTCCCACTCCCCTGCCCCAGGTGGGTGACAGAGAGACTCACTCAGCCACGTAAAGAAAGAGATAAACACAGAGACAAGAAAACATGAAAAAGAAAGCTGAGGTCAATCCAAGATGCAGTGAGAGCCAGTAGGGACAGCCGAGAGCAATGTTCTGCAACATCCACAGAGGTGCAAGCCAGAGAGAGACAAAGATCCCGAGACAGCCGAGTCTCAGAGACCTGCCCAGACTTAGAGAGACAGGCCAGAGAGCAAGGACGCACAGACCAGAAGGGACATTAATTCATGGATATGGAAGCGTGAAGACAGTGGTAACGGGAAAGAGAACCCGCTACACACACTTGAAAGTCTCTCCCCTGGTCCCAGGCAGTGGGCCAGAGTGGAGGAAGTTGGATGCGGAACTGGCAGGCTCTCAGACAGAGACCCCTGCTGGGCAGCGGTCACAAGGCTCAGCAATCAGGGCCAGTGCGTCTTGGCCACAGAGAGGGTGCTGTGGGGAAGACATTCCTTCTCTCTGCATGCCTGGCAGGTGCTCAGAGCCCAGCCCACGGTGGGAAGTACAGACCTGTACTCACCTGCCCAGACCTATTTAGTGGAGGTTTAAGTGGAGATGGTGATGCTCACGAGTAAGGAGTTCCCGGCCACCTCCCCATCTGCTTGCTTGAGTTTGGCTTGCAGGGAACAGACAGCCTAGCTGAATGTATGAGCTCCTGGCTGTGTAGCCTGCTGTTGCTCTGGCCTGTCCATAAATCTGCCCCTCTGAGGGAGAGGGGATGAGTGGGGAACGGTATATTTAAGAGATGCCACCATAGGTGTACCACATAGACCAGGATGGGCAAAAATCCTGCAGAGTGAACTGGGCTCAGCTAATAGGTGCCGGATAAACATTTGTCTGAAGGTATAACCTGTTTATAAATGAACCTTCACAGACCTGGGCCTTCGTTTGCTCACCTGTAAGTGAGAGAGCTTGACCAGGTAAACTTGGTCATTCAGTCACAGGTTCAAAATCAGTTTCAACTCTGATAAATGTTATGGTTCTAGAAATTCCTCTCAGACCTGGAGTTCCCACAGGGCACAGGCTGTATGATTTTATTCCCTACCATGTCCCCTCTGCCTGACACTGAATGGGGACTGAATACATACTGATGAATAAGTTCAAGCTTTATTTTTCATATTTATAACTGACTTAGTTCTTGCTGCAGGTCAGGCATTTGACTGAGGATATACACCAGTATGGAGAAGGCAATGGCAACCCACTCTAGTATTCTTGCCTGGAAAATTTCAAGGACAGAGGAGCCTGGTGGGCTATAGTCTATGGGGTCGCACAGATTCAACTGAAGTGACTAACGTTCACACACGTTCACCGTTATATCCAAACTTGGCAATGGCTCTAGTTGGCGGGGACTCTTAAGATCCATTTTACAGTTGCCCTGAGACCTACAGGGCAAAGTATTCCCCCAAGATGGTATAACTAGAAAGTGATGCAACTGAATCCAGGTTGCCTGGATCTAGATTTGAAGGTCTTGCTGCTTCACTGTGCAAGTTTTCATAAGACATTAAACACATATTTATTTTTGGTTGTGCTGGGTCTTCATTGCTGTGTGGGCTTTTCTTTAGCTGCAGCAAGCAGGGCTACTCTCTAGTTGTGGTGGAAGGATTTCTCACTGTGGTAGCTTCTCTTATCGTGGAACATGGGCTTCAGGGCGCAGGCCCAGTAGTGGTGTAAGGGCTTAGTTGCCCTGAGGCAGGTGGAATCTTCCCGGAATAGAGATTGAACCGGTGTTCCCTGCATTGCAAGGTGGATCCTTAACCACTACACCACCAGGGAAGCCGCATAGAACATGTCTTTAAATGGCTCAAAACTGTTCATACTTAACCTACCTGCTTTGGAAAACTGTCCAATGCAAGGCACACCATCTCTCACTTGGCTACTAGCAGCCTCCTCTCTGGTTTCCCTGCCTCCACTCCTGCCCCCTCCAATTGACTCCCATGAAGCACCCAGGGAGAAGTTTCCAAAATGCAAGTCTCATTAGATTGCCCTGGAAAAAGAGAACTGGGGCTTCCCATTGCATGTGGGGTAAAGATACAGCCCCTGAACACAGCCCCCAAGGCCCTCTGCAAAGCAGTGTCTCTTAACCTGTAGCCGTGGCCCATTAGGGAGCTGGGAAATCCATGCAGTGATTGGTGACCTGCGTTTTCTTAAGTCAAAGAAGTAGAACAGGAGAATAGAAAAGAACAGAAACTCTCAGAGTGGATCACATTTATTGTGGTAAAAGAAACTTTGTTTCACCAATTAAAAAAAAATTGATGTATGCAGGTAACATACACGTGTGCACACGTGTGTGTTCTGTGGTCCCCTCACAATGCAAAATGTTTTCCTAATGGCATTGTCAGCCTCTAGGGGAGCCCCTGGTTAGGAGCTCCTGGTCTACCCTCATCTTGCCCACAACACCTGCTCTCTTCCTCCCACAGCGGTCAGCTGTAAGTGTGTTCAGCTTTCAGTCAAAGACACAGGGCTTTTCCCTGGAATGTTCCTCCTACCTCTCCACTGAGATCACCCTACTTCATCCTTCAGATCTCAAGTGCTGCTTCCTCAGAGAGCGCCCTCTGCGCCCCCTCCCCCGCACCCCCCTCCCCACGCTTGTCTGCCTCCAAGGCTCCACAGATCTCCTCTTCCAGCATCTATCCTACTGTTGCAAGTTGACATTGGTTCACGTGATATTTGATTAATATCAGTTGCCCCCCACTAGTCTATGTGCTCCACGGGGGCAGTCACGCGGAGGAAGTCTGCCTGCCTGGGGCACCCCGCAAGGGCCGGAACAGGTTCATTTTGGCTTGTCCTCCTTCCTTACGCCCAGCACATGCCTGGGCTATGGAGGATTCTACAGGAACCTACCGAATGGATAAGTTGTGAAGGGCAGAGCTTTGCTGTGACCTGTACGGATGAGGAAACTGAGGTGCAGAGTGGCTTTCCTGGGGCTTGGTTGACGCCTCACTAGGAGCCCTTCCACTCTGCACTCCCACCGTAGCCACTGTGCAGTCCATGACGTCTGGCTCGGGGTGTCAGTCCTGACCCTCCCTGCTACCCCAACCTTCTCACCTTCCCAGGCGCCAGCTCCCTTCCATGGGCCTCCTGGCTGTTTCCTCCGTGTTTCCTCTGCCTCTCCAGCTGTCTGAGCACGATGCATGGGGTGGCTGGAGGAGGCACAGCTCAGAAAGTGACAGCGACAATATTAGGAGTGAAAAAGATCAATTAAGCCCATCGAGCTGATTTGTGAAGCTGATTAAATTAGGAGCCTCCCTGGGGGCAGATTCTCGCTCAGGTTGACAGGCCTGCTGCCAGCAGTGCTGTGGGGGTACTTGCTAGCCCCCAGGTGGAGTGGGGCCGCTTTGAAGGGCTCTGTGCATGGAGAGGGGGGACAGGAAACTGAGAAAGCACAGCCCCTGGTCTCTTTTCTCTACGGTTTCTCCAGGAATCACCCCAGCAAACCTGAGTCACCAGACAGGTTGGCCTGACTTTAGAATAAGACACTAGGCCTTAGCGAGGTTAGGAGAACTGGATGCGGTCACCCAGTTGGCAGGTGGAGGTAAGTGGTGGAGCTGGAGCTGGAACCTGGGACGTTTATGCCCTCTGTGTTTTGTTCCATCCTCTGGTTTATCTGCTCCTACTTCTGATTCAGCGTCCTGGTTGTCTCTTTCTTCACTTTTCGAGGCTCAAGGCTCTCCCCCAACCCCCATCCCCCTCCTCCCTTGGCTAGATACAATCAGATTATCTCTCCAGTAACCTGACCCCTCTGCCTTGGCCTCAGGTCTCTCTTTCATGGCTTGTCCCCAGGGCAGCTCTGGCCAGAATATCCTGTATTTCAGAATCCACCTCATTCTCCTGGTCCCTGGGTGAGGGCTGGGGGGAGCACAGTTTGGACAAAGGCTCTTGTGTGTGCAGGGAAAATGGAGCCCGGGGAAGTTACCAAAGTGAGGTCAGCATTTGCAGAGTGCAGGAGTAGAGAGGGCCTTGAATGCCAGCCTGAAGAATTTGGTCTTCCTCAAACACCACTTTTAATGGCAACAGCACAGGGAGAACCCCCAAGGACCAGGTAATCATGGTCCGTGTTTCTGGGTGGAAAGGAGGGCCATATGCAGGTGGCATCACTTGGAGCCACAGAGGCCCAGGATGGAGCACCGATACATAGGTGAAAGGGATGGAAATAGGAGGGCTTCTTAGCAGATGGGGCCTTGGTGCTGGGTCAGGAAAGGGTCAGAGAAGCCTGGAGGGAGAGAGTATTTCCCTTAGCTCCTGGCCAGAGATGGGGTGCAGAGCTGGGGAGAGGAACTGACCCTCAGAAAGTGCCTGGTATCTTATACTCAGGCCTGCTTCTTCCTTAGAGCAAATCTGTGCCAAATCTATAATCAATTTAAAAACACATACAAGCAAAACAGGCTCAGAGTCACGTAGCCACCAGTGGTATTTAGGATTCACACCCCAAGTCTGTGGGACTTCAGGGTCTGGGATCCTTTTATGGGCTAATTGCAAAAATGGAAGTTTTGGAAGTCTGGGGCAGAGTCAAAGAGACTTGCAAGCTTTGAAAGACAGGATGCCATGGTGATTAGGGGCCTAGTGTCAACTTAAAAAAACAGTCAAAATGTAAAGGTCGAGAATTATGTTTCATTTGGTGGAAATTTTTAGGACTTAAGCCTGGGAGACAGCATCTCAACTAACCCTGACAGAAACGCTCTAAGGAGATGGAGAGGGGAGGAGCCAGGTTATACAGAAGTTTTGCAACAAAGGGCAGGTAATCTGAACATCAGAAGATTATAGAAAAGCAGATATCTCAAATTAAAGAATTTAGCGCTTGCCTATGTATGGGAAGATGCAAGTGTCTGGGCCCACAGATCAGTCCTTTCATACGCATCTCAGCTATCCGGGGACAGGATCCTGCGGTTTTCACAAGCTGGGTTCCTCAGTGCTCACAGTGGGGAGCAGCTGCAGTCCTGCTGGCTGTCAGATCGCCTTCCTGAGTGCCCTCAGGGTTCAGGAGTTCACTTTTGAAGGGCCGGAATTGCTGATGACTGTGAAACCCTTGTTTACTGATACAGCAGGGAATAAATACCCCATTTCTCACCTGGTTTGAAATCAGACTGGGCCCACTGTCCTGGCTCTGCAGCATGCTTGCTCTTTGGCCTTGGCCAAAGTTGGTCTTGCAATCAGGGCCCTGCAATCAGCTGGTCTCTTCGTGCCTTCCCCCCGTAAAATGGGGATAATAATAGTACCTACCTCTCAGGGTTGTTATGGGATTAAATGAATGGACACAGATGGAAAATTCAGAACAGTGCCCATCGCTCAATAAGAGTTGGCCTCTGTTACTTGGGATGGAGACAGGATGCAGGATGCAGGCCAGGCTGGGGAAGGCTCAGTGATGCGTAGATCTCTAAGCTGGTGCGCAGAGCTCTCTCTGCATCTCTTTACCATCCAGCTCTGCGGGACTGAACTGGTGGGTCCAGCATCTCTCAGGGAGGGGAAATGACTCATCCAGCTCCAGAGTTGAGTTCTGCAGCTTCTTTCCATTTAGTAGAAGACCGAGAAACCGGGGCTCAGACATGTGGCAAATCTGCCCAGTGACATGGGGTGAGTTGACCCTGGAGCCTTATCTAGGCCCAGATTCCTGAATTCTGGTCCAGGGTCTCCACTTGGCCCCTATAGTGAGTTTAATTTTTTCCAGGCAAACACCACCCTCATGGCAGAAACACTTTCCCCGTAATCTTATTTGTAATTGCTAATGAGAAGCAGGGCTGTTCTCCATTGCTGAACCTCGTGTTCATCTCTAATTTGTTTCACCAGAGGCTGGGACTGAGGCTTCTGCCATCTCTGTGAAATATTAGCAATTATTTCTCAATTACTTCCTAACTGGAAAAGAACTCTTGGAGATGGGGCTCTGGAAGCTGGAAGAAGCCATAAGGATGATTTTTTTTTTTTTTAAATCTGACATGAACTTTGAAAGGCACACATGCCCTATCATCCCCACTCCAACCTGAGGGTTACAGTGGATGGCATATGACTCTCTTCTCCTCTCCTTTCACACATGGCCTCCAGCTCAGCTCGGCTTCTGAGAACATTCTGAGCTCTCAGATACTGCAGAGGAGTGGAGAAGGCGGGCAGGAGAAGATGCTTTGTTGTAGCTGCAGCAAATGGCAACTCCATCCCTATAGCTTGGATGGCAGGCCTTAGGATCACCCTTGGCTCTTTCTCCCACACTACAAAACCAATCCATTAACAAATCCCTTTGGCTCTGCCTTCAGAATACATTCAGAATCTTGACATTTCCCACCATCTCCAGTGCATCCATCCTAGTCCAAGCCAACATTAGCTCTCTCTTAGATTGTATCAATCACATCCTAACTAGTCTTCCTGACCTCACTCTTCTCCCCCGCAGGCCACCCAGGAGGCTGAGTGACTGTTTCAAAATTCCGTTTTAATATGATCATTTGACCTTCTAGCTACGGTGCTTTGTATTTTTATTTTTAGTTATTAAAAGATTTGATGGAATATCATTTAACTATTGCCATTTTTGTTTTTTTTTTCACTGAAGTATAGTTGATTTACATGTTATGTAGTTTCTGATGCGCAGAAAAGTGATTCAAATACACACACACACACGTTCAGTCACTAAGTTGTATCTGACTCCTTGCGATCCCATGGATTGTAGCCTGTCAGGCTCCCCTGCTCATGGAATTTTTCAGGTAAGAATACTGGAGTGGGTTACCATTTCCTCCTCCAGGGTATCTTCCCAGCTCAGGGATAGAACCTATGTCTCTTGTGTTTCCTGTGTTGGCAGGCAGGTTCTTTACCACTAGCTATTCTTTTTCAGACTCAGTTCCATTATAGGTTATCACAAGGCATTGAACATAGTTCCCTGTGCTATACAATGGAGAAGGCAATGTCACCCCACTCCAGTATTCTTGCCTGGAAAATCCCATGGACGGAGGAGCCTGGTGGGCTGCAGTCCATGGGGTCGCTAAGAGTTGGGCATGACTGAGCGACTTCACTTTCACTTTCATGCATTGGAGAAGGAAATGGCAACCCACTCCAGTGTTCTTGCTTGGAGAATCCCAGGGACGGGGGAGCCTGGTGGGCTGCCATCTCTGGGGTCGCACAGAGTCGGACACGACTGAAGCGACTTAGCAGCAGCAGCAGTGCTATACAATAGTACCTCGTTGGTTATCTGTCTTACGTCTAGAGGTGTGTATCTGTTAATCCCAAACTCCTAATTTATCCCTCCCCGCGTTCCTCTTCGGTAACCATGAGTTTGTTTTATATGTTTGTGAGTCTGTTTCTGATTTGTAAATAAGCTTATTGGTGTCATTTCTTTAGATCCACGTATGTGATATCATGTAATATTTGTCTTTCTCTGAGTTACCTCATTTTGTCTGATTATCTCTAGATCCATCCATGTTGTTGCAAATGGCATTATTTCATTCTTTGTATGGCTGAGAACTTTTCCATTATCTATATCAATATATACCTCACATATTCTTGATCTGTTCATCTGCTGATGGGCTTAGGTGACTTCCATGTCCTGGCTATTGTAAATACTGCTGCTATAAACACTGGGGTATGTGTATCTTTTCAAATTACAGTTTTCATCTTTTCTGGATATATGCACAGGAGTGGGATTGCTGGATCATATGGTACTTCTATTTTCAGTTTTATAAGGAGCCTCCGTACTCTTCTCCATAGTGGTTTCGTCAATTTACATCCCTACCAACAGCGTAGGAGGGTTTCCTTTTCTCCACACCCTGTCCAGCATTTAGTATTTGTAGACTTTTTGATGATGGTCATTCTGACCAATGTGAGGTAGGACCTCATTAGTTTTGCTTTGCATTTCTCTAATAATTAGTGATGTTGAGCATCTTTTTATGTGCCTGTTGGCCATCTGAATGTCTTTTTTTAGAAAAATATGTATTTAGATCTTTCCATTTCTTGACTGAATTGTTTGTTTGTTTTGATATTGAGCTATATAAGCTGACTATATATTTGGAAAATTAAGCCATCGTCAGTCACATCATTTGCAAATATTTTCTACCATTCCATAGGTTGTCTTTTCATTTTGTTTATGGTTTCCTTTGCTGTGCAAAAGCTTTTAAGTTTAATTAGGTCACAGTTGTTTATTTTCCCTTTTGTTTTCATTACTCTAAGAGATGCATCCAAAATGATCTTGCTGTGATTTATTTCAAAGACTGTTCTGCCTATGTTTTCCTCTAGGGATTTTATAGAATCTGGTCTTATATTTTAGGGTTTTAATCCATTCTGGGTTTATTTTTGTATATGGTGTTAGAGAGTATTCTAGTTTCATTCTTTTATATATAGCTGTTCAGTTTTCCCAAAACCACTTACTGAAGAAATTGTCTTTCCTCCATTATATATTCTTGCCTCCTTTGTTATAGATTAATTGACCATAAGCATGTGAATTTACCTCTGGGCTACCTGTCTGGCTCCATTGATTTAGTGTCTGTTTCTGTGCCAGTATCATACTATTTTGATTATTGTGGCTTTCTAATATAGTCTGAATTCAGAGATTGTGATTCCTCCAGCTCTGTCCTTCTTTCTTAGGGATTGTTTTGGCTATTTGGGGTCTTTTGTGTTTCCATATAGATTTTAATTTTTTTTTTTGTTTCAGTTCTGAAATGAAAAATGCTGTTGGTAATTTGATAGGGATTGCACTGAATTTGTAGATTGCCTTGGGTGGTATGATCATTTTAACAATACTGATTCTTCCAATCCAAGAACATGATGTATCTTTCCATCTATTTGTGTGGTCTTCAATATCTTTTACTAGCGTCTTATAGTTTTCAGAATACATGTCCTTTGCCTCTTAGGTTTATTCCTAGGTATTTTATTCTTTCTAATGAGATGATAAATAAGATTGCTTCCTTAACTTCTCTTTTTGATATTTCATTGTTAGTGTATCTCCACAGATCATGGGTTGGCTTCTTGCTAGCGGGCTGTGTATGTATGCACACGCTTGCACACCAATGCACGCTAAGTGAGTGCAGTAAGGGAGGGGAAGGGCAGCGGTTAGCAGGTGCCCATGTGCCAGACACATGCTAGCACCCATGCTGTCCTCTAGCGTACCTGCCTGGTTGGTTCTAATGATATCCTCATTTAGCCCCAAGGCTCGGCCAGTCTAGGATTCACTCAAGGAGCAAAACCTGGGGTTCTAGAGCGCATCGCTCTGGCCCTGATCCTGGCCCAGTGTTCTGCCACGCCACTCCACTTCCGTGGCTGCCGCGGGACAGCTGTGGTAGACTGTTGTACACCAGGGCCAACTCCAGCCTGCGGCCTGTTTTGGCAGGGCCTTGGAACGCAAAATGATTTTCACATTTCTAGCATGTTGTAAAAATGAGCATTAAGTGACAGAGAAAGAATGGCTGGCGAAGTGTACCATTCTCACCTTCTGGCCTTTTTCCGAGTAAGTTTGAGGATCCCTGGCGTAGGATCCTGCGGACCGAGGAGGGTTCTTTGGGCCTACATCCTCATCCTCCCTGCTTGGCTGTCCCAGTGTCTCCTGTGAGCAGGAGCTGTGTGCCAGTCTCTGGCCCCGGCAGTGACACAGTTAGAAGTGATCCTCCCAAGGCTGCCGCTGCTTAGGACCACTGCTGCAAAGGAGGCAGCCAAAATCCGACACCACCGCTTTAATCTTGGGGATATCCGTGCCCAGGGAAAAGCCCACTGGTTCCCTGGTTGGTTTTCTAGGGCGAAGGGCTTTTTCTTCTAGGTGGGGTCTAGTGCACCACTGTGTGGAAGGCAATGATCTTCAACATCTTGCATGATTCCCCTGCAAACTAGAAGCCACCAAATGTCGCTCCAGCCACTCAGCCCCATGTGCCAGGCGTTGTCCCAGGCACAGTGGAGGAAAGGGTAGTCTGTGCTGACCTACAGAGTTAGTCTGGGAGGACAGGGCTGGCCACAAGACAGGTATCCACGTGGGGGCTGGGGGAGACAGTGCTGAGAGAACTAGAGAGGGGCAGGCCAGCAAATGCTTCTTGGAGGAGGTGACACCTGTCCCGCCATCGTGAAAAATGAGGCGTAAAGCTGACCACGGGAGGGGAATGCAGAAGGTGGTGGTGGCAAGGCAAAGCGCCAAGGAGATCGCAGCAGCAGCCTGGCGTCGCGGAGCGCAGAGGGGCCGGCCGAGGGTGGGCTCGAGACTGTAGGTGTCACCAGAGGCGCGGCTTTGGGGCCGCGGGCCTGCCCGGCCCGCCCCGCGGTCTGTGAGGCCATTGTCTGCGCCCGGCGCCGCCGCCTTGGCAGCAGAACGTGACATCTGGTGACTAATGGTCGCGGCCGCGCGCCGCGCTCCTCCCTCCTGCAGCGCCCCGGGCGCAGCTGCCGGGCTGCCTGCCCCTCCCTTCCGCTCGGCGGGCGGCGGACCTAGGCCGCCCAGGACACGGGCCGGCTCTCCACCGGCCAAGGCCGCCGCCCCGCCGCGGGAGCGCGCACGAGCGTCTCCGAGCGCGCGCCCGTGGCTGCCGGTGTGCACGCAGCTCCCCTCTGGGGCAGTGGGCCATTTCTGCGTGCAAACACGCGCCGCTCTGAAGTGCACGTGCACATGCATTAACACACATGTGCGCACTCACACACACGAGCTCACGGTCACACCGTGCTGTCACACGTTTTAAGCCTGTCGCTCATTCATGCGATTCACAGAAGCGCACGTGAGAACTGAGCACACGGTGCGCACTCCCAGGCTGACCTACAGCACATCTCTGCTTGGGCTCACAGAGGGACAGGCATCACTGTGGACTCTGCGGCCGTGCCCTGCTCACACGCTCATATGTAGGAACACATACGAACACACACACGGTCGTGTCCGTGCACACTCAAGAGGCAGGGCCAGGTGCCATCCTCGTCCTTGCCAAAGGCTGAGGGGACGTGAGACCTAATTCAATTCCTAGACAAGATCTAAACTAGACTAGCCACCCAATGTTTACACTATTTGTACATTAGCTGTCTATGTTAAAAACCTAGGGGTTTCACATAAAGAATTTCTGAATTTCGTTGCAAAACCAGAAGATCTGGCAATTCGAGGTCTGTGGCCTGTTTCAGGTGACCATGGGACTTCCCTGGTGGCTCAGTGGGTAAAGAATCCGCCTGCAGAGCTGGAGACCCAGGTTCAATCCCTGGGTCAGTAAGATCCCCTGGAGAAGGGAATGGCAGCCCACCCCAGTATTCTTTCCTGGAGAATCCCATGGACAGAGGAGCCTGGCGGGCTGACGTTCATAGATAGGGGCGCAAAGAGTTCAGACACAACTGAGTGACTAACACATCTGGGGACCATAATGGTTTGGGGCTGAACCACAGGGGTCCTCTCAGGCCGCACTTTCCCCCCTCAACTTTCCCTCCACCCCCAGTGGGTATTTAAGGTTGCCATGCATTGGAGAAGGAAATGGCAACCCACTCCAGTGTTCTTGCCTGGAGAATCCCAGGGACGAGGGAGCCTGGTGGGCTGCCATCTATGGGGTCGCACAGAGTCGGACACGACTGAAGCGACTTAGCAGCAGCAGCAGCAGCAGCAGCAGCAGCAGCAGCAGCAGCAGCAGCCCCAGCAGCCCAGGTGAGAGTCTGGGGAGCCCTTGTCGGCTAATCAGCAATTCCAGCCTGGACACCCAGCCCTGCCTTTGGGGCCTGAGCTAGGAGCAGGAGGTCCTTGGTTCTCCTGAGCTGCTTTGACCCTGATACCCGCAATGAAGAGACTCTCCCCACTGCCAGTGATGTGCAAAGTCCCTGCAGTATGTGTAGTACCTTCTTTGTGGAAGGACTATTTGGTCCTACTGCAAGGAGGGGGTCACTGCTTTTGTCTTATAGTTAAAAACGCTGACCTGGTCAGGTGGTACTACTACCTGCTCACGAAGCTCGAGTGGGGTGGGTGGGGGTGCCACTGTTGAGGAATCACTGGGGTCGGAGGGGGAGGGCCTGTGAAGTAGGATGTCTGCTTTCTGAACCCTGAAGCCCATCTCCTGCCTGGTTCTGGCTTGTCTGTCTCCCTTCTTCAATAAGGATCTCCCTTTTTCTCTAGCCTCTGCCCTGAGTCGCAGAAGGAGAGGCCAGTTCCTAAGTTTCATGGCTTATCTGCCTAATATCGAGCTCTGGTTAAACCAGCATGCACCGCCACTAACCCTAGCAAATCCCATCCACCTCTGGCGTCATCTCATCCATCCACCCAAGGGTGCTTGCAACCTCTGTGGGTTAATACCCTACCTGATGGCTCACTTGAGCCCCAGTCCCTCTCGTCCTTCTCCCACTGGAAGTCTGCAGGCCCTTAACTCCCAGCATGTCAGCAGCCAGTCCATCAAGTGGGGTGACAAAGTGGTCATGGCCTGAGCTTGGACCCCAGTTCACCTACTTCTTGCTGTGTGGTTCTGGATGAGTAATTTAACTTCTCTGTGCCTGTTTCCTCCTTAGTAAACTGAAGACCATAATAGTTTCTTCTGAGAAGGTTGCCAGATGTGGATTAACGGAGGAAATCGATTTTGGTGCCCAACACAGAGTGAGTAAACACAACACTTATGAACTCTGCTCCTATGCTGCCTCTTTCTCTTATCGCCCCTGCCCTTGGTAGGTTTTTACTTTCACGGACACAAACCTGGTCTTCCCAGGTAGCTCAGTGGCAAAGAATCTGCCTGCCAATGCAGGAGACAGAGGAGACTCAGGAGAGGTGGGTTCAATCCCTGGGTCAGGAAGGTCCCCTGGAATAGGAAATGGCAACCTGCTCCAGTATTCTTGCCTGGAAAGTGCCATAGACAGAGGAGCCTGGTGGGCTACAGTCCATGGGGTCACAAAGAGTCGGACACGATTCAGCACACACGGAAAACAAACCTGAGGCACACAAACCTGCCTCCTGAGGATTATACCTGCTCCTTTTCTGGCATCGTGCCCACATCCATCCCTACCGCTCGACCTCCAGACTGTTCTGGAGTCTGCTCTCCTCTCCACCCAAGTTGCCTCTGCTCTAGTTTGGTTTAATGTCACACCTGGCCTGCACAACTGTGATCCCTAATCACAGGTGCTGAAGGCACCTCACATGTGATTCCAGCAAATTGTGCCTTTGAAATGCAAACTGCATTACTCGGAAG
Source organism: Oreotragus oreotragus (assembly GCA_006410675.1). Lineage (NCBI taxonomy): Eukaryota > Metazoa > Chordata > Mammalia > Artiodactyla > Bovidae > Oreotragus > Oreotragus oreotragus. Next base: position 3,683 of record SJYX01005855.1, on the reverse strand, counting down.
GGACCTATCAGCTCCTTGACTTAGCCTGGCAGTTGAGTAAGTGGTTACCCATGCCCTAGCGTCCCCCTCCCGGGGAAGGCAATGGCACCCCACCCCAGTACTCTTGCCTGGAAAATCCAATGGACGGAGTAGCCTGGTGGGCTGCAGTCCATGGGGTCGCTAACAGTCGGACAGACTGAGCGACTTCACTTTCACTTTTCTCTTTCATGCATTGGAGAAGGAAATGGCAACCTACTCCAGTATTCTTGCCTGGAGAATCCCAGGGACGGGGGAGCCTGGTGGGCTGCCATCTATGGGGTCACGCAGAGTCGGACACAACTGAAGTGACTTGGCAGCAGCAGCAGCAGCATCCCCCTCCACCTCGCCCCTGCTCCCACCATGGGTGGTTGAAGGCATGAGATATGGGTCTAGAGTGGAGTGTTAGGAAGTGAAGCTAGAATGTGCTTTTTCTCTCAGGAGTCTGTTAGGACCTTGCCCTCAGCAGCCAGTGGTTCCCGCATCCCCAGTCCAGCAGACACACTTTCCCCACTCCATGCTTTTGCTCAAGCTATAACTTCTGCCTGGAAGACCCCTCTCCTCAACTCCAACTTGCTTTTCCATCCTGAGCCCACCTCTCCAGCCCCTCCCTTGGTCCCTCCCTCCCTGTTTAGTTAGTATTTCTCCCCATGTTCTCAGAACACTCTCTGCATTGCTCTAAGGTTCCATTTACCTTGTTTATTGTGTTTATTATGTTTCTCTGTTTACATGTCACCTGGGTCAGTGCTTCTCAACTTTTTGTGCACAAGAATCACTCGGGATCTTGTCCAGATGCAGACTGCATTCAGTAGATCCAGGAAGGAGTCCAAGTCTCTGTGTTTCTAACAAGCTCCCTGGTACACTGATGTTGCTGGTTCCAGACCATATCTGGAATGACAATAACTGAGAAGGTGAGTCCTGAGAGGCAGTGACTTGCTCTCAGTTCATCTTGTTATCTGTGGTATGAAGCTGGCAAGTGCAGAAACAAATAAACGCTTGATGAAATGAGGAAATGAGTGAGTGAATGAATGAAAGCATCTCAGACAGTTGTGAGTGTCAGGAGGAGCTGATGTCTGAATTGGATCCTTAGGGAGGGGTAGAAGGTATCCAGGTAAAGAGGGCCATGGTGGATTGAGATCTTCCAGGATAGGGGCACAGAGATGTGAAAGGCATGAGTGCAGGATAACGTGGGAATGGAACACTTGAAGTTCAAGAAGTTGGGAGGGGCCAGGTCACTAATGGCCAGGGGATACCAAGCTGGCAGGGGGGGATAGTGGTCTTTATATTATCCCAGATCCTCTGGGAGATGGTGTGGTTGAAACTGTGGGCCACTCCTGCAGCAGGATAGGAACTGATAACAGAGAGGAGCCCATTTGGCTCAGTGGTAAAGAATCCACCTACCAGTGTAGGAGAGGCAGGAGACTCTGGAGAGGAGACTCAGTGTAGGAGAGGCAGGAGACCCTGGGTCAAGAAGATCCCCGGGAGAAGGGAATGGCAACTCACTCCAGTATTCTTGCCCAGGGAGTCCCATGGACGGAGGAGCCTGGTGGGCTACTGTCCAGGGGGTCATAAAAGAGTCAGACATGGCTGAGCACAAGCACACAGAAGGAGATGCAAGGCCAAGCAGTCACTTAGAGGGCTCTCTATTCATTGGCCAAGAGCTCAGGTCGTGGCAGTGAGGATGAAGACAGGGGCACAGATTCAAGTGAAATTGAAGAGGAAGAACAGAAAAGACTGCCGACTGATTGGAAAGGAGGGTGCAGGAAAGCCTTCCCCCTTTGCTGGGAGGAACCTGGGTGAGCGCTGGTGCCATTGACTGAGGCTGGAGTGAAAGAAGAGGAGGTGGTTTGGGGAGAAGGATGAGGAGTTTAATTTCACTGTTGGCTGGGTGTGAAGTACCCAGGGGCGTCCACAGCATATGTGTCAGGAACTCCTGAGAGCGACCAGGGCTGGAGATGACAGGACGGGAGGCATCGGCTGCCAGATGCTCACTGAAGTTTTGGGAGAGAATGAGATATCGGGGGAAATTTTCTAGTAAGAAGAGAAGGAGTTCGAGAGGGACCCTGGAGGAAAACCGTTCATTTAAAGAGCAGGAATTAATGACACCCTGTTAGAGATAAAATGAGAATTGAAAACATTTACAATAGCAACAAAAAAAGGTTTAAAAATCTTAGGAATAAATGTAACAAGAAATGTGCAAAATCTAAGTGGAGAAAGCATTAAAATGCTTCCAAGGGACAGAAAAACATTTGAATAAAAGTTTTGGATAGGAAAATTCACATCATAAAATTGTCCATTCTCCCTCAGATAATTTAGAATTTAATAGGATTCTCCATAAAAACAAAGACTTTGTTGATTTTTAGACTGATTCTCAAGTTCATATGGAAGAATAAACAAGTATTGAAAAGACAGTTCTCCATGGCCGTCTCATGTTTTGGGTGAGCAGCAGCAGTAATTAGCTTTTTCCCAGACTGTCTCTTCAGGGATGCTCGTGTAGTGAATTCCCTTGAAAAATAGAGGTAATGACTCCCTCTGGATAACTTTGTTTATTGGTCAGTATAATAAATATGAAGTCTTCTTCTGGAGCAAAACCCAGGCAGGCTTACTGTCCATTATGAAAGATTTAGGTTCCCTAAACTCAAGATGGAATTCCAGCTGAGCTATTAAAAACCCCCAAATATGACGCTGTTAAAGCGCTGCACTCAATATGTTAGCAAATTTCGAAAACTCAACAGTGGCCTCAGGGCTGGAAAAAGTCAATTTGCTTCCCAATCCCAAAGAAGGGCAATGCTGGAGAATGTTCGAATTACTATACAATTGTGCTCATCTCAAATGCTAGCAAAGTAATGCTCAAAATCCTTCAAGTTAGGCTTCAGCAATACACGAACTGAGACCTTCCAGGTGTACAAGCTGGATTTCAAAAAGGCAGAGGAACCAGAGAACCAATTGCCAACATTTTTTGTATCATGGAGAAAAAGTAAATTGCAGAAAAATATCTACTTCTGCTTCCTTGACTGTGCTAAAACCTTTGACTGTGTGGATCACAACAAACTGTGGAAAATTCTTAAAGAGATGGGAATACCAGACCACCTTACCTGTCTCCTGAGAGATCTGGATGTGGGTCAAGAAGCAATAGTTAGAACCAGACATGGAACAAAAGACTGGTTCAAAATTGGGAAAGAAGTACATCAAGGCTGTATATTGTCATCCTGGTTATTTAACTTATATGCAGAGTACATCATGCAAAATGCCAGTCTGGATGAATCACAAGGTGGAATCAAGATTGTCGGGCAAAATTTCAACACCCTCGGATATGCACATGATAACACTCTAATGGCAGAAAGTGAAGAGGAACTAAAGAGCCTCTTGATGAAAGTGAAAGAGGAAAGTGAAAAAGCTGGCTTAAAACTCAATATTCAAAAAACTAAAATCTTGGCATTCACACCCATTCAGTTCAGTCACTCAGTCGTGTCTGACTCTTTGCGACCCCATGAATCATAGCACACCAGGCCTCCCTGTCCATCACCAACTCCCGGAGTTCACTCAGACTCATGTCCATTGAGTCGGTGATGCCATCCAGACATCTCATCCTCTGTTGTCCCCTTCTCCTCCTGCCCCCAATCCCTCCCAGCATCAGGGTCTTTTCCAATAAGTCAACTCTTCGCATG
>SJYX01005854.1:0-15582 GCA_006410675.1 Oreotragus oreotragus | reverse complement strand
GGAAGGGGTGATTTCCCCCGAGACGCCACAGTGGTCAAGGGCCTCATCTCGCCTGCAGGGGAGAATCTCGTGGTTTTTCTCGAGATTGTGGCATGCTCCTCTTGATTACAACTGGGATCTCAGGGACCTGCCCCTGTGGCCACAGCTAAGCCCAGTCTCCATGCGACTTGCCAGGGGCCTCTCAGTATTCCTCCCCAGTCGGTGTCGGGTCTTAAGTCCTTGTCTGGAGCTGAGGCTGGAACCTGAGGTTTCCTCTCCAGTGTAGACATGGATCTTGAAATTCCTCTTGTGTCTCTACAGGGGAGTCAGGCGTCGTCTCCAGTGGAGATGAGCATGTCCGCTTTCCTTCTGAGCTGTAGCAGCAATGTCTGTCTTCCCCTAGAGTTGATCCAGGTTGTGGCTTTCCCTCGAGGTGCCACCAGACTTCCACACGTGCCACCTTGGTGTGAGCCGACACCCTGGGTGATAATCGAGGCAGTGATGGGGAATCAGGTTCATCTGGAGTGAACTGATACATTTGGAGGTATTTTGGAATGGTGGCATGACCCCTGGAGTTCCTCTCAACTCTCAAGTGGAGAACTACTCTTCTTAAGATGAGACGAGAATGCTGGGAATCCTTTCCTGATGCAGCAGGGAAAAGGACCCTGATCTGGAGCTGAGCAGGGGAAAACGGGGCTCCTCTTCAGTTGCAGCGGGACCTTTGGTGTTCCTCTCGAGTGGAGATGGACATGTCGGGGAACTTCTTGAGTTGCAGCAAGGGTTTGAAGGACCCTTTCGAGATTCAAGAGGAAAGAGGTGATTTCCCTCGAGATGCCACAGTGGACAAGGGCTTCATCTTTCCTGGAGGGGAGAACCTCCTGGTTTTTCTCGAGTTGCGGCAGGTTCCTCTTGAATTACAACAGGAACCTCAGGGACCCACTCGTGTGGCCTCAGGAAAGGCCAGTCTCCATGCGAGTTTTGAGGGGTCGCTCGTGATTCCTCTCTAGTCAGTGCTGAGTCCTAAGTCCTCGTGTGGAGCTGAGGCCAGAACTTGAGGTTTCCTCTCCAGTGCTGACATGGATCTTGGGGTTCCTCTGGAGTCTCCACAAGGGAGTCAGGCCTCGTCTCGAGTGGAGACTTACACGTCCGACTTCCTCCTGAGCTGTAGCAGCAGTGTCAGGCTTACCGTCGAGTTGACATAGGGATATGTGGCTTTCCCTCGAGGCTTTCCCACAGGGATGTCACACGGGCCACTGTGGTGTGAATCGACACTAAGGGTGACAGTGGAGGCAGTGCATGGAAATCAGGTTCAACTGGAGTGAACTGAGACATTTGGGTGTCTTTTGGAATTTGGCACGACCCTTGGAGTTCCTCTCGACTTTACTGTGCAGAGCGCCTCTTTTTGATATGCGAAGGGAATGCCAGGAATCCTTTCCTGTCGAAGCAGGGAAAGGAACCCTCATCTCAAGCTGAGGAGGGGAAATGGGGCTCCTCTTGAGTTGTGGCCGGACCCTCAGTATTCCTCTCGAGTGGAGATGGCTATGTCAGGGAACTTCTTGACTTGCAGCAAGACCCTTTCAAGGTTCAAGAAGGAAAGTGTGATTTCCCTCGAGATGCTACAGTGGAAAAGGGCCTTATCTCGCCTGTAGAGGAGAAGCTCCTGGTTTTTCTCGAGTTGCAGCAGGTTCCGCTCAAGTTATGATAGGGACCTCAGAGACCCGCTCCTGTGGCCTCAGGAAAGGCCAGTCTCAATGTGAATTGCAAAGGGCCTCTCAGGATTCCACTTCAGTCGGTGCCGTGTCCTAAGTCCTCATCTGGAGCAAAGGCCGAAACCTGACTTTTCCACTCCAGTGCTGACATGGATCTTGGGGTACCTCTGGAGTCTCCACAGTAGAGTCAGGTCTCAACTTGAGTGGAGACATGCACGTCCGCTTCCCTCCCAAGCTGTAGCATCAGTGTAAATCTTACCATAGAGTTGCCACAGGGATCTGTGGCTTTCCCTCGAGGCTTTCTGACAGGGCTGTCACACGTGCCACCATGGTGTAAATCGATACTCGGAGTGACAATCGTGGCAGTGCAGGGAAATCATGTTCATGTGGTCTGGACTGAGACATCTGGGCATCTTTTGGAAAGGTGCCAAGATCCTTGGGGTTCCTCTCCACTTTCCTGTGGAGAGTGCTTCCTCTTGAGATGTGACAGGAACGCTGGGAATTCTTTCCTGACGAAACAGGGAAATGAACCCTCATCTTGAGCTGAGGAGAGGTAAACGGGGCTCCGCTTAGTTGTGGCGGGACGCTCGGTGTTCCTCTCGCATGAAGACGGGTATGTCGGTGAACTTCTTGAGTTGCAGCAAGGGTGTGAAGGACCCTGTTGAGGTTCAAGAGGGAAGGTGTGATTTCCCTCCAGATGCCACAGCTGGAAAAGGGCCTCATCTCGCCTGGAGGGGAGAAACCCCTAGTTTTTCTCAAGTGGCAGTAGGTTCCTCTCGAGTTAAGACAGGGACCTCAGGGACCCGCTCTTGTGTCATCAAGAAAGGCCAGTCTCCATTCGATTTGCTAGGGGACTCTTGGGATTCCACTCGAGTTGGTGCCACGTCCTAAGTCCTCATCTGGAGCCAAGGCTGGAACTAAGGTTTCCACTCCAGTGCTGACATGGATCTTGGGGTACAACTGGAGTCTCCACAGTAGAGTCAGGTCTCAACTTGAGTGGAGACATGCACGTCCGCTTCCCTCCCAAGCTGTAGCATCAGTGTAAATCTTACCATAGAGTTGCCACAGGGATCTGTGGCTTTCCCTCGAGGCTTTCTGACAGGGCTGTCACACGTGCCACCATGGTGTAAATCGATACTCGGAGTGACAATCGTGGCAGTGCAGGGAAATCATGTTCATGTGGTCTGGACTGAGACATCTGGGCATCTTTTGGAAAGGTGCCAAGATCCTTGGGGTTCCTCTCCACTTTCCTGTGGAGAGTGCTTCCTCTTGAGATGTGACAGGAACGCTGGGAATTCTTTCCTGACGAAACAGGGAAATGAACCCTCATCTTGAGCTGAGGAGAGGTAAACGGGGCTCCGCTTAGTTGTGGCGGGACGCTCGGTGTTCCTCTCGCATGAAGACGGGTATGTCGGTGAACTTCTTGAGTTGCAGCAAGGGTGTGAAGGACCCTGTTGAGGTTCAAGAGGGAAGGTGTGATTTCCCTCCAGATGCCACAGCTGGAAAAGGGCCTCATCTCGCCTGGAGGGGAGAAACCCCTAGTTTTTCTCAAGTGGCAGTAGGTTCCTCTCGAGTTAAGACAGGGACCTCAGGGACCCGCTCTTGTGTCATCAAGAAAGGCCAGTCTCCATTCGATTTGCTAGGGGACTCTTGGGATTCCACTCGAGTTGGTGCCACGTCCTAAGTCCTCATCTGGAGCCAAGGCTGGAACTAAGGTTTCCACTCCAGTGCTGACATGGATCTTGGGGTACAACTGGAGTCTCCACAGGGGAGTCAGGTCTCGTCCCGAGTGGAGACATGCACGTCCGCTTTCCTCCCGAGCTGTAGCAGCAGTGTAAGGCCTACCATCGAGTTTCCACAGGGATAAGTGGCTTTCCCTCGAGGCTTTCCCACAGGGCTGTCACAAGTGCCACCATGGTGTGAGTCGATACGTGAGGTGACAGTCAAGGCAGTGAAGGGAAATCAGGTTCATCTGCAGTGGACTGACACATTTGGGCGTCTTTTGGAATGGTGGTACTACCCCTGGAGAGTCTCCTGAATTTCCTGTGGGGAGCGCCTCCTCTTGAGATGCAACGGGAACATCGTGAATCCTTTCTCAACGAAGCAGGGCAAGGAACCCTCATCTCGAGGTGAGGAGGGCAAAACGGGGCTCCTCTTGAGTTGCGGCCTGACCCTCGGTGTTCCTCTCGAGTGAAGACGGGTATGTCGGACAACTTCTTGAGTTGCAGCAAGGGTGTGAAGGACTCTGTCGAGATTCAAGAGGGAAGGTGTGATTTCCCTTTAGATGCTGCAGTGGAAAAGGGCCTTATCTCGCCTGAAGGGGAGAACCTCCTTATTTTTCTCGAGTTGCGGCAGGTTCCTCTTGAGTTACGACGGAGACCTCAGGGACCCGTTCGTGTGGCCTCAGGAAAGGCCAGTATCCGTGCGAGTTGAGGGGCTGCTCGGGTTTTCACTCCATTCGGTGCCAGGTTCTAAGTCCTCATCTGGAGCCAAGGCCGGAAACTGAGGTTTCCTCTCCCGTGCTGACATGGAACTTGAGGTTCCTCTGAAGTCTCCACAGGGGAGTCAGGCATCATCTTGAGTGGAGACAGGCACGTTGGCTTTCCTCCTAAGCTGTAGCAGCAGTGTCAGGCTTCCCATTGAGTTGACACAGGGATATGTGGCTTTCCCTAGTGGTGACACAGGGCTGTCTCACAGGCTTCCATGGTGTGAGTTGATACTCTGGGTGACAGTCGAGGCAGTGGAGGAAAATCAGGTTCATCTGAAGTGGACTGTGATATTTGGGGGTCTTTTGGAATGGTGGTAGAACCCCTAGAGTTCCTCTCGATATTCCTGTGGAAAGCGCCTCCTCTTGAGATGCGACAGGAATGCCGGGAATCCTTTCCAGGCGAAGCAGGGAAAGGAAACCTCAGCTCGAGCTGAGGAGGGGGAGACGGGGCTCCGCTTGAGTTGTGGCAGGACCCTCGGTGTTCCTCTCGAGTGAACATGGGTATGTCGTTGAACTTCTTGAGTTGCAGCAAGGGTGTGAAGGACCCTGTTGAGGTTCCAGCCGGAAGTTGTGATTTCCCTTTAGACGATGCAGTGAAAAAGGGCCTCATCTCGCCTGGAGGGGAGAACTTCCTGGTTTTTCTCGAGTTGCAGCATGTTCCTCTCGAGTTACGACTGGGACCTCAGATACCCACTTGTGTGGCCTTAGGAATGGCCAGTCTCTATGTGAGTTGTGAGGGGCCTCATGGGATTCCTCCCCAGACGGTGCTCAGTCCCAAGACCTCATCTGGAGCCGAGGCTGTAACCTGAGATTTCCTCTCCAGTGCTGACATGGAACTTGGGGTTCCTCTGGAGTCTCCACAGGGGAGTCAGGCCTCATCTCGAGTGGAGACATGTACCTCCGCTTTCCTCCCTAGCTGTAGCAGCAGTGTCAGGCTTCTCATTGAGTTGACATAGGGATCTGTGGTTCTCCCTCATGGTGACACAGGGCTATCACATGTGCCACCATGGTGTCAGTCGATACTCGGAGTGACAGTGGAGGCAGTGCAGGGAAATCAGGTTCATCTGGATTGGACTGAGACTTTTGAGGGTGTTTTGGAATGGTAGCACAAACCCTGGAGTTCCTCTCGACTTTCCTGTGGAGAGCACCTCAATCTGAGATGCGACGGGAATGCCAGGAATCCATTCCCGAAGAAGCAAGGAAAGAAATCTTCATCTCTAGCTGAGGAGGGGGAAACGGGGCTCCTCTTGAGTTGTGGTGGGACACTCAGTGTTCCTTTCGAGTGGAGACGTGTATGTTGGGGAACTTCTTGAGTTACAGCAAGGGTGTGAAGGACGCTTTCGAAGTTCAAGAGGGAAGATGTGATTACCCTCGAGACGCCGCAGTGGAATAGGGCCTCATCACGCCTGGAGTGTGGAAGCTCCTGGTGTTTACTTGAGTTGTGGCAGGTTCCTCTCGAGTTACGATGAGGACCACAGGGACCTGCTCGTGTGGCCTCAGGAAAGGCCAGTCTTCATGCGAGTTGCGAGGGGTCTCTCGGGATTACTCCCCAGTCGTTGTCAGGACCTAAGTACTCGTCTGAAGCCGAGGAAGGAACCTGAGTTTTCTTCTCTAGTGCTCACATGGATTGGGGTACTTCTGGAATCTCCACAGGGGAATCAAGCCTCGTCTCGAGTGGAGACATGCACGTCCGTTTTCCTCCCGAGCTGTAGCAGCAGTGTCAGGCTTCCTGTCGAGTTGACACAGGGATCTGTGGCTTTCCTTCGAGGATTTCCCACAAGGCTGTTACACGTTCCACCATGGTGTCAGTCAATACTCGGGGTGACAATCGAGTCAGTGCAGGGAAATCAGGTTCATCTGGAGTGGACTGAGACATTTGGAGATTTTTTTTGAATTTTGGCACGACCCCTGGAGTTACTCTCGTCTTACCTGTGGAGAGCACCTCCTCTTCAGTTGCGACGGGAAAGCTGGGAATCCTTTCCCAAAGAGGCAGGGAAAGGAACCCATATCTCTCTGAGAAGGGGGAAAGGGGGCTCATCTTGAGTTGTGGCAGGACTCTCGGTTTTGTTCTCGATGAAGATGGATATGTGGGCGAACTTTTTGAGTTGCAGCAAGAGTGTGAAGGACTGTTTCGAGGTTCAAGAGGGAAGTTGTGATTTCCCTCGAGATGCCGCAGTGGAAAAGGGCCTCATCTCGCCTGGAGGGAGAGCTGACGGGGAGCTGGTTTTTCTCGAATTTCTGCAGGTTCCTCTTGAATTACGACTGGCACCACAAGGACCAGCTCGTGTGGCCTCAGGAAAGCACAGTCTCATGCGAGTTCCATGGGGCCTCTCCAGATTCCTCTCCAGTCAGTGTCGGGTCCTAAGTCTTTATCTGGAGCTGAGGCCGGAATCTGAGGTTTACTCTCCAGTGCTGACATGGATCTTGGGGTACCTCTGAAGTCTCCACAGGGGAGTCAGGCCTCATCTCGAGTGAAGACATGCACGTCTGCTTTCCTCCCGAGCTGTAGCAGCAGTTTCAGGCTTCCCATTGAGTTGACACAGGAATCTGAGGCTTCCCCTCGAAGCTTTCCCACAGGGCTGTCACACCTGCCACCGTGGTGTGAGTCGATACTCGGGGTGACAGTCGAGGCAGTGCAGGGAAATCAGGTTCATCTGGAGTGGACTGAGATATGTGGGGGTCTTTTGGAATGGTGGCAGGACCCCTGGAGTTCCTCTAGACTTTCCTTTGGAGAGTGACTCCTCTTGAGATGCAACGGGAACGCTGGGAATCCTTTCCCGATGAAGCAGTGAAAGGAACCCTCATCTCGAGCTGAGGAGGGGGAATCGGGGCTCCTGTTGAGTTGTGGCAGGACCCTCGGTGTTCCTCTCGAGTGGAGAAGGGTATTTCGGGGAACTTCTTGAATTGCAGCAAGGGTGTGAAGGATCCTTTCGAAGTTCAAGAGGGCAGGTGTGATTTCTCTCTAGACACCGCAGTGAAAAAAGGCCTCATCTCGCCTGCAGGGGAGAACATCCTGTTGTTTCTCGAGTTGAGGCAGGTACCTCTCGAGTTACGACGGGGTCCTCAGGGACACACTCGTGTGGCCTCAGGAAAGGCCAGTCTCCATACTAGTTGCGAGGGAACTCTCAGGATTTCTCTCCAGTCGATGCCGGGTCCGAAGTCCTCATTTGGAGGCAAGGCAGAAACCTGATATTTCCTCTCCAGTGCTGACATGGATCTTGGTGTTCCTCTGGAGTCTCCACAAAGGAATCAAGCCTCGTCTCAAGTGGAGACTTGAACGTCGGCTTTCCTCCCGAGCTGTAGCAGCAGTGTCAGGCTTCCCATCATGTTGCCACAGGGATATGTGGCTTTCCCGCGAGGCTTTCCCACAGGCCTGTCACAGGTGCCACCGTGTTGTGAGTCGATACTTGGTGTGACATTCGAGGCAGTGCAGGGAAATCAGTTTCATCTGGAGTGGACTGAGACATTTGGGGTTCTTTTGGAATGGTGACACCACNTCAGGCTTCCCATCATGTTGCCACAGGGATATGTGGCTTTCCCGCGAGGCTTTCCCACAGGCCTGTCACAGGTGCCACCGTGTTGTGAGTCGATACTTGGTGTGACATTCGAGGCAGTGCAGGGAAATCAGTTTCATCTGGAGTGGACTGAGACATTTGGGGTTCTTTTGGAATGGTGACACCACCCTTGGTGTTCCTCTCGACTTTTCTGTGGAGAGTGCATCCTCTTGAGGTGCGACGGGAATGCCGGGAATCCTTTCCTGAAGAAGCAGGGAAAGGAACCCTCATCTCGAGCTGAGGAGTGGGAAATTATGTTCCTCTTGAGTTGTGGCCCGACCTTCGGTGTTCCTCTCAAGTGGAGACAAGTATGTCGTGGAACTTCTTAACTTGCAGTAAGGGTATGAAGGAGCCTTTCGAGGTTCAAGTGGAAAGGTGTTTTCCCCCGAGACACCGCAGCGGAAAAGGGGCACATCTCGCCTGGAGGGGAGAACCTCCTGGTTTTTTTCAAGTTGTGGCAGGTTCCTATCGAGTTATGATGGGAACCTCAGGGACCCGCTCTTGTGGCCTCAGGAAAGGCCAGTCTTCATGTGAGTTGTGAGGGGCCTTTCAGGATTCCTCTCTAGTCAGTGCCGAGTCCTAAGTCCTCGTGTGGAGCCGAGGTTTCCTCTTCAGTGCTCACATGGATCTTGGGGTTCCTCTTGAGTCTCCACAGGGGAGTCAGGCCTTCTCTCGAATGGAGAATTTCACGTCCGATTTTCTCCCGAGCTGTAGCAGCAGTGTCAGGCTTCCAATCGCGTTGACATAGGGATCTGTGGCTTTCCCTCGAGGCTTTCCCACAGGGCTGTCACAAGTGCCACCGTGGTGTGAGTCGATACTAGGGGTGACAGTGGAGGCAGTGCATGGAAATCAGGTTCAACTGGAGTGAACTGAGACATTTGGGGGTCTTCTTGTATGGTGGCACAACCCCTGGAGTTCCTCTCGAATTTCCTATGGAGAGCTCCTCCTCTTGAGATGAGACAGGAACTCCAAGAAACTTTTCCCTAAGAAACAGGGCATGGAGCCCTCATCTCGAGCTGAGGAGGGGGAAACTAGGCTCCTGTTGTGTTGTGGCGGGACCCTCGGTGTTCCTCTCGAGTGGAGACGGGTATGTCAGGGAACTTCTTGAGTTGCAGCAAGGGTATGAAGGACCCTTTCAAGATTCAAGAGGGAAGGTGTGATTTCCTTTGAGATGCTGCAGTTGAAAGGGGCCTCATCTCACGTGGAGGAGAGAACCTCCTGGTTTTTCTCGAGTTACTGCAGGTTCCTCTGGAGGGTGGTCTCAGGAAAGGCCACTCTCCATCCGAGTTGCGAGGGGCCTCTCAGGATTCCTCTCCAGTCATTGCAGGGTCCTAAGCCCTCGTCTGGAACCGAGGCCGGAATCTGAGGTTTCCTCTCCAGTGCTGACATGGACCTTGGGGTTCCTCTGGAGACTCCACAGAGGAATCAGTCTTGGTCTTGAGTGAAGACATGCACATTCGCTTTCCTCCCAGGCTGTAGCAGCAGTGTCAGGTTTCCCATCGAGTTGACACAGGAATCTGTTACTTTCCCTCGATGTGACACAGGGCTATCACACGTGCCTCCATGTTGTTAGTCGGTAATTGGGGTGACAGTCGAGGCAGTGAAGTGAAATCAGGTTCCTCTGCAGTGGACTAAACTTTTGGGGGTCTTTTGGAATGCTGACACGACCCCTGCAGTTCCTCTTGACTTTCCTGTCGAAAGCACCTCCTCTTGAGATGTGAAGGGAATGCCGAGAATCCTTTCATGACAACACAGGGCAAGGAACCCTCATATCGAGATGAGGAGGGGGAAACGGGGCTCCTCTTGAATTGTGGCGGGACCCTTGGTGTTCCTCTCGAGTAGAGATGAGTATGTCCGGGAACTTCTTGAGTTGCAGCAAAAAGTGTGAAGGACCCTTTCGAGGTTCAAGAGGGAAGGTGTGATTTCCCTCGAGACGCTGCAGTGGAAAAGGGCCTCATCTCGCCTGTAGGGGGAGCTGAGGGGGAGCTGTTTTTCTTAGGTTGCAGCAGGTTCCTCTCGACTTACGACTAGGACCTCAGGGACCCATTGTGTGGCCTTAAGAAAGGCCAGACTCCATGAGAGTTGTGAGGGGCATCTCGGGATTCCTCTCCAGTCAGTGCTAGGTCCTAAGTCCTCGTGTGGAGCCAAGGCCGGAATCTTATGTTTCTTCTCGAGTGCTGACATGGATCTTTTGGTTCTTCTGGAGTCTCCACATGGGAGTCAGGCCTAGTCTCGAGTGGAGACATGCAAATCTGCTTTCCGCCAGAGCTGTAGCAGCAGTGTTAGGCTTCCCCTCGAGTTGACACAGGGATCTGTTGTTTTCCTTCGAGGCTTTCCCACAGGGCTGTCACACGTGTTGCCGTGGTGTGAGTTGATACTCAGGATGACATTCGAGGCAGTGCTGGGAAATCAGGTTCATCTGGAGTGGATTGAGACATTTTGGGGTCTTTTGGAATGGTGGCACGACCCCTGGAGTTCCTTTCGACCTTCCTGTGGAGAGCGTCTTCTCTTGAAATGCAATGGGAGTGCCAGGAATCCTTTCCAACGAAGCAGGGAAAGGAACCCTCATCTTGAGCTGAGGAGGGGTAAACGGGGTTCCTCTTGAGTTGTGACGAGACCCTCAGTTTTCCTTTCAAGTGGAGACGGGTATGTTGGTGAACATCTTGAGTTGCAGCAAGCATTTGAAGGACCCTTTTGAGGTTCAGGAGGGAAGATGTGTTTTCCGTCGAGACGCTGCAACTCGAAAAGGGTCTCATCTCGACTGGAGGGGGAACTTCCTGGTTCTTCTCTAGTTGTGGAATGTTCCTCTCAAGTTACAATGGGGACCTGAAAGAACCGCTTGTGTGGCCTCNCAGGGCTGTCACACCTGCCACCGTGGTGTGAGTCGATACTCGGGGTGACAGTCGAGGCAGTGCAGGGAAATCAGGTTCATCTGGAGTGGACTGAGATATGTGGGGGTCTTTTGGAATGGTGGCAGGACCCCTGGAGTTCCTCTAGACTTTCCTTTGGAGAGTGACTCCTCTTGAGATGCAACGGGAACGCTGGGAATCCTTTCCCGATGAAGCAGTGAAAGGAACCCTCATCTCGAGCTGAGGAGGGGGAATCGGGGCTCCTGTTGAGTTGTGGCAGGACCCTCGGTGTTCCTCTCGAGTGGAGAAGGGTATTTCGGGGAACTTCTTGAATTGCAGCAAGGGTGTGAAGGATCCTTTCGAAGTTCAAGAGGGCAGGTGTGATTTCTCTCTAGACACCGCAGTGAAAAAAGGCCTCATCTCGCCTGCAGGGGAGAACATCCTGTTGTTTCTCGAGTTGAGGCAGGTACCTCTCGAGTTACGACGGGGTCCTCAGGGACACACTCGTGTGGCCTCAGGAAAGGCCAGTCTCCATACTAGTTGCGAGGGAACTCTCAGGATTTCTCTCCAGTCGATGCCGGGTCCGAAGTCCTCATTTGGAGGCAAGGCAGAAACCTGATATTTCCTCTCCAGTGCTGACATGGATCTTGGTGTTCCTCTGGAGTCTCCACAAAGGAATCAAGCCTCGTCTCAAGTGGAGACTTGAACGTCGGCTTTCCTCCCGAGCTGTAGCAGCAGTGTCAGGCTTCCCATCATGTTGCCACAGGGATATGTGGCTTTCCCGCGAGGCTTTCCCACAGGCCTGTCACAGGTGCCACCGTGTTGTGAGTCGATACTTGGTGTGACATTCGAGGCAGTGCAGGGAAATCAGTTTCATCTGGAGTGGACTGAGACATTTGGGGTTCTTTTGGAATGGTGACACCACCCTTGGTGTTCCTCTCGACTTTTCTGTGGAGAGTGCATCCTCTTGAGGTGCGACGGGAATGCCGGGAATCCTTTCCTGAAGAAGCAGGGAAAGGAACCCTCATCTCGAGCTGAGGAGTGGGAAATTATGTTCCTCTTGAGTTGTGGCCCGACCTTCGGTGTTCCTCTCAAGTGGAGACAAGTATGTCGTGGAACTTCTTAACTTGCAGTAAGGGTATGAAGGAGCCTTTCGAGGTTCAAGTGGAAAGGTGTTTTCCCCCGAGACACCGCAGCGGAAAAGGGGCACATCTCGCCTGGAGGGGAGAACCTCCTGGTTTTTTTCAAGTTGTGGCAGGTTCCTATCGAGTTATGATGGGAACCTCAGGGACCCGCTCTTGTGGCCTCAGGAAAGGCCAGTCTTCATGTGAGTTGTGAGGGGCCTTTCAGGATTCCTCTCTAGTCAGTGCCGAGTCCTAAGTCCTCGTGTGGAGCCGAGGTTTCCTCTTCAGTGCTCACATGGATCTTGGGGTTCCTCTTGAGTCTCCACAGGGGAGTCAGGCCTTCTCTCGAATGGAGAATTTCACGTCCGATTTTCTCCCGAGCTGTAGCAGCAGTGTCAGGCTTCCAATCGCGTTGACATAGGGATCTGTGGCTTTCCCTCGAGGCTTTCCCACAGGGCTGTCACAAGTGCCACCGTGGTGTGAGTCGATACTAGGGGTGACAGTGGAGGCAGTGCATGGAAATCAGGTTCAACTGGAGTGAACTGAGACATTTGGGGGTCTTCTTGTATGGTGGCACAACCCCTGGAGTTCCTCTCGAATTTCCTATGGAGAGCTCCTCCTCTTGAGATGAGACAGGAACTCCAAGAAACTTTTCCCTAAGAAACAGGGCATGGAGCCCTCATCTCGAGCTGAGGAGGGGGAAACTAGGCTCCTGTTGTGTTGTGGCGGGACCCTCGGTGTTCCTCTCGAGTGGAGACGGGTATGTCAGGGAACTTCTTGAGTTGCAGCAAGGGTATGAAGGACCCTTTCAAGATTCAAGAGGGAAGGTGTGATTTCCTTTGAGATGCTGCAGTTGAAAGGGGCCTCATCTCACGTGGAGGAGAGAACCTCCTGGTTTTTCTCGAGTTACTGCAGGTTCCTCTGGAGGGTGGTCTCAGGAAAGGCCACTCTCCATCCGAGTTGCGAGGGGCCTCTCAGGATTCCTCTCCAGTCATTGCAGGGTCCTAAGCCCTCGTCTGGAACCGAGGCCGGAATCTGAGGTTTCCTCTCCAGTGCTGACATGGACCTTGGGGTTCCTCTGGAGACTCCACAGAGGAATCAGTCTTGGTCTTGAGTGAAGACATGCACATTCGCTTTCCTCCCAGGCTGTAGCAGCAGTGTCAGGTTTCCCATCGAGTTGACACAGGAATCTGTTACTTTCCCTCGATGTGACACAGGGCTATCACACGTGCCTCCATGTTGTTAGTCGGTAATTGGGGTGACAGTCGAGGCAGTGAAGTGAAATCAGGTTCCTCTGCAGTGGACTAAACTTTTGGGGGTCTTTTGGAATGCTGACACGACCCCTGCAGTTCCTCTTGACTTTCCTGTCGAAAGCACCTCCTCTTGAGATGTGAAGGGAATGCCGAGAATCCTTTCATGACAACACAGGGCAAGGAACCCTCATATCGAGATGAGGAGGGGGAAACGGGGCTCCTCTTGAATTGTGGCGGGACCCTTGGTGTTCCTCTCGAGTAGAGATGAGTATGTCCGGGAACTTCTTGAGTTGCAGCAAAAAGTGTGAAGGACCCTTTCGAGGTTCAAGAGGGAAGGTGTGATTTCCCTCGAGACGCTGCAGTGGAAAAGGGCCTCATCTCGCCTGTAGGGGGAGCTGAGGGGGAGCTGTTTTTCTTAGGTTGCAGCAGGTTCCTCTCGACTTACGACTAGGACCTCAGGGACCCATTGTGTGGCCTTAAGAAAGGCCAGACTCCATGAGAGTTGTGAGGGGCATCTCGGGATTCCTCTCCAGTCAGTGCTAGGTCCTAAGTCCTCGTGTGGAGCCAAGGCCGGAATCTTATGTTTCTTCTCGAGTGCTGACATGGATCTTTTGGTTCTTCTGGAGTCTCCACATGGGAGTCAGGCCTAGTCTCGAGTGGAGACATGCAAATCTGCTTTCCGCCAGAGCTGTAGCAGCAGTGTTAGGCTTCCCCTCGAGTTGACACAGGGATCTGTTGTTTTCCTTCGAGGCTTTCCCACAGGGCTGTCACACGTGTTGCCGTGGTGTGAGTTGATACTCAGGATGACATTCGAGGCAGTGCTGGGAAATCAGGTTCATCTGGAGTGGATTGAGACATTTTGGGGTCTTTTGGAATGGTGGCACGACCCCTGGAGTTCCTTTCGACCTTCCTGTGGAGAGCGTCTTCTCTTGAAATGCAATGGGAGTGCCAGGAATCCTTTCCAACGAAGCAGGGAAAGGAACCCTCATCTTGAGCTGAGGAGGGGTAAACGGGGTTCCTCTTGAGTTGTGACGAGACCCTCAGTTTTCCTTTCAAGTGGAGACGGGTATGTTGGTGAACATCTTGAGTTGCAGCAAGCATTTGAAGGACCCTTTTGAGGTTCAGGAGGGAAGATGTGTTTTCCGTCGAGACGCTGCAACTCGAAAAGGGTCTCATCTCGACTGGAGGGGGAACTTCCTGGTTCTTCTCTAGTTGTGGAATGTTCCTCTCAAGTTACAATGGGGACCTGAAAGAACCGCTTGTGTGGCCTCAGGAAAGGCTAGTCTCATGCGAGTTGGGAGGGGCCTCTCGGGATTCCTCTCCAGTCGGTGCCGAGTCCTAAGTCCTCATCTGGATCCGAACCAGAACCTGAGGTTTCCTCTCCATTGCTGATATGGAACTTGGGGTTCCTCTGAAGTCTCCACAGGGGAGCCAGGCCTCGTCCCGAGTGGAGACATGGACGTCCTATTTCCTCCAGAGCTGTAGCAGCAGTGTCAGGCTTCCTGTTGAGTTGACACTGGTACCTGTGGCTTGCCTTTGAGGCTTTCCAACAGGGTTGTCACACGTGCCACCGTAGTGTGAGTTGATACTTGGGGTGACAGTTGACGCAGTGCAGGAAAATCAGGTTCATCTGGAGAGGACTGAGACATCTGGGCATCTTTTGGAATGGTGGCACTACCCCTGGAGTTCCCCTCGACTTTCTGTGGAGAGTGCCTCCTCTTGAGATGCGATGGGAATGACGGGAATCCTTTCCCAATGAAGCAGGGAAAGGAACCCTCATCTTGAGCTGAGGAGGGGATATCTGGGCTCCTCTTGAGTTTTGGCGAGACCCTCAGTGTTCCTCTCCAGTCGAGACGGCTATGTGTGGGAACTTCTTGAGTTGCAGCAGGGGGATGATGGACCCTTTCGTGATCCAAGAGGGAAGCTGTGATTTCGGTCGAGATGCCACAGGGGAAATGGGTCTCATCTCACCTGGAAGCGAGAATCTCTTTTTTTTGTTTGTTTGTTTTTTGAGTTGCAGAAGGACTCTCTCAAGTTAAGATGGGGAACTCTGGGACCTGCTTGTGTGGCCCCAGGAAAGGCCAGTCTCCATACGAGTTGTGAGTTGCTTCTCAGGATTCCTCTCCATTCGGTGCTTTGTCCTAAGTCCTCATATGTAGCAGAAGCCAGAACCTGAGGTTTCCTCTACATTGCTGACATGGAACTTGGGGTTCCACTGGAGTCTCCAAAGCGGAGTCAGGCCTCGTCTCGAGTGGAGACATGCACGTCCGCTTTCCTCCCGAGCTGTACCAGCAGTGTCAGGGTTCCCGTCGAGTTGACACAGGATCTGTGACTTTCCCTCAATGTGCTACAGGGCTGTCACACGTGGCACCGTGGTGTGACCGATACTCGGGGTGACAATCGAGGCAGTGCGGGGAAATCAGGTTCATCTGGAGTGGATTGAGACATTTTGGGGTCTTTTGGATGGTGGCGCATCCCCTGGAGTCTTTCTCGACTTTCCTGTTGAGAGCGCCTCCTCTTGAGATGCGATGGGAAAGCTGGGAAACCCTTCCCGCCAAAGCAGGGAAAGGAAGTCTCATCTCGAGCTGAGGATGGGACAACGGGGCTCCTCTTGAGTTGTGGCGGG
>SJYX01005850.1:15566-34431 GCA_006410675.1 Oreotragus oreotragus | reverse complement strand
TGCTAGGCTTCCCCGTCCCTGGGATTCTCCAGGCAAGAACACTGGAGTGGGTTGCCATTTCCTTCTCCAATGCATGAAAATGAAAAGTGAAAGGGAAGTCGCTCAGTCGTGTCCGACTCTTCCCGACCCCATGGCCTGCAGCCCACCAGGCTCCTCCGTCCATGGGATTTTCCAGGCAAGAGTACTGGAGTGGGGTGCCATTGCCTTCTCTGGTTATTAAGTTCTATATATTTATAATTCCATTTGCCAACTAGTTAACCAAGTTCAGCGACTCCTATTTTTAATTTTGTATAAACACACCAACCTAAAAGCATGCCTGTCACAGACTGTCACTCAACAGCACAGCTCCCAGGCAAGTGCTCTTTCCACTGTCTGACTGTGGTGGAAGAGGCTGACTGGTGAACCACGATCACTGAAAGTGTATTATCTCATATGAACAACAAATTTCACTTTTTAAAATATAAATAACACTCATTTGGATGATGGAAGAATAACATTTACCAGGCATAAAAAGCATATTAATTTCGTAGAAGTCTCTGCTTCAGTAAACTGTTTCCATTGCTCTCTGAATGCACATACGTGGAGGCCTTTCCACTGTTCTAGACAGCATTTTGAGCCGCTTTATCTATATCATATACTTCCTGAAAATTCTCGAAAAGGAAGTGTTGCGTTGCTTAAGGTGATACCTAGTTTCTAAGACCCAAGCTGTCCTGCAGATAAGCAACTATGAGCCAGAGGAAGGCCCCAGGTAATCTATGCAGAACCTGATGGTTGAGCAAAGATGCTCTAAAATACAGGGAGACTGGGGACAAAGAGAACATATTTCTGGACAAATGTGTGTTTCTGCTTGTGATACCAGCACTTGCTTCAAGTGAGAAGCCCCATAATCCATGTGCAGGTATAACATTTTTTAATAATATGATCAAGGAAACTGTCCTATTTAGGTATGTAAATATTTTTCTGTGTGGTAGAGGCAATTTAAGTATAATTTAAACATCTTTGATATTATGAACCATTTTCACTTTCTGAGTAATAATTAAAAACTCTTATTCTCAAAGAAAAAACAAAACTTTGATCTTTGATTGTTAAAGTCTTCATCACTCTTCTTTATTTACATTTGTTTCCTTTACTAATTTAAATATCTGTATTGTTTGTGCCAGGTAATTTCAACTGAAAGCAAGAAATATAACTCATCAAGAAGATAAAAAACAAAAGGACCCATACTTCCCAAACCACTTCAAGAATAGGACATTTATATAATCACTGTCAATCACAAAATTTGAGAGACTAGAAGATCATATGAAATAATGTAGAGGTCATATTAATTACTGATTAAAAGCATGGATTTTAGAATCATACTGTCTTGATTCATTGCTGGCTCTAGTACTTATTAATTTTGTGGTATTGGATAGGTTACTCAACCTGTGAAAACTCAGTCTCTTTATCTGTAAAATGGGTATTTTAACATAAACTACTTCAAAGCATGTGGTCCTTGTAAAGCATTCAGGGTATGCAGGACTCGCAACACATGCAGGAGGAATGTTAACTATTATTATTTCACACAATTTTCTATTGATCTATATATCTTTAAAAGAGGCTTTCCTTTAAGAGATTTTATGTACAGTAATAAAAATATAGTCAAGTCAAAACTTCTAAACTGAATCTTTTGCAGAATTTTATCGAGTCAGAATATTGCTTTTTTGGGGAAAAGAAAGATTTAACAATAAATATGGAACTATTAATAGAAATCTATGTTAACATAAAGACTGTCTGACTTGGAAAAGCCAAAATTAATCTGATATCCACCTGAAGTATTTGAATTTCTAGATAAGAGGGAAACATATTTAATGTTATATGTAGCTTTTTTTATAGAAAAGAGAAGATATGGCAAAAATATAGCATTCTATTTTTACCAAATGTTCTGTTTCACTTCCATGAAAGTGATGCTCTGGCTATATTATGAACAGAACATTTATATACAATGTCGCAAACAAATGTTGAGAAAAAATTCAAGAAACTATGAGAACATAAAAGAAATATGCAAGATTATAAAGGAATCTTTAGAGAGGGGGGCAGAAATACAGAATATATAAGCACATCTATGATGATAAAGACTATTTACAACAAAATTTAAGTTTAAATTAGATTTAAATGATGTGCAGGCACCTTAAAGTTGATAAGAAAATTTTAAAACAGTATTGCAAGATGAGGATGCCTGCTTATTGCCCCTCTAGCATTTCTAAAGAATGAAAATTTTTATTAAAAAATCTCCTTAATACCTTTACCATCAAGTTTATCTTCTCCAGAGAAAAATGTTAACATTTAATAATTACAGCTAATCATAAATTTCCACACAAATAACTCTGAGAAGGTTTGTTTCAGAGGGTGCAGAGTTTCAGATGTGACACTGAAAAAGGATGTCACATACTATATACTGTATAGGTATTTCTGGTCTCAGAATTCTAGAATCAGCATTGCAGGAGAATTTAAGTGACTACTTCAGAGGAGCTTTAAATGAAAATCTAAGTGGACTATAAGGGGACTGGGAGACAATTCATAATTTCCTTTTTAAAGTATGATGAGACTATATTGTTTACTTCATGAAATTGCTCTAGACAATTTGAAAATACTTCAAAGTAGAATCCAAACAGAGTCAGAAAAACCATAAATATTCAACATATTTTGTCAAACCCTATGAGTCTTAGCCATAATCATGAAAGGTAGAGGCTGAGGAGGAATGCACAGGTAAAGTCAAACTCTAAACGATTACAAAGCGAATAAAAATGCAGTAAGCAGCGAAGTTTGCTAAAAAAGCTAAAGTAAATAGTTTTTGATGCTCCAAACCTAAGTTTAACTGACCTCTTGAAAGATAAAGTTGAAAAGAAATTGTCTGTAAAAGAATAGCATGATTCAGGGGTAGGGGTGGGTAATAAGCTTTAAAATAGAGATTGAAGATATATAAAAATGTAAAAAGTATACAAAGGAAAAAAAATCTTTCTCAAGGTAACCATCAGTCACTTTGTTTGCAGAAGCTAATACAACTCTCCTGCTTTCCTAGTCTCATCAATCTGTTTTCTCCAAAAACAAGTCTAGGTGTCTCTTAAATTCACCTATGCTCTCCTCCAATTGCCTTTCCCGGTAATTTATTCCATAAGTTTATCATCTCGTTCATGACATACTCTTCCCATCATGGAAAGCAGACAAGGCTACTCTTCAGGCTGACATCTGGCTCTTTCACAAAGCTGAGACCCTTTCAATGCTTTTCTTAGGTTTCCCTTTCACACACACTCTGAACTAACTGATTGAGCTACTGCTGAAATGTTCTTCCTCATCCCCTGTGAAAACTCAAAACTCACAACCAAAAGTTCAATGAACTTCATTCTATAAATAAATAACCCATTACACATACCCAGGTTATTATTTTTATAAAAAAAGCTTAAAGAGTAACATTAAATGCTCTGTATTTCTATTTTTGTGATATTTTGCTTCCTTTGGGAATTAATTTCTTTATGAGAAGCATTTTCCATCATACAGAATTGCAGCATGATTATCGTATTTGCCCTGTAGAAATCTATCAGTCACATTTAATTATTCTAACTCCATTTATTTCAAAGAAGTATGAAACTTCCAACTTTAAATGTATGCATGCACATATATTTATATGTAAATGTAACACATAAAACCATAAATGTATACAAATCACTTACACAGGTGGATAAACATGTATTTGATTATCTTGTGATTTTTTTTTTCTTAAACTTTGTAGAGACATAGGAAACAAACTTATAGTTGCCAAAGGGGAAAGGGAGAGGGAGAGGAACAAATAGGAGTTTGGGATCATCAGATACAAACTACTAAATATAAAATAGATAAACAATAAGTTTTCACAGTATAGCTCAGGAAACTATAATCAATAGCCTGTAATAAACCATAATGGAAAACAATATGAAAAAGAATATATATATTACTGAATCACTTTGCTGTGTACCAGAAATGAACACAAGTTGTAAATCAACCATATATCATTAAAAAAAAAAATCTATTTTGTCTAATATTAAAATAGCCACTCCAGCTTTCTTTAATTTCTATTGAATTTCTGAAAATATATATGGTTGATTCTTGCAATTTATCCAAAATGATACTATCTGCCTTTGAACTGGGGAGGTGTTTAGACCATTTATACTTAATGTAATTATCATTATGCTTAGGTTTAAAATCTACCCTTTTGCTACATAAATACAGGTCACATAAACACTGAACTCTCACAGTGGCTTAGTAATACCACTACCACTCAAGGAAAAAAAAAAAAGATTCCTTAACACAAAGAACTTTAAGAGCCCCAGACACAAACTAATGTTCTGAAACTTTCATTCTTGTCCCCAGAGAGTGCTACAAAGAAATCTAATTTCATTAACTTCAGTCAACTATGTAAAATACATAAGAGACCATTATCAAATTATCTGTTTTCATAGCAAGTTCTTTCCATTTCTTAACACTCAATTATACTTTTTAAGTGATGGTTTCACAATCAAATCTGCATGTCAAAATGTTAACTCTATAGACAAATTCAGACTATAAAGCACTAATATTTTATTTGCCTCCATAGCCATGTATCTACTCTCTTTAAAGTAGCAAACAAATTTCAGAGTAACAGTTCTTCCAGAAACCAAAAAACCCAGAATGTTGACATTAAAATACCACTTGCCATGGAAAGGAACTAGAATTCCTTGGAGAAATGTCTAAGTTCAGGTCTGGGATAGGAAATAATCAAGAGGAACCTGTAGTATTTTGTCAAACTATGTAGAAAGGAAGTTATCAAGACCACCAGAGTTTTGTGAAAGGGCTCAGAAGCCAGTTTGGACAAAAGGTGGGTCAATTTAAGTACTAGTAAAGATAATAACTATAAAGTATTGACACATTAAATTCATGAGTTTTTTAATGATATTAAAAACACAGACAGACATTGGTCAGTTTGGGCAGACGCTAGGAAACCAATTCATTATTCTGAATAGTGATAAATGAAGGGAAAGAATTAGGTATGACTCCTTCCTTTTCTATAGAAATTGTAGCTCAGAGTAACTTGAATAGATGATGATAAGAAGTTCCTCTTTCAAAAATATTTCAACTAATAAGTGAAAAAGGAACACTAAATTAGAAAATCACTTTTTTTTTTTTTTTTTGCAATCCTTAATGCAGTAACAGTTTCAATGAGTGTTCATCTAAGTCAGATTAGAGAGAGCAAAAATCAGATATTATTTTTCTCCCAGCAGAAGCCCCAAATTCCCACTGTGGTACAGTTTTGCCAAAACATGAACTTAAGTCTGATTAAGCCTCAAACTCTAACTACCAATTTGAAGGAAATACTGGGAACTGAGGGACACATTAAAAGACACCTTTAGGAATGCAATAACAAAATCCAAAAAACTACAGGACAATTACCTAACTTCTTCACCAACAGTAATGAATGAGATAGAGAGGCAACCTACAGATGAAAAAAATTTATGAGACATATCAACCAATTTTGAAAAGCTTGGATTCTGATTCAAACAAGAGAAACACTAAGTTTATATAAAATCAAGGAAATGAAAATACTTGTGAATCTTTGGTGACATTCAGCAATTATTGCCAAGTATTATATATGATAACAGGATTGTGAATACACCAGAGTCCTAAATTCTTAGAGATAAATAATGAAATATCTGGATACAAACGAATATTTTATTTTGAAACTTCTAAAAATAATCTTAGCATTAGGAGAAAGAAGGTAGGAATACAGGCCGTATATGGATCATTGTTCACGCGGTTGAGGAAAAATTAATTTCATTAAGCTAGTCTCTATGCTTTTGCATTTGTTTGTAATTATCTATGACAAAATATTATATTAAAAAACTCTGGTCAGTTTATTCAAACTAAATGACAAAGAAATTGGAGAAAAATAAATAATTTTATATTTGATAATCTCATACTGCATAACAAAAAGAAAATGGAGAGATATGAAAAGGTAAAATGAAGAACTATGAAAATGTCTCCAACTACTTGGAAATAGGACATTTTCCTTCTTTTAAAGAGTGTAAAATACCCTAGGAAGAGTTCTGGTACTTGTCCTTAAGGCTGCTTTTCTCAAGGAAACAGACGGTAAAGATATGAAATAAAACCTGAAAACTTCTTCAGCAAACTTTACTGTACCAAGCAGCAGCTTTTCATTTTAAATACACTTCAGTTTCCCCCATAAAATCTATCAATTATATTTCCATTTATTGAATATGGTTCATTCTAGAAGAAACTTCTAGAAAAAATTTTCTGTCAAAATGACCTTACTCTATAACAATAGTAAGTACCACTTTTATTCAGGAATATATTATTTTCTTGGAGAAGGAAAATGGCAACCCACTCCAGTATTCTTGCCTGGAGAATCCCAGGGACGGAGGAACCTGGTGGGCTGCCGTCTATGGAGTCACATGCATGCATTGGAGAAGGAAATGGCAACCCACTCCAGTATTCTTGCCTGGAGAATCCCAGGGACGGAGGAGCCTGATGCACTGCCATCAGTGGAATCGCACAGAGTCAGACACGACTGAAGCGACTTAGCAGCAGCAGCAGCAACATATTTTTTTCTAGGATGTCAGACATGATCCCCAAATGCATTTAATGAACAAACTGTTGGGGTCTTCTACATTTTAGTGTGAGTGATACTGCTCATACAATCAAGATGAGAACACAGGGAAAGGGACATTCATAATTTCTTTACTAAAAGAAAACAAATTTTTAATACAATTATCTTTCTTCTCTGGCTCCCCAGTTCCATCCCAGAATATCCTGTTACAGATTATTGTCACAGTGACCTATGACATATTTTTTAAATCCTGAGAAAGATGAGCAGTGATTTTCTACTTCAGTTCATCATGCCTCATCTTCTGCACAAACTACACCTACTTAAAACAAAATGTTGACATTTATATTTATTTTGTGAGCACAAGGGTGTTTTCTTTACCTTAAAATTTGCCCTTCCCAAAAGGGATATCTACAAAATTCTGAAACTATATATTTTATGAGAGGCTGGCCATAAAGACTGACATGCTTTTTCATCACAGCTACCTTATAGTATTATTCAGGACACATGAATACCTTGAAGAAGCATTCAGCTATTTCAGAAGCAATAGAAAATGAATAAATAAAATTGCTATATAGGAAGAATACAAATAAAAGCATTTGTCCCTATGTCTTATCAACAATGGGCAGAATATATTAATAGAAATTAAAGTTCTCATCCAAATGGAGCAATATTTCATTTTGCATGTATAATTCTATGCATGTATAATTCTCAATATTCTTTCAGAATGTAATAAGTGCTCCAATAAAAGGTTTCTTAACTTAGTTTAGTGTAAAACCTAATGATAGATACAATTCTTACCATAAGTCCCAATGAAACAATTTAGACAAAAAGTGATATTAAAGAAAATGAGGCTGTTACTAAAAACACTTTTCCCCCACCTCCATGAAATTCCTAAGGAAACATTTTTTTCTAGGTTTCTTACCTTTGTGAGATCTCCAAGAGGTATTTTCCGCAAAGTCTATTATTTACAGATTTCACTCCCATTTCATCCTCAAAGATGACCAGACATTTTAATGTTTAGACCTCAACATAACAGTTCAGAAATAGGTAATGTGTATTATAGTTCCCCTTGAGCTAATAAAAAAATTTTCATCTATTTCCATCACGAGAAGAAAACTAACCAATTGTCATATAGCAAGATAACTTTTTTCACTGTTGACAAGAGAAACATGGAAATGTCTGGGGTGGGGACAGGAAAACAGAGGAGATTAAAGTCAGTTATCCCTTCCCTTTCATCACGCAACTTCACCTAAAATAAACAGAGAGCAATACCATCCGCTATACAGAGAATAGGGCTTCCTTGGTGGCTCAGAGGTTAAAGCGTCTGCCTGCAATGTGGGAGACCCGGGTTTGACCCCTGGGTTGGGATGATCCCCTGGAGAAGGAAATGGCAACCTACTCCAGTACTCTTGCCTGGAGAATCCCATGGACAGAGGAGCCTGGTGGGCTACAGTCCACGGGGTCGCAAAGAGTCGGACACGACTGCGCAACTTCACTTCACTTCATACAGAGAATAATGCTGACATCTCTAAAGTCACAGTAACAAGTATCAGAAACGAATGGGCTTTACCCAAAACTGGGTCAACAGTATGACTACTAATGACTTCTCAAAATAAAGACATACTTTAAAATAAATCCAAACTCTTTGTTCTTTTTCTCACTGTGTGTGTCTCATGGGTACACAGCGTACCTTTGAGTAGAGAAAGGGATCAATGTGTAACAACATTTTTTCTTTAAATTCCTTTAACTTCGAATTCCATGTGATCAACTCTTCCCATCCTTTCGTTTTTAAAACACAAATCTAAAAAGTATCAGCATAAATGTTCAACATACCTTATAAACTTATTTATGTACATGTCCAAGTTACATGAAGTTTATATCTTATGTGAAAATACAGATAATTGTTTAGAGCATTTGGTAGGAAACATTGTTAAAAATTTTACCCTTTAAGTTAAAAAAATGCCTACTTTTTTCCTTGGACATAGAAATGAAATATTGTGTTTAGTTTATATGTATTTCTGTGGAGACTCTAAAACACAAAATATATACATATGCATACATTATAGAAACATTAAAACTTATGCATGTGAAAGTGAAAGTCACTCAGTCACATCCAACTCTTTGCAACCCCATGGACTATACAGACTATGGAATTTTCCAGGCCAGAATACTGGAGTGGGTAGCTGTTCCCTTCTCCAGGGATCTTTCCAACCCAAGGATCAAACCCAGGTCTCCAGCATTGCAGGTGGATTCTCTGCCAGCTGAGCCACCAGGGAAGCCCAAGAATACTGGAGTGGGGAGCCTATCCCTTCTCNTACTGGAGTGGGTAGCTGTTCCCTTCTCCAGGGATCTTTCCAACCCAAGGATCAAACCCAGGTCTCCAGCATTGCAGGTGGATTCTCTGCCAGCTGAGCCACCAGGGAAGCCCAAGAATACTGGAGTGGGGAGCCTATCCCTTCTCCAGGGGATCTTCCCAACCCAGGAATCTAATCAGGATCTCCTGCATGGCAGGTATATTCTTTAGCAGCTAAGCTCCCAAGGAAGCCAAGTATATAAATAAAGTATTTAAAAATTCAAATAATTTTATTTCTGATGTAGATACACCTTGAGCAGCATGAGGAGATTCAGAGAGACTGAGTGGGTGCTATAGAGTCAAAGAACAAATAATTGCTGGGAGGAGCCTTTCTTTTAAAGTTCTGCTTTAAGTCCTCATCATTCAGGGTAGAAGAGAGCACTAGCCAGGGACCACCGGAAGTGTCCAAGATCACCGTCTCCCAGCTTCTGTATTTCTTGCCCTTCCAACCACAACACATTGTTTCCCTTAAGGCAGGGGTCCCCAACCCCCGGGCCACCGGCCTCTACCTGTCTGTGGCCTGTTCGGAGCTGGGCCGCACAGCAGAAGGTGAGTGGTAAGCAAGCAACGCTTCATCTGTATTTATAGTCGCTCCCCATCCGTGGCATTACCAGCTGAGCTCAGGAAAACAAGTTCAGGGCTCCCACTGATTCTGTATTATGGTGAGCTGTATAGTCGTTCCTTTATATATCACAGCGTAACAATAACAGAAACAAAGTGCACAATAAAGGTAAGGCTCTTGAATCATCCCCAAACGGTCCCCCTTGCCCCTCCCCCATCCACAGAACTGTCCTCCGTGAAACCAGTCCCGTGTGCAAAAAGGTTGTTGTGGACAGCTGTTTTAAGGTACAAATTTAAGGAAATTTCCGGTCCTGTCATTCAGCGGTGAGCGAGCCCTACTGAGAACGCTCAGGACACCCACCACAAAGGACACGGGAGCTGCACACGCTGTTCCAGGAGCACTCAGACTCGAGTGCGCACCCGCTCCTTTCTTCCCCTTCTCTATTCTTGCCAGCCTATAGCTATTTGTTACTTACTGTCTGCTGACCAAAAACTATTAGTACCATCCTACTTTGGACCTTTCTACTACATTATAAACAACTCCCCATTAGTCCTCTATCCACAGAAGGCAATGGCACCCCACTCCAGTACTCTTGCCTGGGAAATCCCATGGATGGAGGAGCCTGGTAGCTGTCTCTTATACACNACTGTCTGCTGACCAAAAACTATTAGTACCATCCTACTTTGGACCTTTCTACTACATTATAAACAACTCCCCATTAGTCCTCTATCCACAGAAGGCAATGGCACCCCACTCCAGTACTCTTGCCTGGGAAATCCCATGGATGGAGGAGCCTGGTAGGTTAGCCATGGGGTCGCTAAGAGTCAGACATGACTGAGCGACTTCACTTTCACTTTTCACTTTCATGCATTGGAGAATGAAATGGGAACCCACTCCAGTGTTCTTGCCTGGAGAATCCCAGGGACGGGGGAGCCTGGTGGGCTTCTGTCTATGGGGTCGCACAGAGTCAGACACAACTGAAGCGACTTAGCAGCAGCAGCAGTCCTCTATCCTCCACTAAGATGATGTCAAGTAAAACATTAAAAGAGCTTCCATTGTCATTTCTTCTTATATTACCTAATGGCCATGTTTCCTAAAACAGTCTTGAATCACAAGGCTGGACATCACTGATTCGAAATCTGTCCCCTAGGGTTGATATTCAGCTGGTATTTATTCAATTCAGGAAGTCTTATTACTTCCTGGATAAATTATCTATCACGTTTATCAGGTTTATGTTTTTGCAGTCACTTTGAAATTTCTTTACTCTTGTTTTCCATAATTCCATTTTGTGATTTACAGACTTACTCCACTTTTTCTCACTGTCCCTGAAATGTTAATGCTTTCCAAAATTCATATCCTTTACTCTCTTCTCTGTTAGCTCTTTTGCTTGTAGTTTACCTACCACGATGGCTCAACCTAAATATTTATGCCTCTCAAATCTGTAGCTTTAAGTCACATATCACTCCTAAACTCTAGGTAAATATTACCAGTTTCACATGGGCAAAGTCTCCAAATGCCTCATTTACAATTTGCACAAAACTGAATTCTTCAGGTTATTCCTTCACTCCTGCCCATTCCTAGCCTCAAACTCATGCTTTACACTCTCTCAGTTTATCCTGTTCCTATTCATTCTCTAATTTCAATCAAGAGTAATGGCACCACTTTCTACCAAGAAATTGGAGATTTATCCTGGACTCTTGGTGTCACCGCATCCAATAGGTTTTCAAAATCTATAGAGACTGGATAACATATAAACGTTTCCCTTCTCCCTTTCCGTATCTACTACCACGGGTTCAGCTTGGCCCTTCATCTGCTCTTGTCTGCACTATTGCAACTGCATCCTACCTGGCCTCCGTGACTTCAATTACAATCCCATTTCTCTGAAAGGTATTTCCAAGTCAGCTCCAGAGTGATCTTTCTAAAATGTTAAGCAGGTAACATTTATCCTTCAAGAATTCCTCATGGATAGGATCAGTTCAAAACTTCTACATGGCACACTAGGCCCCTCAAAACCTTTTCATGGTCACGGCTTCATATTTTCAGCTTCTCCTTGTACATCTACACATAGAATCCTTATTCAGCCACAGTCGTGTTTACTCAAGGCACTGTGGTATGTTTTTGCAACAATTAATTGCTTTACATTTATGCTTTCTGGCTCAGTAGCAAGCCAGTAAAGCACCCTCTGTCTTGGCTTTGGAACCCTACCCCTGGAACTTCCCTGATGGAAACTGGTGTGTACAGTCCAGTGCTTCCAGAGTAGATTTGGCCTCGGCCAGTTGGGTAATGGCTAGATCACCTGGCAAATTCTTTTTATTCTTTAAGCCTCAGCCCAAACATTATACTCCTTTGTGAAGCTATCCCTGATCTTCCATCCCTGATCTTCTTGGACTTTAAATACGTCCCATTACACAGCTTTTGTAATGTTGTAGCCAAGTGCTTACTTTTCTCCTTCATTAGTTTATCAGCTCTTTAAAGGAAGAATGCAGTATTTATTTTAAATCAACAATACCAAATAATGTCAGGAATATAACAGATGTTTAATGCTTAACACATAATGATTGAAAAAAATTTATTTTTAATGTCATTTTTCTGCAGTGAATATTACCCTAAAACTAAAGAAATGCATGCTTTAATACACTGGAAGAATCTCATATTTAGTCTTTGAGACTGAGATTATGGGTTCCCCAGATTTCTGTTTATTCTCCTACTGCCTTTACTGTAATCCTTTTTTTAATTTGCACTAAATAAATATTTACTGAGTAAAGAAATGGTAAGAAAACGGATTAATTTAGTAGTACAAATGAAATCATATGATTATATTTCTATTTTCTTATAAATAAACACGGGCAATAATTGTTGGATGTTATAGAAGATCCTCTAGATATTTAAATGAAGTCTGAGACGCCTCCTCATTCTGTAGTGATTTATTTCTTCTCATGGGAAGTAGATGTGATGAACGATAATGACTACTGTCTACTCTTCTTAAGAAACATTAAGGTATTCCACACATATCCTTTTAAGATACATATATCCTTTAGAGATTTAAGCTTATCTGTCCATAGCAAATGTGGTGAATTGTGGATTAGAAATCTCCTTCACTCAAAATTCCTGTTTGAAAAATATGCTTCTT
Organism: Oreotragus oreotragus; assembly: GCA_006410675.1. Lineage (NCBI taxonomy): Eukaryota > Metazoa > Chordata > Mammalia > Artiodactyla > Bovidae > Oreotragus > Oreotragus oreotragus. The sequence continues at coordinate 21,773 of SJYX01005850.1, read as the reverse complement.
TGCTCTTTCAGTTCAGTCACTCAGTCAAGTTCAGCTCTTTGAAACCCCATGGACTACAGCATGCCAGGCTTCCCTGTCCATCACCAATTCCCAGAGCTTACTCACACTCATGTCTATCGTGTCGGTGATGCCATCGAACAATCTCATACTCTGTCGCTCCCTTCTCCTGTCTTCAATCTTTCCCAGCATCAGAGTCTTTTCCAACAAGTCAGTTCTTCACATCAGGTGGCCAAAGTACTGGGGTTTCAGCTTCAGCATCAGTTCTTCCAATGAATATTCAGGACTGATTTCCTTTTGGATGAACTGGCTGGATCTCCTTGCAGTGCAAGGGACTCTCAAGAGTCTTCTCCAACATCACACTTTGCTCAACTTTGCTCTTTAGAATATGTGATTGTTACAAAAGATTAGAGAAAACTGCTTGAGAATCTAGTATTAAACTTTTCATAGCCTGTGGTTAAGAGCACAGGCTGGGAAGCAGCAGCCTGCTTGGGTCTGGACTTCAGGCCACAACTTGTCAGTATATCTGAGATGTTGTTGGCCACCTCTCCAGCAGCCATAGCCCCCTGCCCACTACTCTTCCTTGCTAACAAAGCCCCATTTTTTTCACTTTTCTCTGAGGGTCTATTTGGAGGTGAAATAGAAGACAAAGGTAAAAGGCAAAAAGATAGGACACTGAACGAGGAACTCCCCAGGTCGGGAGGTGCCCAACAAGCTACTGGAGGCCAGTGGAGAAATCACTCCAGGAAGAATGAAGGGACGGAGCCAAAGCAAAAACACCACCCAGTTGTGGATGTCACTGGTGATAGAAGCAAGGTCCGATGCTGTAAAGACCAATAATGCATAAAAGCCTGGAATGTTAGGTCCATGAGTCAAGGCAAATCAAGGTGACCTCACCTTTGGAAGAGGTCAAACAGGAGATGGCAAGAGTGAACGCTGACATTCTAGGAATCAGCGAACTAAGATGGCTTGGAATGAGTGAATTTAACTCAGATGACCATTATATCTACTACTGTGGGCAGGAATCCCTTAGAAGAAANGTCCTGGGCACTAGGTGAGCTGAGAAGCTCATTAAGGAATATTTTGTTGGTAAGTTCTAATTCTCCTGAGAGTGTACACATTAAAAAAATGAACCTAAGGTAAAGGAGGCTTATTAGTTATACCTACTGCTTAACAAAGCACCTCAACATTTCCTGACCTAACACAACAAATATCTATTTTGCCACATATGGGTTAGAAATTTGGACACAGCCTAATTGGGTCCTCTGGCTCAGAGTCTGTTACACTGACTGCTACACCTGACAAGTGGGACTGTCTCTTCTGGGGTCTCAGATAGGGGGTGGTCTTCCAAGCTCATTATGGGGCTGCTGACAGTACATGACTGTTGAACTGAGGGCCTCAGTTCTTTCCTGATTTTCAGCAGGAAGGCTCGGCTCCTTGTCATGTGTGTCTCTTCACAGTGCAACTCACAACCTAGCAGCTAACTTCTCTCGGAGTAAGCAAGGGAGAGCGTGAGACAGAACTAAGGCAGATGCCAGAGTCATTATGTAACCACATCTCAGAAATGAACATCCACACCTTTGTCTATTTTATCTGTTAGGAGGGAGTCACTAGTTTTGGCTGATGCACACAGGGAAGGGAGTGCTCAAGAGCATGAATCCAGGAGGTGAGGACCACTCAGCGTCACTGTAGCAGCCCTGCCTCAAGAGATTGGAAGGCGCTATCTAATCCTAAATTTGTCAGCATTAGAGATCAGTTTAGTTGAGTTATAAGGAAATTGTATAAGCATATTACACGTGGGACTATTTCTCTTCTGTTTTGATCCTACTGAATCCCAGTTCTAAGCACAGTGCCTGACACATAACTCGAAGAAGCAATGTGTGGAGGATGTTCCAAGCCATGCCTCCTATCTGGGCCTCCCTTTAATCATCTTCACATCTAGGGGTTTGGAGTACGTAATCCCTATTCTATGTTTCTTCCGGATCTGGGCACTGGAGGAGACGGATTTTCACACATTATGAGAACTGCCTCATACTCTACTCAGTATACTGACATTATTCAATGTAAAGTAAGCCTCACAATATGGACAAATGGATTCAAATGGGACCTTGGACTGAATAAAAATATTAATACTAGACAATTGAACATTAAGATAATAGCACAACTGTCACTTTTTAAAAATTCCTTCTTCAGTGCCATTTATGCCTGCAATGCAGGAGACCTGGGGTCGATCTCTGGGTTGGGAAGATCCCCTGGAGAAGGGAAAGGCTACCCACTCCAGTATTCTGGCCTGGAGAATTCGATGGATGAGTCCACGGGGTCCCAAAGAGTCGGACATGACCAAGTGGCTTTCACTTTCACTTTTCAGTGCCATTTAAATGTAGAAAATATTCTGATCCAATTAGGTTTGACAAAGTTCACACATAAAAATCAAACATATCAGGAAGACAATCAAAAGTCAAGATTGCTCCACTACTGTTAGTAACACACTGAAGCCTATGTATGTCACATTTACGTACTATTTCTTTATGAAGTGCTTTCTCATAAGGAAATTATTCACCATTCAAAAACAAGTTTGGAAATAAACTGATTTTAGAGCCAGGTCTCTCAATCTCTTGATCAGAAGGTATTAAACCAAATACTGACTTTTTCAAAGGATGGAGCACATTCCATTATATTGAAAGCTGGTCAATTGTGTCCAGCTCTTTGTGACCCCATGGACTATAGCTCACCAGGCTCCTCTGTCCATGGAATTCTCCCGGCCAGAATGCTGGAGTGGGTAGCCATTCCCTTCTCCAAGGGATCTTCCCAACACAGGGATCAAACGGTCTCCCACATTGCAAGTGGACTCTTTGCCATCTGAGCCACCAGTGCTTTTAATAATAAGATTTTAGCAAGAGTGAGTTATTTTTAAAACAATAAATTATTTAAAATGTTTCTTTCCTCTTTAGCAGTTTCCTAACATTTGTGTGTTTTATAATTTCTAAACAACATTATAGTACTTAATATATAATTCATTTTATCCATACATGTTATATACATCTATATGCATATTATATATATTATATATACACATACTGATATATTAATATATGTGTGTAGACATAAGCATATACTGATATATCTTTGTCTACCTACCTACCTAGGAGAAACCGAGAATGCTAAAAGATATTTCTACTCTTTGGGATTTCCAGTTTAAAGTCATTAGAAATCATTGTCTCACCTGGAATAATAAAAACCAAGCGGCCTAACTGCCTTTCCTACTTGTGTTCTCTACCTAGCCTCAGTCCCCAAACCAGTGATAGAATCCTAATTAAAACCTTATGACTTCCCACTGTACTTTGATGGAAGTATAGACACTTCCTCCCAGGACCCAAGACACACTGGTCCTTGACAACCACTGACCCTGTCACCTGTCCCTGTCCTTCCTGTTCACCTTCCACCAGCCCAGTGGCTAATTCAGCTCCCAGGACCCACCAGGGTCTGGCCTCCTTGAGAGTTCAGTTGCTTTCTCTTTCTTCCATCAGGTCTGCTCTGTACCCACATCGGTGTCTTTGCTTCTTTTCACTCCCATGCCAGCTCACCTGTCATCTCCTCAAAGACACCTGCCTTCCACTCTGAAGTATTCTTCTGTTGGATCACCCCATTCTATTGCCTTAGAGCATCTACGGTGAACTGTTAATGTATTTACTACTTTAGTGCCAGATCCTGCACATCGGACTTCCTAGATAGCTTTAGTGGTAAAGAATACACCTGCCAATGCAGAAGGTATAAGAGACGCAAGTTCAACCCCTGGGTCAGGAATATTCTCTGGAACAGGAAGCAGAAACCCGTTCCAGTACTCTTGCCTGGGAAATTCCATGGGCAGAGGAGCCTGGTGGGCTCCAGTCCATGGGGTTGCAAAGAGTCGGACATAAATGAGCGACTAATTTCTCTGACACACACACCTGCACACCAATGCTGTGTTGTTCATGACCAGAAACCTACTCCCTCCTGTTTAAGGCAGAACCCTCAGTATTTAGAATCTTGCTTAACAGGTATTCAATGGATATCTAGTGAGTGAATGGATGAATCAATGAATATGCTGGGAAGGGACTCACATCATTCATTTTCTTATTGCTCATTTCCTTATTTAAGAACTGGGAAGTCAAGAAATGCAAACTTCTTAACTTTGTTGGGAACACTGAGATGATGTAAGTAAATTTTCAATGGGAAGGCTAACACATAGTATGCGTACAATAAATGTTAGTTCTTCCTTTTCTCTTCCTAAAGAATGCATCATTTGCCTAACGTCAGTTATTTCAGAAAACATCCCCTGATAAGAGGGAACACAGGGATCCTCAGGAACAGAGGGACCACATCCTTAACGTGTTCCCAGAGTGCTTCTGAGAGCCTGCTGGTTAACTTCTCACTAGTAAAGGCTGCTCTTTCTGTCTGCCATTTTTCTCACTTAAATGTCCTCTATTTCTAGATCAACTTTCTACCAGAGAAGAATCCAGTCACCCTAATTGCTATAAATGGTCTTCACAGTTGGACTTTATTGTTGGCCTATGCAGGGCACAGTCTCCTTGGGCTCTCTGATCACTGCCTCTCCCCCAAACCATGACCACCTAAGGACACGCCAGTCCCTTCTGGCACTGTATTTTCTTGAGGCCCTAACTCACATCTGTTCCATTCAGTCACTCAGTCGTGTCTGACTCTGTGAGCCCATGGACTGCAGTACACCAGGCCACTGACTCTCAACGACCTTTCCCAGTTTCCCCAGGCAGAGTCAAATCACTGGTACCAGCTCTCATGGGAGTGGGTCACCTACGCATCAATTTCCTCTCCTACTCCCAGTTCAACAAGGTGGCATGTGATGTTACTCGAAAGCAGTCAAGTGGCAGATATTTTGTTTAGAGCAGTGTTCATGAGATTCAGTTCAGTTCAGTCACTCAGTCAAGTCCGACTCTTTGTGACCCCATGAATAGCAGCACGCCAGGCCTCCCTGTCCATCACCAACTCCCGGAGTTCCCATCACTTCATGGGAAATAGATGGGGAAACAGTGGCTGACTTTATTTTTCTGGGCTCCAAAATCACTTCAGATGGTGATTGAAGTTATGAAATGAAAAGACACTCCTTGGAAGGAAAGTAATGACCAACCTAGAGAGCCTGCCGGCACACTAAGCGCAGGCAGCTGCGAGAGGAGCTACCCCATGTCCGAGGTCAGGGGCAGCAGCCTAGAGTGCCAGGTGTGACGGCGCAGGAATGGCCGAAAGGAGCTACCCTGTGTCCGAGGTCAGGGGCGGTGGCCGAGAGGAGCTACCCCGTGTCCGAGGTCAGTGGCAGCCAGGAGGAGCTACCCTGCATCTGAGGTCAGGGGCGGCCAGGAGGAGACACCCCAAGTCCAAGGCCAGGGGCGGTGACCCTGAGGAGCCACCCCGAGCCCAAGGCCAGGGGCAGCAGCTGGAGTAGCCACCTATGTCCGAGGCCAGGGCCGGTGGCCAGGACTGGTGGCTGCACAGGTGCAGGAGGGCCTAGAGGAGCTATCCCATGTTGAAGGTCAGGAAGAGCGGTGGTAAGGAGATACCCCTTGTCCAAGGTAAGGAGCAGCGGCTGTGCTTTGCTAGAGCAGTCGTGAAGAGATACCCCACGCCCAAGGTAAGAAAAATCCAAGTAAGATGACAGGTGTTGCAAGAGGGCATCAGAGGGCAGACACACTGAAACCATCAGTTCAGTTCAGTCACTCAGTCGTGTCCGACTCTTTGCGACCCCATGAATTGCAGCACGCCAGGCCTCCCTGTCCATCACCAACTCCCGGAGTTCACTCAGACTCACGTCCATTGAGTCCGTGATGCCATCCAGCCATCTCATCCTCTGTTGTCCCCTTCTCCTCCTGCCCCCAATCCCTCCCAGCATCAGAGTCTTTTCCAATGAGTCAACTCTTCGCATGAGGTGGCCAAAGTACTGGAGTTTCAGCTTTAGCATCACTCCTTCCAAACAAATCCCAGGGTTGATCTCCTTCAGAATGGACTGGTTGGATCTCCTTGCAGTCCAAGGGACTCTCAAGAGTCTTCTCCAACACCACAGTTCAAAAGCATCAATTCTTCGGCGCTCAGCTTTCTTCACAGTCCAACTTTCACATCCATACATGACCACAGGAAAAACCATAGCCTTGACTAGGCGGACCTTAGTCGGCAAAGTAATGTCTCTGCTTTTGAATATACTAT
>SJYX01005850.1:0-14864 GCA_006410675.1 Oreotragus oreotragus | reverse complement strand
TAAAGCAGAAATAGATGTTTTTCTGGAACTCTCTTGCTCTTTCCATGATCCAGCGGATGTTGGCAATTTGATCTCTGGTTCCTCTGCCTTTTCTAAAACCAGCTTGAACCATACTCACAGAAAACTAGTCAATCTAATCACACTAGGACCACAGCCTTTTCTAACTCAATGAAACCAAGCCATGCCTGTGGGGCAACCCAAGACGGGCAGGTCATGGTGGAGAGGTCTGACAGAACATCGTCCACTGGAGAAAGGAATGGCAAGCCACTTCAGTATTCTTGCCTTGAGAACCCCATGAACAGTATGAAAAGGCAAAAAGAGGAACTCCCCAGGTCATGGTGATGGACAGGGAGGCCTGGCGTGCTGCGATTCACAGGCTGCGATTCATGGGGTCACAAAGAGTCGAACACGACTGAGCGACTGAACTGAACTGAGACACCATATTATAAAGCAGAGACATTACTTGTCAACAAAGGTCCATCTACTCAAAGCTATGGTTTTTCCAGTAGTCAAGTATGGATGTGAGAGTTGGACTACAAAGAAAGCTGAGCGTGGAAGAATTGATGCTTTTGAACTGTGGTGTTGGAGAAGACTCTTGAGAGTCCCTTGGACTGCAAGGAAATCCAACCAGTCCACCCTAAAGGAGATCAGTCCTGGGTTATTGGAAGGACTGATGTTGAAGCTGAAACTCCAATACTTAGGCTACGTAATGCAAAGAGCTGACTCATTTGAAAAGCCCTTTGTGCTGGGAAAGATTGAAGGCAGGAGGAGAAGGGGACGACACAGGATGGAATGGTTGGATGTCATCACCAACTCAATGGACATGAGTTTGGGTAAACTCTGGGAGTTGGTGATGGACAGGGAAGCCTGGCATGCTGCGTTTCATGGGGTCACAAAGAGTCAGACACAACTGAGTGACTGAACTGGACTGGAGTGAATCTTTACTGGGATAGGCCAATTGTGTGAGCATTGTCTCCTTTCATTGGTGATTGGTTTAGACTTGATCATATAATGTGATTCCAGCCAATGAGGTGACAGTACAAGACTGCCTATAGAATATCCGGGAAGGAACTCCTCTTTCTTAAAAAGAGAGCTGAGAAAAGCGCTTCTTCCTTTTTCTTTCTGTCTGGTGACAAAGTTTTCTGCCTACAATGTCTGAAAATATAGCAGCCATTTTAAAGGTTAACTGGACAAGACAATTTGCTAAGGACAGCAAAGTAGAAAGATAAGAAGAAAACAGGCCTCTGATGCTGTCACTGACTTAACCCTGGAGTAGCTCTAACTCTGGACTGATAGTTAGGTCAGATAGTAAATGTCACTACTGTTTTATTTTCTCTTCTTGTCATCAAAAGCATACTAACTGAAATACTGTCTGTCCTTAGGAAATGTTCTTAACTTCTCTATACTTCATTTTCCTCTTTTGGAGACGGCAAATAAGTCAATTCATCCTCATAAGATTCTTGGGACAATTAAATAAAATGATATATGTAAAACACTGGTGAAAGTTTCTATGTATAAAAATTAAATAAGTGCTCAAAAAATGATCATTATTTTTGCCACTGTTACTATTAATGAATTTAATTAAGAAACTCTGTAGAATTTGTCTTCCCTGATGCCTTCAAAGGTTATCTAAATAGATGAATAAGTGATAAAATCCAACATTTCTATTTTGGTATGCTCTCTATTAAAAAGGCAAATTTTTTTTGTCTCTCTAATGTCTCTTCTCAGTCTACATTAAAACTTTAAGTAAAGTGAATATACAAATGTTTCCTTGTTAAAAAATTAATTCTCAAAAAATAAATAAAAATTAGAGTAGTTCCAAAGAAAGTAAACTTTACGTTTGATATAGCCTGAAAAATTCATATCATTACAGAGCAGAGAAAAATGAGGAAGCACATGATATAAACTACTCTATCACATTCCCACAAAGGTTTTTTTATTCTCTATGTAGTGTTATTCCTATTCTTATCCCAGATCTCGTAGAGATGGAATCTTGCCAAGAATGTAAAAGTCTGTTGAACTCTGTAGTAGTTTTACAAAACTGGCAAATGTCCACAAAGACTTGAAGAAGGACCACCAAATTCAGCTGAGCTTTGAACTGAAGCTCCCTATACAACCCAGTTCAAATGGGATTGATAAGGGAGAAACCAGAGAACTGGAACAGCAGAGGTGGCAGAGGAGCTCTTATTCAATTTCTTTGATAAGTAAAGAACAGGAAAGGCTTCTACACAGGAGAGACAAAAACAACCGCTTTAGTAGCACTGGGGCAAATGTGAGTAATCTTCTCTTCTGATGTATTTCCCTGATCTCTTAGGGAAAAAAAAAGTCTCTCAACAGCACAGGAAGAAAACTGCCTCTTTAACCCCCTGATGACAGAAACAAATTGTTTTGCAGCTCTGGGAGGGGATTTGTCACAAATGTGCAAACCAGATTCTGTATCCTGGACACTGTGCAGAGACATAATACCACATTTTTAGAGAATTCCAAAGTGATCCCTTAATATCACAAGAGATTTTTTTCTAAAGCAAAGCTCTATCTTGACGGCTTAACATGTATGGATTTTTGTGTGTGTGATATCAAATGTAACTTTTAGTTTAAGTGTTGTTATTAATTTTCTGTAATTCTCAAAGTGTCCAGGGGACTTTATTTTTATAGCAGCATAGTTTCTGAAAATGCTCACTGTGGTTGTTTAATGGACATGTTTAAGACCAAATATATTTAAAACTGAATAGCTACTTATGATAAGTTGGGGAATATAAGGGTATGATGACTGAGCTAACCATTCTATGAATCACTCCTTTAATGCTATTTCCATACATAAAAATCTTCTTCTAGGAACCTTTCATGAGCACTTTCTATACATCAAAATAAATACAACATGCATAGTGTAAAAAGGAGGCGCTCTAAATAACTGATAGAATCTAGATCCTAGCTCTGCCATTTAGCAGATATGAAATTGAAAAAATTACTTAGTGTTTCTTAGTGTCTAGGTCCTTGATTATAAAATGAAGACAAAAAAAAATCTTAAAGGGTCATCACAAGCATTAAATGAGAAAATATACTAATCTAGCAGATCTAGCAATCAGATGATCAGTAATTGTCAATGTCCACCTATCACACACATACAGTAAGAACAATAATGATAATAGTTCCAGGAAAAGGTCCAAATATTTTAAAAAATAAAGTCTTCTCTATAGAATATGTGGGTGACTTAGTGGATTGGTAAGCTTCACATACATCATCCAGGTACAATAGAAAAACCAGAATGAATATTTTAATAAGTATCCACAAGCAATATTTCCCTCAGTTCATTAAACATTAACTGTTCATCTACTATGTGCTGACAACACAGACATAAGTGGCATTAGTTCCTAAGATCATCAGGCTCACCAATTAGGAGAGAGATTTATAAAGCTATAAACATGTAAAAGCCGATAATTTTGTATAACTGTACAATGGACATTCAATCCAGGCTTGACAGAGAAGGCAGAATTGAAAAGCTCTCCAAAGGATATGACATCTGAGCTGAGTTTTGAAGGATAAGGAGCTATGCAGGTGTAGAAGGTGATGGAGAATGGGGCTGAGAGGTGGAATGTGACTTCTGAACTAAGGGAACAGTGTGTGGAAGTCATGAAAACATAAGAAAATAGTCTATATCCTGGGAATTCAAAGCACTTCAGTAAGTCTGGAGCATAAGATTCAAACACATTTAAAAAGAATAGCAATGTGATGCAGAGCAATTTCATTTTTGGCAGGTAGTAGAGTGTGAGGTTGCCAAAGATAGGTAATCGAGTCTTTTCTTTATGCAAGGCATGCATAGCACTGGTCGCATGTAAGTGGCAATCTGAATGCTGAAATTACTCTTGAATTTAAATTATGTCAGTACTACATCTTCAAGACCACCCGATTTTTGGTCTTCTGAAGGAAGGAATGACTATATATTTAACGCATAAGAAAAACTGTCAGAAAGAACAACTTCAATAAAGTATTTGTTAAGGCAAGAATCAAACTTCAGTCAAATTAGACAGCTAGACCAGTAACTCTTAGAACACTAAGAAGTTATTAAAAATTTGTGAATATAGCTAGCCAAAGAAATACTTGTAAGATGGAAACAAAGTGCATCAGTCCAAAAATCAAATTCCCATGTTTAAATAAAATTCAAAATAAGGTGTAACAGTTTTTTTTAGTGATGCACATTTTGTAGCTTCAGTGAACATTGGGGCTTGTGATCTATTTAAAGTGAAGTTGCTCAGTCGTGTCCAACTCTTTGTGACCCCATGGGCTGTAGCCTACCAGGCTCCTCTGTCCGTGGGATTTTCCAGGCAAGAATACTGGAGTGGGTTGCCATTTCCTTCTCCAGGAGATTTTCCTGACCCAGGGATCAAACCCAGGTCTCCCGCATTGTAGGCAGATGCTTTACCATCTGAGCCACCAGGGAAGATCTGATGTTTACATAAAATTCAGAATAAGGTGTAACATTTTCATAGTGCTTAGAATCATAAAATTATACATTAGAAGTGTTTTTTTTAAATTATTCAGTAGATTTTAAGCAGCAACTGAAATACCTGCACCGTGACTTCCGGGGGATTGCCTTGAACAGAAACAAAATGGATCTCTTTAATTTTCTCCTTTCCATGTCCAAAGATTACTGTAAGTGACATGTTAGCTAAGAATTTGAGTTGGCATGAGCTACAGGAAAGTACAGCTTTTAAGACCATGTCAAGACTGCTAGGGAGCAGCCATCAATTGGCAGGTAATGGACTATCCCTTATGGTAATGGACTATTCCTTATGTAATATTGACCTCTGAGTATGAAATGGTAGTAGAATGGTTACGGGCATAGCAATATGCAAATTAGGTTATATTTCAGCTCAGTTCAGTCACTCAGTCATGTTTGACTCTTTGCGACCCCATGAATCGCAGCACGCCAGGCCTCCCTGTCCATCATCAACTCCTGGAGTTCACTCAGACTCACGTCCATCGAGTCCGTGATGCCATCCAGCCATCTCATCCTCGGTCGTCCCCTTCTCCTCCTGCCCCCAACCCCTCCCAGCATCAGATTCTTTTCCAATGAGTCAACTCTTCGCATGAGGTGGCCAAAGTACTGGAGTTTCAGCTTTAGCATCATTCCTTTCAAAGAAATCCCAGGGCTGATCTCCTTCAGAATGGACTGGTTGGATCTCCTTGCAGTCCAAGGGACTCTCAAGAGTCTTCTCCAACACCACAGTTCAAAAGCATGAATCTCTACTGTTCTTTAACAAAAATTACTTTTATATTTATCTGCGTGTAGATGTGTATGGGCACCTGAGTGTGTTTGATCCAATAGTTGGCCACTCAACAATCATAAAAATGAAGGAGCAGAGCAATAGCTTGCATGATCAGGAGACTTCAAAAGGATATCGAATTAAAGGAGAAAAGCCCACCCAGATGGTTCTGCTGGAGCTTTACCACTTCACAGAGCATTTCTTGTCCCATGCTAAACAGTATTTCAGTCTGTGGGAGCTGCTGTAGTATTCATGATCTTAAAGACTTTCTCGTGTAGGAAGAAAGAGAAATCCTAAGGACTCTAAATTCTGTGGGGTGGGATTCGGTAGAGGCAGACTGAAAGTCAAAAGGTAGGTTTATGAAGAACTCTGTCAAAAGCCAAACAGTGGGTTTCAAGTCACGGAGCAAAACTAGAAAATGAAGTGTGCAGGGCTTAATATTTTTACCTTTTTACATTTGAACTAGATGGACAGTCATAACATTGATTTTATATCTACTTTTTTCTGTTCTACTTCCCATCGTTCATTTCCATTCCTTGGGCAATGTTGATGAAAACTGTAGAAAGGAGTGTGGAGATGTGACGGGGGTTCCAGTGGGGAGAAGGGTGAGATATCAGGCAATAAAAAGAATTGTAGCTTTTCTTACAAAACCCCTTTCCTAAAGCTAGGGTAGAATAGATGCATCCAGGAGTCAGTAGTTGCAGAATTCCAGCTCCTGATGCATCCATGTGAGAAGCAGCCCCAGCAGTGCTTAGTCTGTGAAAGGAGCATGAGATCTAGTGAAGCCGCTGCCAAGATGGTGTCGCAACAGTACACATGGAACCCCTTCTGCTTAACATGTATCTTACAGAAGGTGACCTTTGACCATATGCTTGAAGTTGGGACAAATTCCAGTTACATAGTTCAACTGCAGATTCACTGTCCAGACTTGCAACAGTGGAGATGCCACACTTTAGGACAGATAAGTAAAAAGCAAAACAAAGCAGAATTTCAACAGCAGAAAGGGATCACAAAAATATTTATGACAGTGTAGACACATATCTAGTCATTCATTTGAGAGGACTGAGAACCAACTACATGGGAGACACCATGATAATTATATGGCTGCTGCTGCTGCTAAGTCGCTTCAGTCGTGTGCGACTCTGTACGACCCCATAGATGGCAGCCCACCAGGCTCCCCTGTCCCTGGGATTCTCCAGGCAAGAACACTGGAGTGGGTTGCCATTTCCTTCTCCAATGCATGAAAGTGAAAAGGGAAAGGGAAGTCGCTCAGTTGTGTCCAACTTTTCACGACCCCATGGACTGCAGCCTACCAGGCTCCTCTGTCCATGGGATTTTCCAGGCAAGAGTACTGGAGGGGGGTGCCATTGTCTCCTCCAATAATTACATTAAGGGGATGTATAAAGATGACTTAGACATAATCAGTGCTTTCAAGGAACACAAGTAACTTTAAGTTTCCAGTCCCACAGATAAAGAAGCTTAAAAGTTACCATTCTTCTCTAACAACAAGTAAAAAAGCTTTAAACAAACTAAAAAATCAACAACTCATTCTTTCAGAGAAGTTAGGTGACATGACACACAGCAAGCTCAAATTAGAGAGAAAGACTGGAAGAAAAAGAGAAGCACAGCTTTCACAACTTGAAAGCAGAAACCCATAAGCAAAAACCTCCACCGGAACTAGTGCCAGGGTATGGAAGTCTAAAATATCATTGATGAATTGCTGGAGGCTCAGTGTGGACAAGTCTGAGAGTTAAAAATTCCACAAGGTCTCAATTATAAGGACACCCACATACTTCTGTTTTATCTCTAGGAGTTCAAACATGTCCTCACAGGAATACTGAAGACAAATTCTCTCAAAGTTCTGGAACCATTCTGAAATATGGCAGAGTATTCTGTTCTTCTTTAAAAGGCCCACCCTCAGGCCTTTTACCAGTGGAAACAATTTTACCACTGCAAAACCTGTTGGGGTTATAGCAGAACCTCCCTAACAAAGAGGAAGGAAAACACCCCCTGGAGCCCTTCTGTCCCACCTGAGAGAAGAAAAATAAAAATAAAAACAAGCACTGCTGAAACTGACAGTCCATGATCAGAGGCTCACTAAAGACAGATCTAATCATAGAACTATAGACATTTCCTCTCTTTCAACATCTATCACATTACTAAAGGCCTAAATACCACACTTGCCTTTTCTAATAGATCATGTCCATTTTCCAACAAAAAATTACAAGACATACTAAAAGGTAAAGGAAAAAAAAAAAATACAGTTTGAAGACAATAAACAAGCACCAGAGTCAGAAATAATGGCAGAGATGTTGCCATTATCAGACCAGGGTTTTTTTGTCTTTTCTTTTTTTAAACTATGACTAACATGCTAAGGATGTTAATGGAAAAAGTACACAACATGCAAGAACAGATATAATAGATAATGTCAGCAGAGAGATGAAAAGTCTAAGAAAGAATCAAAAAGAAATGCTAGAGATCAAGATCGCTGTAACAGAAATGATGAATGCCTTTGGTGGGCTGGCTCATTAGTAGATTGGACATGGGCAGGAGAAAAAATCCCTGAATTTAAGAATATGACAATCGAAATGTCCAAAACTAAAAAATGAATCAAGAAAAGGCTTTTAAAAAAGAACTAAATATCCAAGAACTATGTGACAATTGTAAGAAGTGTAACATATGCCTGATGAGAATACTAGAAGGAAAAGAAAGAGAAAAAGGAAAGAGGCAATATTTAAAATATTGTGCTCGGTCACAACTCTTTTGCAACCCCAGGGACTGTAGCCCACCAGGCTCCTCTGTCCATGGAATTTTCCAGGCAAGAATACAGGAGTGGGTTGCCATTTCCTACTCCAGGGGATCTTCCCCACCCAGGGACTGCACTCCTGTCTTGCATTTCCTGCACTGGCAGGTGAACTCTACCATTGTGTCACCTGGGAAGCCCATTAAGGGATAAGAATTTCCTCAAATTAAAGTCAGACATCAAACCATAGGTCCAGGAAGCTCAGAGAACATCAAACTATAAAGGGGGGCGGGGGGGGGGAGGAGATTTAGGCATATCTTATTCAAACTTGAGAAAATCACTGATTTTTTTTTTAATCTTGAAAAAGTCAAGGGGTGGGAGTGAGGAAAACACCATACCTATTGAGGAGCAATGATAAGAGTTACATCCAATTTCTCAAAAAACACTTTAAATACTTAAAGTGTTGAAAATTATGTACCCTTTGAACCTATGCTTTAAAATTGAAACCTCTAACCTAGAATTCTATACTCTGCAAAATTATCCGTCAAAAGTGATGAAGAAATAAAGACTATTTTAGAAAAAGAAATTGAGGAAATTTGTTGCCAGTAGACTTGTCATGATAAAGCTTGTCAATGATAAAACAACTTCCACATAGAAAAGAAAAACGAAATACTTCAGAAACTGGGATCTACATAAAAAAAGAAGCATCAGAGAAGAAATAAATGCAAGTAAAATAAAACTTTCATTTTTCTTATGCTTAACTGATCTAGCATATAACAGCTTGTTTAAAATAATAATAATAATATATTCAATTATGTACAAATAAATGTACATTATATATACTTACGTATGCTTTGACTTGAACAACAACAAAGAGACAGGTATGAAAGAAAGGAATTAAGATTATTTTGTAAACATAAGATATTCACACTATCCATGAAGTGGTATAGTGTTCTTTGAAAGTCGACTGGGATAAGTTGTAAATGTATATTATGAACTCAAGGGAGACCATCAGAGAAAAGTGAAAAAAGAAGTGTAACTGATACGTTAAGGACAGAAAATAGAATCATATAAAAAGCTCAATTCAAACCTAAAGAGCGGAAAAATTACAGAAGACAAAAATAAGAACAAAAACAAGGGCAACAAAATAAAAAACAGTAATAAATATGGTAGAAATGAATCCAGCTATATCAATACCCAATTTAAATTTCAATGATATAATCACACCAATGATCATATTATAAAGCAAGGCTCAACTGTACGTTATCTATAAGAAGCCCACTTTTAATAAAAAGACACATAAATTAAAAGTAAGTGAATGAAGAAATCAATCCAGATCTAATCAAAAGAAAGCGGGAATACCTATATTAATTTCAGACAGAGCACATTCTTGAGCAAGGAAAGCTATCAGGGACAAGGAGGGGCATTACACAATCATAAGGGGCAAATACTCCAAGAAGACGAAACAACCCTTGTGTGTAGGCACCTGACAAAAAAGCATCAAATCACACGAGGCAAAAACTGATAGGGCAACAAGGAGAAACAGATAAGTCTACCATGGTAATTGGAACTTCAACACCTCTCTATCAGAAATGATCAGTAAGGATGTAGTTGAATTTAACAGCGCCATCAACACCTTTTAACAATTGACATCTATGGATGTCTACTTTATCCAACAATATCACATTGTGCAGCTCATCACTACTCATATTCATTACACTCAAGTGATGAAGTAAGTTATCTGCAGTGAACACTGCAGACCCTCTGAGGCTGTGCAAGAGGAATCAAATATTCTTATACTTAAGCCCACTATTTAGAGGCTGTAAGACTTCTCAAAGATTCCAGGGATATTTATCTGACACCTTTCACATGCAGAGCCGATTATAATGACTGATGTGTGGGGAGTTTAATTTTTCTCTGTTAACAACAACTTTAATAAGGAAGTCTTCCCTTCTCAAAAAATAATCAGGAGCTAGAAAAATAAGGAACCAATGTTAATGATGCCAGATGTACTGCCCCAAACCACAAACTTTTTGATTTAATTTAAATCTAGAGATCTCTGTTTAACACAGCAAAATCATTTCATTCCATTGTGTCCTTCTAAATGAAAATTCATTTTTCATTATGTTCACAATCTGATCAATAAAACCAATAAATAAGTTCCTAGCTTATAGTAATAACATTTGTTGAATGGATGAATAGATGATTAAGATACAATGATTAAATTATGGCAAAAACAAGGCTTGGGTAAATCAATAAGCCCATGGAAAGACAATTAAGTATAATAAACTTCTCCCTAATGAAATATGTATGTAGTATGTTTATTTGGACGCCAGTGGTTAAGAAATAAAGCATTTCACAATTACAAAGAAAAAATATTGATAATGAAGTTGAAAACTGAAATTATCTCCACATTTGTGTAGAGAACCATAATATATTCTTAATTATTTTAAGCATTTGATGGGACCAGCTGTTGTTCTTGGACCTGGGCCTGGGCCCTAAAACCACCGTGGATTACTTCTGTCTCCCTAGGATTTCAACTTCATCTTGAAATTCTGCATCTCCTGATGGTTCCTCATGGCCTCTGACACACAAATGCAAACAAATAGCAAGGTAAGTTTATACAAGTTGAGGGACAGATATATAAAATCTACGTGCCGTTTCAATCCACTCTCCCGAGGCCCAGAATGTGCACTGATGACCTCACATTAAAAGTTCAGACTATATCTGATTCATGAAGAAAAAGAAATTCACAAAATGCAAGTCTAGACACACAAGAAGTAAGATACTACATTCTCTGATCATTTTTATCACTCTATTCCACAACTTTAAAACATATCAAATTAGCATTTTACTTTGTGCAAGATGGTGTGTTTTTTTTTTTTTTGCAATCTCTGCTCCCTATTTAATCAGTGTTTAATTTAATACAGTAAGACAGTTACTCAGCTTCTACTCCCACTCCCATATCCCATGTATTTCTCAGAATTTTATCCTGACTTAAATTGAAGGTTTTAATTAACATCCTAAAATGTAATGTTAAATTACACCATATAATTATGTGGGCAAAGTACTCAGTGGAGGCTAGACATTATTAGCTATAATCATTCACTAAAATAAAAGTCTAAAATATATGATTTTGTGAAATTTTCCATTGTGGCTACAATCTTTCCTTAATGATGCACAAATTTTTTATTTTTCTGTTCTACAAACAATTTTTAAGGGACTATCACATAAACTCACAAAGATAGATATGAAAACAGAAACTGTAAAAATGGAAATGTTTTCTTCATTTTCCTTCCAGAGTTTAATCTTTTACTGATAGTAGAGAATGAATAGTTGTTATACTTTTTTTAAAGATGTATTAATAGTTGAAAACTAATGAAGTTTTCCTTTATGGCAGACACTCAACAATAAATGAATTACTCTAATTTCTAAAGAGGAACAATTGTACCCAAAATCAAACAAGCAAAACACAGACTTAAATAGCCAAATAGTTCAGTTCTACCAATTCATTATCTATTTTGATAGAGAAACATTCTCTATTCTCTTCTTCTGATACAGAAAAAGATTAAAAATACTTATTTTATTCTCCCTTTTATTAGAACTGGGAATTTCTCAATAAATACATTTAACTTGGTTTGATATTTGGCTGAGTGTCCTAAAAGTATGAAGTAGCCTATTTGTTTATCATGTTTGCTTAATAGTTATAGAATTTTTTAAAACAAAGAAAACCCTCATTTTTTCCCTTAGAATAACAACAGCAACAAATCAAGGAGAGGATTCTGATATGGAATTCTACCTAACAGGCCCCTACTCTGCAATTGAACCAATGTCAACAGATAGGATACTGCTTTCTTAGAGCTATCAAAGGGATGTTCAACTTTTGTACTCAGCTGCTAAGTCATGTCTGACTCTGCGACCCTGTGGACTATAGGCTACCAGGCTCCTCTGTCCATGGAATTTCTTAGGCAAGAATACTCGAGTGGGTTGCCATTTCCTTCTCCCAGGGATCTTCCTGACTCAGGGATCAAAACCTGCCTCTCCTGCCTGTGTCTCCTGCATTGGCAAGAGGATTCTTTACCACTTGAGGCACCTGGGAAGCCGTGAAACATCAACTTTTAATCCTACATGAATGTGTGGAACAAAGTCAGGTAGCAGATTGCTTTCCCTTAGGGAAAAATGTCATGATGATATGACATTAACTAATGGTTACAAGGATTTTTTCTTCAGGGCAGTTTGTTATAATCCAGGTAGTTCATTCAATATACAGGTTTATCCCCAGTGAAAGAGAACCCCCCCCACTTTGGTGGACTGACAAGATGAAAATTGCAACTGATAGTAGATATAAACACAGAAAGAATGGCTAACTGAACATGACTTCAATATCACATAAAAACAACTTTTGCCATTTTTCTGGTAAGGTTATTAGGAAAGAAGTATTTTGTGACTTTAGAAGTAGACAACAAACAACGCCTGCTATCAAGCCATATGCCACTGCAGCAGCTCCTGGATGGTTTGTCCGGAGGGGAATTCAGGATGGAGAAAAAGAGGATGCTGGCCCTAGGTCGTTGAGTATCAAAGGAATAACTTCAAAAGTCCAGACTCTTACATCTTCCCATACATAGAAAGGCACTAAAACCATTAACTTGAGATGTTTGTTTTTTGTGGTTAGCAGTAATTTTTTGTATTTGTCTACGTCTTTTTTCTTTCCCAGCATAAACTCCTATATATTCTGCTCCTCGCTCACCTCTTTGGAAAAGTCCCTCAGAGCTATCTGAGAGGCTTTATCCCAGGTTGTAGTCCTTAGTAAGGTTCCTGCTGCTGCTGCTAAGTCGCTTCAGTCGAGTCCGACTCTGTGTGACCCCATAGACGGCAGCCCACCAGGCTCCCCCGTCCCTGTGATTCTCCAGGCAAGAACACTGGAGTGGGTTGCCATTTCCTTCTCCAAAGCAGAAAAGTGAAAAGTGAAAGTGAAGTCGCTCAGTCGTGTCCGACTCCTAGCAACCCCATGGACTGCAGCCCACCAGGCTCCTCCGTCCATGGGATTTTCCAGGCAAGAGTACTGGAGTAGGGTGCCATTGCCTTCTCCGAAAGTTCCTGAATAAAACATAATTCTCAAATTTTAGGTTGCGATTTTTTTTTCCCTTCAGTCAGTGCTGCCTGTTATTGGTTCTTCTTTTGAAGAAAACAAAAAGGTGGGAAGAGAGGCACAGAGTAATTTCAATTCCTATTCCAGCATCAAGTCTGTTCCCATTCACCAAGCTCTATAATTAACTTCTGTGTGCTTTGTTGTGCTGTAGCCTTCTTCTTAAGGAAGAAAATGTGTATGTTGGAAAGTCTCACCATTTTGCTCATTTAAATGAAAAGAAGATTTAAAACTCTAGAATTTTGTCATACATCTCATGATAAAAAAGTAAAGTACACAAGTGAAAAACATACTTTCTTGATAAATGTTCAAGTTCTTTCTAAAACAAGACAAACTGACTCATTAGAAGCCAATTTACTCCATTTTGTACGCACTTTTAAATCAAGGCTTTCAGGAATCAGAACATTTGCAAGCGGTGAAATTCACATCTTAAATTTATTTTTGGAAACAGGAAGGTAGAACAATATTTCCTAACCTGACATGCTCTGACTTGAGAATAGAATTCAAGCATGTGTCATTATCATATCACCATGTCCTGTACTAAGAATAAAAATAAAACACAATAATGAAATTCGATAGTAATATAAATACAAACCAGTGCACATTTTAATAATATTCCAAAATATAGCAAATCTTGTTTCAAAGACAAAAGTTTCAAGGGCACAAAGTTTATTGCATTTATTCCAAATATGAGATAAGTGGTGATCTGATAACTTTCACTTTAAAAGCTATGGGATTCTAGGACTTCCCCTCCCTGGAGGCGCAGTGGTTAAGAATCTGCCTTGCACAGGAATAGACACAGACACAGAGAACAAACAGGCTTGAGGAAACAGTTGGGGAAGGAGAGGGTGGGATGAGAGAGCAGCACTGAAATGTATGCATTATACAGTATTATATGTAAATAGATAGCTAGCAGGAAGTATAACACAAGCTCAACCTAGGGGGTGGGATGGGGTGGAGGGTGGGAAAGAGGTTCAAGAGGGAGGGGAAACAGCCATAGGCTCATGCTTCATAGGATACTTCTCTCTTCACTTTACATTCTCACTTTCAGAGCTCATTTTTTCATTCATTAAAGGATTAGATAAGTGTGATAAGAGAAAGGGAGGAAAAGCTTCAAAACAGTGAATTAGAATCACTCATGACCAGGCAGAACATTACACTGGAACAGCATATTCTATCCTAGCCATAAAACATTCTGCAGTGCTTTGACCCATTTGAGTATTCGGACCAGTCCTTCATTCCTAAGTATGTGCTGCTTGAATCAAACATTTACAAGGTATAATGGAACCTGAAGATGACTGAGTTACAGTTAGTCCATTATTCTTCCCGGTACCCAAAGAGAGGATGAGTTATTGATGCAGAAATAAGCTCTAGTTGAAATGGTATGCTAAAGTAGGAAAGTCATTGATTTTGGATCCAGACATATGACGTATGGAAACACAGCTCTATCATTTATTAGTTGGGTGATCTCAGGTAAGTTACTCTTTAAGCCTTAGATTCCTCATTGGTTAAAAGGAAAAAAAAAAAAAAAGGACAGTAAAACCAATCTCGGAGGACTCACTGGACTAAACACCATTTAGAAAACAGCCAATATTAGTTCCTTTTGAGATATTGTTTATGTTATGTACCTATATACCAAATGGATATAGTTAATAAAGAAAGATTGTTTTTTTTTTTTTTTCATTTTATTTTATTTATTTTTTTTTGTTTT